>NW_006499677.1:589200-700396 GCF_000471905.2 Amborella trichopoda | reverse complement strand
TCTTTTCTCTTTTCTCTTTCCTCTTTTCTCATCTCTCTTTTTATTTCACTCTCCTCTTTTCTCTCTCATCTCTACTCTTCTTTTCTCTCTTATCTCTCCCTTTCTCTTTCCTTCTTTCATCTTTATCTCTTTCTCTCTCTTCCTCCTTTGGTCTATCATGTCTCTCTTTCCCTACTTCTTTCTCCATTCACGCATGGCGAACCTATCGTCTAGTGTGATGACATAAACAGTGAGTCGGGCCTTAGCCCGAGCGGCAGGCTTGGGCTCTGTCAAAATTCTCCCTCTTCTCTCTTCAGCCACAGAAGGCACAAGCCTATTGCCACTTGTGCTTTCTCTCTATTTCTTTCTCTCTTCTCTTTTGTCACAAACGGTGCAAGCCTATCACCACTTGTGCTTTCTCTCTCTTTCTTTCTCTTTCTTCTCTTCTATCACAGACGGCGTGAGTGTATCATTGCATGCTCTCTCTTTCTCTTTTCTCTTGTCGAGGATGGCACTGGCCTATCGCCGCCTGTGTTCCTACTCTTCCCTCTCTTTTGTCACAGCTGGTGCAAGTCTAGCGCCGTCTGTGTTTTCATCCATGTTCTTTCATCACAGATGATGCAAGCCCATTGTCACCTATGTTCCTTCTCTTTCTCCCTTCTATCACAGACAGCACAAGCCCATTGCCGCCTGCGTTCTTTCTATCTCTTCTTTCTTTATTTCACAGTTGGTGAAAGCCAACGCCGTGTGGGTTTTCTCTCTCCTGCTCTCATTCCCGTCTATGTCCTCCTCCTCCTTTCCTTTCTTTTCCTCTCCTCTTCTTCTCTCATGGTTTTCCCTCTTACTTTGCTTCTTCTTCTCTTTTCTCTTCTTTTCTTCTTCTTCTTCTTCTCTTCTCTCTCTTTTTTTTCTTTCTTTCTCTTTATTCTTTCGTCTGATTAAGATGGGTCGAGATTAGCCTTCTATGGTAGTTCTATCATTTAGCAACGATGTCGTTGTGCCAGTCAGAGTAACTATGCCCACTTTATCGCCACGACAGACCAGCCATTGTGTCTAGCTAGTCAGTATTGGTACTGTCGTCTAGTAGTAATTCTGTCAAGCCGGTCTGAGTTACCGAGCCAGTTTTACTGCTACGTCGGGTCAATTACTTACTAGTTTAGTCAATTGTCGATCTCACTGTCTGGTCAAATTCTTCTCATCCTAATCTTAGTCCTCTCATTGTTTTCTTCCTCTCTTTTGAATGTGCACGCTTGTGTACATTCTCCCAAAGGCAAGGTGGGGACCCTTGACCCACGTGTCATATAATATTTTCCATATGTGTGTGATTGCAGAAACAAGAGAATGCATACCAAGGGAGACGATTCCGAACCAGTTTTATGACTGGGGGGCTTTCTTCGTGATCTAAGAGGGCGTCCATGTGAGCCAGCCCTAGTAAGTCCCGAATCCACCTTAAATTCTTCTCTCATCGATTGGTCCACTTGCCCTTGTTCTTGATCAAGGTTCTCGAGGGAGTGATCTCAAGTCTCAGATTCCCCTGAAACCTAAGATGAATGCTGCGCAATCATCCAGATCCGGAGGTCGAGATCGAGGCACCTAACCAGTGGCGCCCTCATCGGACGGCACGTCAAAAGAGCGGGCGCCCGCTGCTCTCTTTAAGTCTTACCCGAAGAGATGGATGCAAGACCCGAAGAGATGGATGCAAGCCCTTGAAGGGGAGGGATCCACTTCTGAACGGATGTACAAGTTTTTATGTCACAAAGTGCATTATAACAAACGTGTACTCCTTTTTGCTCATGAAATGAAATCCTCCTTTGTGTTGAATTCTCCTTCTTTGCCTTGTGTAGCCATGTGCTGCTCTCCTTTTTTTTTGTGAGTCGACGCAGTCCTTGTCCCTATTGATGATGAGGGCAAGGAATGGTCGATGAAATACCCTTCATGCCCGTGGGACGATTGGTACTTGTTGTGTGGTGATGATTGGGATGCCCTTGCAGGTTTTCATCCCCACCCTTAAGGAATTCATCGTTGCTGATTTTCGCAAGACCCCGCCTTTTTTTTTTTAGTGGCCCCTCACTGTAGGCAGGCTTAGTAGAGTTGAGCTGCATGCATGAGCTGGGCGGCATTTATATGGCAATAGGCATGCCGTTCCTCACAGGCCTTGTCATGCATGAAGCGGTTAATGAAGGGTGGGAGAGGCAACATCGACGTCGTAAGACGGTTCGATTACGTTCCCTTAGTGCTTCCTCGAGACTGAGCATAATCTTTTGCATGTGCGGCACGTCGCTTGGCGTGCTGCTCGTACGACCGAACCTTTGAGGCACGTGACGTTGTCTCATGCGACGCTTCAATTCACACGCTCGTGGCGCCTCTGTGCTTGGCCTTCGACGCTTTGCTTCACGTGCTGTCGGCATTCTCATGCGATTTGGGGGCGAGTCGCCCGTCGATTGGCCCTTGTGTTGTCTGGTTTTATAAAAGGAGGGGTGTATGCTTTTCACTTTTACCTAGGGTTGGGATCCCAAGTAAAGCAATCATCCTTAACTCCTTTGTTCGGGCCTCCTTTTTTCCTCTTTCCGAAGTAGCACCTTTGAGTAGGGCCATGGCCGGCAAGAGTTCGCCTCTCTCTTCACCTGGTAACATTGTCTGCTTGGGTCTGATCATGTGGCTGATGAGCCACTTTTTTTTTTTTCTGACCCTTTGATTGCTTACAACAGTGAAACGAGTGAGGTTTGCTATTGATGAGGCTTCAACTTCGTCTCCCAGAGTGTCTACGCCGGCCGATGCTGAAAGTCAGTGGGCAGCTAGCGAGCCTTCTTCGAAACTTTTGACTGCCTCCTCCCACTCTTTGGCCCTCATGGTTGGGGTGCCGATGCTCGATGTTCCCCCGCTTGCCTCAACAAGGTCTCCTTCTTTGGTTTCCCCGGGATTGAGCTTCAGAGTGTGAACCGTGAGGCAGATGCTCCAGACAGGATTGGAGGGTTTGAAGGAGTGTCCCCTTTCTGACCTCCAAGAGGGGATTGAAGGGGTGAAAGCCTGTGCAACCCACCTGCAGTCCACTGATTGAGACACAGATTTCTCCAGCCGGCTAGAAGAGCAGTTGCAGAACCCTTAACAGTGGGGAGTTGCATCCCTCTCTGCAAAGGCCCCATTCAAACAGCTTGACGAGTCCGATCTAGCTCCACTAAGGGCCAAGTTCGCTACTCACGAAGCCCTGATGGAAGGCTACGAGCATAGGAGACGGAAAAGAACTTGTCATTGCGCCTTACAGAGGAGGAGCAAGAGACCAAGTGCGAGATTCAAAGGATTGAAGACGAGATCGCAGGTTGCAAACCTGTGTCGACACCCTAAAGGAACGCCGACAGCATCTTTCGGAAGCTCTAGCTGGCAACTCTCGATGCTTGAAACAAATAGACTTGGAGATGGGGATGGTTACCGCTCTCTCCAAGTCGGTAGCCGCAGACGTCGCCCGTGGGGAGGGGAAGGTGCTATATCGAGGGAGGTGGGGAAGCTGAAGTCGAGGATGCAAGAGGCGTTTGACTGCTTTTGATATTTTGCATGGGCCTTGCTGGCTGACTAAGATTTTGTAACCTCATTTGTGTGTGAATAAGACAGTGATTTTTCTTGTCCTTTTGCATTTGATGCATTTGAGGTTTCTCTTTTCTTTGCACCTCTCCTTTTTTAATGCATGACTTCCCCCCTTTCTTTTTATTTTATAGAGAGAGAGAGGCAATAATGGCGAGAATTAGGGCACCTACCGGGAGGGTGCCCGATCATTCTCCCAAGGTGTCGTGAACTCCTACCGGCACGCAATTGCATTAGAAGGTAGTTTTAGAGTTGTACCCCCACGACTACAATAGAGTCCTCTTTGAAGTCCCGCCCTTGGGATTAACAATAGCGTGCGCCTTTGAGACCTCATGCCCTTGTGGGGAGAACCCTAAGGGATTCTCGTGGTGGTGCACCGACTTCCCTTGGCCTACAGGGCCTGCCCTGGATGAAGTCATGCAATGTAGTCAAAGAGATGAGGGCAAAGGCTAGCAGAGTAGAGACTCAATCTTAGGGACTTCGTCGTCCTGCTCTTCATTGAGCGTGACAGTGGGGCAGGCTTCGAGTGTTCCGAAAGCCTTTCCAAGGTCCTCCAAAACGATCTTTCCTCTTCAGGCAAGTGCTTCGATGTGACCTCTCAACCGGAGGTAGTCTTTGATGGGGTGCCCCAACATCCAGTGAAAAGCGCAGTAGTTGGGATGATCAACCCATTTTGCGTGGTCTGGTCGCTTGCTGGGAAGGAGGACCACAATGTCCTGCTCAATCCGGATTTTGAGGAGGGTTGGCACTCGCGCTCAGCTGATAGTGCGTCATTAGTTGGCAGTCGTTTAGACCCTTCGGCCTGCTGATAGCATATCGTTGGTGGCACCTTGCTATAGTCCTGACTTAGGGGCAGCCATTGTTGCACTGTCCCTTGACCCCCCGCCCTAAGACCTGGGGGATGTCCATTGTAGGCAAAGGGGTTGCCTGGGGCTGGGTTTGTTAGGTGATTGACGTCGTCTCTATTGCATGGAAGTGAAGCTCCATTTTCGCAGCCTGTTCGAACCACATGCTCCGATAGACCTTCCCCATGATCTGGAGGTGGGTTCGGTCTCCTTCTTGATAGGCTTGCGCTATTGATGAGTGGGCAGCAACGACGATGTCAAGCGGAGCGAAACATCGTAGAGTAGGCTTTTCTACTGGTAGCGATGTGAGCTGAGGATCCGTGGTGAGGGAGAAATGGTGGCTGATGGGTGCGATGACCGACGTTCGCCATTCCCTATTGTCGAGGCTTTCTTCGGCTCTGCATGCATGTGTGCTAACTATAACAGTATTTAGGGTGGCCATGGGGCTGATCCTTTGTGTGGCGAGGGGCGGGGCACGTGTGACCTCCACCCACTTAGCCAGTGAGGCCGTCGGGCCTCCTGTATACATGTGCATTTGGTTAGAGGGCGTTCAATGGTCTCGAAAGTCATGTGCCGCTCGGGGGCCAACCTTTGGGCTGCCCCTAGCCGTGGGGCTAACATGCATGGGGAGGGTGGCGTTGGGGCCACTAGCGCTTCGCTAGGGTCAGAAGTGACCTGAAACTGTTTGAGGGGCTGGAGTAGGCTGTTGCATGCCCTGATTCATTATTATGGTGATTAGAATGCCGAGGAGTTTATAGACATGGGTGTGCGTGGTGGAGTAACCGCGTAAGGCGACATGGTGATTATCAGCATGTGGTTGGTTAAGTGCCTCAATCTTGCCTTCCTGATCTAGATTATCTGGCGTCACGTATCTCAGTTTTTTGGTGAACCCGGGATTTGAGATCGCTCTCTCAAAACCTTGCTTCAGAACAAGGGTGAGTATACCAACCAATGAGAGAGGAATTGAAGGTGGGTTCGGGACTTACTCGGGCTGGCTCGCGTGGGTGCCCTCTTAAATCACAAAGAAAGCCCCGCAGTAGATTTAACTGGTTCAGAATCACCTCCCTTGACCTGCAATCCTCATGTTTTCTGCAGAACACTTCTATGGTTAATTTGCGTGACAAGTGGGTCAAAGAGACTTGCCCTTGTCTTGGGGCACTGTAAGTTCATACGAGAGGTTGATAAAGTGTAGGGTTCAAAAAAAGATAGGAAAGGGAAGAAAACTTGACGAAGAGGTGAGACTAGGATGGCAGCTGGGAAGTCATCGACTCAAAGTGGTAGCAAGATGGGCATAGTCTTTAGGAACAGCACGACCGCAATACTACTCGAAACCGAGATCGATGTGGTGGTGCTAGGCTAAGTCTACCCTCAATCAAGTGAGAAGAGAAAAGAGATTGAAAAGAAGACACGAGACAACAGAGAGATGGGGTCCCGATGGTGCTAGGCATTACGTCTCACGACCGTGGAGTAGTAGCTTCGTGGCCCTTAGGCAGCTCTTGACACTATTGCTCATGGCTAGAGAGTGAGAAAAACTATAGACAGCGCTAGGGATCGCCATTGGCAACATAAGAAGACAACACGCCCCTACTCGGGCGGCGATAGTATCTGATAAAGAGCGCGATGATGGTCATTTGTGAAGCGCGCGACAATAATCCTCACGAGGCACATGGTGATAGGCGTGGGGCACAGAAAGGATGGTCATCAGCACCGAATACACGAAGGAAGCTCGCGGAGAGCGATAGGCATTGTTGAGGCCTCTAGCGGGCGGTGATAGGTATCGTCGTCTACTATAGACGTGCGACAGGGAACGACCCCTTGCGAGCAGCAATGGGTTTCACCGTTTGGGTTCTTCACTGACACGTCAAAGCTACATCTGTGGATGGTGATAGGCAGCACCGTCTACATGCCTCACTGGACAAAAGAGATAGAAGAAAAGAAGGAGAAGGAGACTCAAGCATGACACTGCCATCGCCATGCACGACCTATGTGACCTCAAGGGAGGCATGCACCTCACTGCCACTACCATGTAAGACCCCTACGTCGAACTCAGATGGAGAAGAGGGAGAAGAGAGGAGAGAAGAGAGAGAGAAAAGAAGAAGAAAAGAAGAGAGAGAAGGTTTACCTCAAACCTAAGGGTACCGATCAAAAGTTTCTCTCACTCCCTCTCTCTCTCAAACGTGACCCAACAATGAGAAGAAAGAGAAACTTGTATTAAGTAAAACCTCTCTCCTTTATGAAAGGTTGAGCCCTCTGGTGCGTACAATGATGATACATATATATAGAATTTACCCCAATCATGGGTGGATGATCAAAAGTAACTCTAATGCTGAAATGTAAGATTAAATTAAATTAAAAGAAAATAGAAAATAGGTCACAAAATGATAGATTTGCCCCTTCATAACAATTCATCAAATTTCAGAACAGTCCTTGTGTTGCCCTAGAACTTGCGTTTGATCTTGCATGGATGATCTAGGGTCGTTCTGATGCCCGGTTGATCGTAAGATGATTGTTTTCTTGTAGGGCTCGGCATGGCCATCGATTTGATACCAACTTCAAGCCATGTATCGTGTTTTTAGTGCACGATCATGTGACTTGAAATTTGAATAGATCTTGAAACTTCGGATTGATAGTGTACTCGTTCCTTGATGTTTTTTCAGTGGTTTCTACGCTGAATTACACTGAGCATGCCATTGCAATTGCAGGGCAACAAATGCAGCTCGATTCCATGCCCGAACAAAGATTTTGCAACTTTGGAATTTTGGTTGGAATCTAGAATTCCGGCGACGGGATTTGCAGTCACTTTGTGGGCTTCGTGTGCAGAATCCAGCCGTTCATCATGTATGGGGTTCGGGTCAGTGATAACCCGAGACTTACGCACACAATGGAATTTGTCTCACATCGATCAAGGTTGCGAGTGGTGTGATCTGGCTGCTCAAGCGAGGCATGACGCTGCTGAATTCACTTTCTTTATGGATCAGCAACTTCTCTCTAGTTTTTCTTCACGCTCGGATATCGTCACGGGGCGTATCGCATATCGAATCGCTCGTCTTAACTAGACGAACATGCTCACCAAATTTGACCACGATCCGACTTGGGATGGGTGAGATATGAGCATCGAAAATCACTGTTCATGACTACCCCTTCCATGACGTGGAGTTGCAGGGTGGCCGCATGGGAGTAGCGTGCGGCCCCTCCTATTTCACTCTTTTACCTATAACCTCTTCTTGAAGTGTCCGTTCAGGATGAAATTCGACTCTTAGGGATTTTCAACAGTGCCGGAGCCAATGGTGGTAGTTCCATAGAAATTTGAGACACCAAAAATGTAGCTCTAGTTCTAGGGGCCTTTTCAGGGTGCTAAAGGTCGATTCTGTCTGAACTGTTTCTCAGTCTGCACTGCCCTAGACATGTCAGACTGTGATGAAACTTGGCAGGAGACTTTTGAGAGACCGTATGAAGATCTTGGCCAATTCCAGGGCTATTCTGAGACTGCTAGAATTTCCACTGTTTGCTAAGATTTATTGAACGGGGGCCCCATGTTGATGAAAAATACTTCCAACTGCATGCGCCACCGAATGTTGTGCTTCGAGAGAATAGAGAATTGCAATCATTCGAGAAGTTTGAGGGATTTTGTCGAAGTCCTCACCCTCAAGGGACTACCAAGCCTTTTTTAAAGGCCAAATGCTATGAACCTTTGGTCGGCATTGTTCGCTGCTACACCAGATTTGCTTTTGATGCTCAAGGTAACTCTATAGATCCCATCTAGTGGGGTCCAGTCAGGGGCTTCTGACCCATCCCAAAAGTTTGGTTCCATGTAGGCTAGGGGGTTTTGGTGAGGCATATCCTTAAGGCTGTGGCAAGTTAGACCTGGCTTCATTACTTTCTTGCCTTCATGATGGTCCTTGGCATTTTTGAAGGGATATTTTAGTTATCGTCCTCACCCTCAAGGACTCCTATTTTTGTTGAACTGGGGAGATCTTATGCGACTCTCACTCCTTGATGAGCCATGCCATTGGGAGATCTTATGCAAATCTCACTCCCTAATGAGCCATGTTGTTGTGATTGTTGAGAGAATCACACTCCATTGGGAGTGTCTTATGTGGCTCTCACTCCCTGATGAGCCATGTTGACATGTGGGAGATCTTATGCGGCTCTCACTCCCTGGTGAGCCATCTGCTGTTGTGATTGGATACCGGCTTTTGAGAATTTTAGGAAAACCTCATTAGCTATGGTTGTGAATATTTGCAAACTAAATGTTGGCTGAGGCGGTGGCCGTCAGCTTATCTTATCAGTCGAAGCGCCCTTTTGCTGGTTTGCACTTGAACAGGGGAAGTGACACCGCGAAGACGATTTTTACCAACTTTCATTATTTCGAGGCTCTTTTACCCATTACCTCGTGGTCATGTCCACCCTTTTCTTCCGTTTTTGCTCACGATCCCCTTTTTTGGGTTTTCACCGTGCCTGGATTTTATTTTCCACGGAACTCTTTTACTCATGGTTCCGTGACCATGCCCGTCTATCATTTTTACTCATGACATTCCCTTGTCCAGGTGTACACCATGCTCGTATTTCCATGTGAACACATATTTAGAGTCGTGCCTTCGAGATATGTGAGAAGCCTTTTAACATCATGCAGCCAGAATGTGCACTATAGTTTAGGGTCATACAGCTAGACCGTAGTGGTGATGGATGGCAGTTTGTGGAGGCCATAGAGTGAGTTTGGTGATGACTTTGATCCACTTGGGAAGATGGCATGAAGTTGCCTTGTGAAGAGTTGTTGATAAATTAATGGTGGGTGAAGAATGGTGACCCACTAGATGACATTGAGCATATCTTACAAAAGGGTTCGCTGTTTGGTGACCATGGGTAAGACTCACTGGGGGAAAAGATGGTAATGATGGTGAAGGTGGCACGCACACAAGAATGGGCCAGCTAGGGAAGGTGTGAGTGAAGATGCACATAAAGGGTGTGTGCGCGTATGTAGATTCACTGGGGCGAAATGCAGGTGGTGTGCACACACGACCAGGTCGGTTAGGGAGGACGTGCGTGAAGATGCACCTAAAGGGTGTGTGTGCATAAGTGGGGGCGTCTTTAAGGTTATTCCTCCTGGACCTGGGCAAAACAGTTTAACGTCATGCAGCCAGGAAGTGCGCTATGGTTTAAAGTCATATAGCTTGGACCGTGGTTACGCAGTTTAAATTCATGCAACTAGGACCATGCCATTTAACATCATGCAATGATACCTCCGCTACAGTTTAAGGTCATATAGTTTGGACCATGGCTGTGCAGTTTAAAGTCATGCAACATGGACCATGGCAGTGCAGTTTGAGGTCATGCAATGCAGACCACGGCTGTGCAGTTTAAGGTCATGTAGCATGGACCATGGTGTGGGTCGTCATGCAGGTAAAACTACATGGGGGATGGGTTGTAGATAGAAATCTGACTCCTTGAGGATATAGATAGTTAAGGCTATACACAAGAGAGAGGTTTAGAAAGAGATGGCGGCACTCGACGAGTGGCATACAGACGAGACTTGGGGAGTAGGAGGGCAATGCGACCTCTCGGGGATAATGAACGATGGCATGCATGTGACTCTACTGAGAATGACAGGCCAGAGCACAAATGAACCTCACGAGGGTTGAGAGGATAAGAATGGCCCTAAACTCCCTGAGGATAGTGGGCTGTAGTAAGACGTGACTCTCACTGGGATGTTGGTTTGAAACAAACCCATTAAGGGTTAAGGGGTAGGTATGACTCTTGCATACATCTAACTGTACTGGGGATGTTGATGAAATACCCTTAGAGTTGTGCTTATGGACCATTTGTCGTGTTGTGCGTTACAGTTTTAGGGTCTTGTAGCTCGGACCATGGCTATGCAATTTAAAGTCGTGCGGCTAGGACAATGCAGTTTAAGGTCGTGCAATGAGACCTCTTCTACAGTTTAAAGTCATATAGTTTGGACCACAATTGTGCAGTTTAAGGTCATGCAGCGTGGCTTGTGGTCGTATAGTTTTGAGTCATGAGACAAGGACTATGCAAGGTCGTGCAACTAGACCACTGCTACAGTTTAAGGTCATACAGTTTGGACCATGCAATTTAGGGTCATGCATCTGGACCGAGGTCATACAGTTTTGAGTCAAGAGACAACAACTATGCAGTTCAAGGTCATGCAACTGACCACCGCTACAGTTTAAGGTCATACAGTTTTGAGTCAAGAGACAACGACTATGCAGTTCAAGGTCATGCAACTGACCACCGCTACAGTTTAAGGTCATACAGTTTGGACCACCGTTATAGTTTAAGGTCATATAGTTTGGACCATGAAGTTTAGGTCGTGCATCTGGATCGTGGTCGTACAGTTTTGAGTTGTGAGACAAGGACTATGCAGTTTAAGGTCGTGAAACTAGACCACTGCTAGAGTTTAAGGTCGTGCAACTAGACCACTGCTAGACTTTAAAGTCATATAGTTTGGACTACCGCTACAGTTTAAGGTCATATAGTTTGGACCATGCAGTTTAGAGTCGTGCATCTAGACCGTGGTCATACAGTTTTGAGTTGTGAGACAAGGACTATGCAATTTAAGGTCGTGCAACTAGACCATCGCTACAGTTTAAGGTCATATAGTTTGGACCACCGCTATAGTTTAAGGTCATATAGTTTGGACCATGCAGTTTAGGGTCGTGCATCTGGACTGTAGTCATAGAGTTTTGAGTCATGAGACAAGGACTATGCAGTTTAAGGTCATGCAACTCAACCACCGCTACAATATAAGATCATATAGTTTGGACCACCGCTACAGTTTAAGGTCATATTGTTTGGACCACCGCTACAGTTTAAGGTCATATAGTTTGGACCACCGCTACAGTTTAAGGTCCTATAGTTTGGACCACCGCTACAGTTTAAGGTCATATAATTTGGACCACCGTTACAATTTAAGGTCATACAGTTTAGACCATGCAGTTTAGGGTCATGCATCTGGGCCATGGTCATACAGTTTTGAGTCGTGAGACAAGGACTATGCAGTTTAAGGTCGTGCAACTAGACCACCACTGCAGTTTAAGGTCATATAGTTTGGACCACCGCTACAGTTAAGTTCATATAGTTTGGACCATGCAGTTTAGGGTCGTGCATCTGGACCATGGGGAACAGAGTCATCACCAGAGGCTGGACTCCCGGAGGAGTGAGGCTGTAATGCAGGGAATGAACTTCTTGATAGTACCAGGAGAGGGTCCAGATAGGAGTGCCATGGCATGCTCATGGCACCAAGTGTTGAATGGCGCACGCGGCATTATACCCCTTGGTGAAGCATGCAATAGTAGCCCTAGGCAAAACAAGCGGCGATACCCTTTTGACGAGGCACACAGTGACAGCCTTTTGACGAAGCGATCGACAAAGGTTTCGATGAGGTGCGTGGCGATGGCCACCCGACAATGTGCACGGCGATAGCCTCTGGAGTAGGGCAAGCAGTGATAACCCTTTCGGGTCTCGGGCTTGATCCACCACGGCTTGGTCCTATTACCATCAAGAACTGGGGATCGTAGTGTTATTTCGTGCTTATCGAGGGTAGTTTGCAGAACTGCTGGGTATATAAAAGGGGGAAAACACCTCTTTATTATTTTATCGAAGGGTAAAATAATAGAAGGGTTTTTAGAGAGAGAGGGCCAAAGCTTTCGGTGAAGGTTTTCTGACGAGAACCTTCCGGCCAAAATTTGTAGAGACAAACAGTTAGGAGCTTTTTCTGGCAAGCTTCAAGAGGTAGCAAAGCTTTGTTTCATGGTTGCAATCCTTTTTGGGGAGTGCTGAGGCTTCCTGAGTAACAAACAAGGTTTCTTAGGGCATTAGCAAGATTTCTAGAGTTTCCTGCTAAAGTTTCAGTGCTCCTCCGGTCGTTCTACTGCTGAAGGGGAGGTTGCAAAGAGTTCAGAGGGCTTTGTAGGTCCTCTTGTTATTGGAGGAGAAGAAGGAGGGGTTGCATTGAGCTCATCGAAAACTTAGTGAAATATCGGTGAGTTTTGATGAATTGCTGAAGTGGGAAATCAGGGAGAAGGGAAGGCCGCAGGGTCACAAAAGCTTTCGAGGATTTCTGGTGGTATTCCGACCCTTCTGATAATGAGTGGAAGGTGGATCAGGGATTATCTGGTGGACGGGAGTGGATTCCCAGCCAGAAGAGGAAACGTCGGTGGGAACCTAAAGGGTTGCGAGACCGTAATGGTCGAAGAGACGAAGGATTGCGAGATGGCGAACGGTCTTCCTTTGCACGCACGGTGCCAGGCCACATCGCAAGTGTCAAGCGGCGTGCCCAGATTTCAAGGGACACACGTGCTACGTGTGCTAACAGTTGGAGCGAGTCATTAATAAGCCCTGGTCGTGGGACGACGCTAGCCCTTGATTAATTGTGAGCCGGCGATTCCCTCCTAGTGGCAGACGGTGATAGTCATGTCTTTGGCTGAGAGATGGCGATAGCATCTCTAGGGCAGATGGCGATAGTCCTGCCCTGGTGAGTGCAGTTTCTTTATGGCCGCCTAGCATCCTTTGCTTTTGTTCTAATGGATGAGTCTTCAGGGGCCATTCCAAACGTGAAGAACCTCCTGCAAGAAGGGGAGCTTAGTACTGATGCATTCACCGGTGAGAGCTTGGTGAGAGGTGAGCCAATCTGGCTCACCATAGCCTTATGTGAGCCCAGGTGGCCTTTGAGCGCCACTTTTGTGAGGGTCGAGGGAAGATAATGATGGCAACATGAGTGTAGAGGACGGGGTAGGCCTCTTG
The DNA here is from genome assembly GCF_000471905.2 of Amborella trichopoda. The sequence continues at coordinate 687,233 of NW_006499677.1, read as the reverse complement.
CACTGTCTACACCAAAATGTAGCCTCTAATGGGAGCTCGCCAACTCTAGGCAAGCGAGTGGTAGAAACCTTGAGCATGAAATGGTCTTCTTCCAATCTACGGGTACAAGAGGAGCACCAGTACCTAAAGGGGTACTCCTCATGGACCATGAAGGTGCTACGGTGTTTCAGGGATATTTTGAGACAAGCTTTTTTACCGGCTGCCCTTCAGTGCTCAGCGGGCTACTATGACCGTTGCTCAAACACGATCAAAGTGTTGTTAGAGACCTAGAGCCATGTTAGCAACACATAGCTACTTGGTCACGGGGAGGCAAGGATTTCGCTGATGGACCTGGACTTCGCTAGTGGGTTGTGCCGCTCCTGGGTGCTATGTATGATAAGTTTATTCCCCTAAACTCAGTCAATGTTTGAGGAGAGAAGATGGTTAAGGAAGCCCCTCCGGCTAGGCTTCAAGAATTGTTTGTGATCTACCAGCGACTTTATGATGAGCCCAAAAGTGGACGAGTCACTTTAACCAAATGGGTGAGGTTCTTCTATAGCAGCTGTACAGATGAAGTTGGTCTGTCGCCGAGAAAAGGAGAAAATGAAACCCCACCCATTTTCGTGCTACGGAAGGAGAATGAGCACATCTTCCTGGTGGCTTACTTAGTGCTCTTCCTATGCAAAGTTTCCCTTCCAGGAGGGGCAGATGTCATTCATTTAGGCACATTCTACGTGGCCTATGACATGGCGCAAGGGAAGGAGTACGCGCTAGCACAACCTGTTTTGTGCAGTATTTATCATGCCCTGGGAGCCATTTCTAGGGAATGGCCAAATAAAGGAGAGGAAGGAGAGAACGATATAGAAGATGGCGAGGCCTTCCCAAGATATTTCAAGACTCCTTTCCCAGTCCATTATGTGTATGGATGGCTTGGGGCTTATTTTCCAAACACATATCTCAAGAGTTGGAGGACATCGTGTGCCCATTTTTGCTGAAGATTGCTGGGCAAGGGGCAGTTTTCCATACCCCCAGCCATGCGTGCATCCTGTTCTTCAATGATCAGCTCCACATGACCCGGGTGGCGTTCCAAGTTGGAGGTCTCACAGATAACGCGTATGTCGACAAGCTAGGCCACCACCTGGATGGTGACTTCACCAGCCCAAAAGAATTGATGTTTATTTTGAGTGTGAGAGGCGGAGTTCTTGCATATCGCACTGTCCAAGGCACGAAGCTTGAGGGCTACTTTCCTCATCAGTTCGCTCGACAACATGGCCTGGATCAACCCGTTCTCCATACTCTTTGAGAAACGGCATAGCAGGGTAGCCCGCTAGAAGAAGGATGAGTTGGGAACCCTCAAGGAGATTTGGCTCCCGAGGCACATTCACACAACCTGGGCAACATGCTTGGAGGTCACCAAGGTTAATAAGTATGTGCTGCTTCATTTGGTAGGAAGGTACGGGCCACCAAGGCCCACGAGCATTAGTGGAGGATCACGAACAAGGGGTATTAGGATGTGAAACACCCTTGGAAAGGGGAGGGAAGCCACTGGAGCCCAATACCAGGCAGCCGAAGATGGCAATTACCCCTCCCTTAGGCAAGATTTTTACCCTAGGATTCCCTCATGACTGGCGTGTGGTCGGGCGGCCTTGTCAGACTATCATGGAGAAGTCCTTGCCGAGGTTTCTCAACATGGAGAGGATACAAAGAGTAGTTTTGACGACATCTCTGCTATCTTCAAATGGAAGGAAGGCCGTAAAGTCTCGGAGTAAGAAGGACGTCCAGTCCAGGATTTGAATAAGCTGAGAGGGAGCAGAAATCATAGCAAATTAGCCGTCAGTTCTTCCAAGTCTGGCACCACGAAGGGTCTGACCAGGCGAAAGGGAAGAAGAGAAAGCGGGCTACAGCACCAAAGCCAGTGAAAGGAAAGAATAAGAAGCAGGTTGTTGCACTTGAGCCGGTGAAGAAGAAAAAGCAGGCTGCTACGCTTGAGCCAACAAAGAAGAAAAAATAGGCTGCTGCGCTCGAGACAGTGAAGAAGAAAAACAGGTTGCTGCACCCGAGCTGGGAATAGGAAAGGAGAAAAAGTGGATAGCCCCAGCGATTCCTCGTGCCCCAACCCAGAAGGCAATCATGGCCACGGGGCACAAAGGGCATAAGGTCTCAGTGACTCACGAGCTAGGAGATGGCTCCTCGCCCTTGGCTACCTCGGAAGGTAGTGCGTCTCCTATCGTTTCCCCGTCATCCTCTGCTCTTGAGGTTTCACCTTTTCCTTTGCCTGAGCCTTCTTCTAGCCCTTCAAAGGTTCAAGCCGGTGCCTCAGAGCCTTCTGCCCTGATTGAAATTGCTTCGGATCAGGAAGCGGTGTTTGTGGCTGAAGGGGAGGGCTCAACCCCAATGGAAGTGAACAGGGCTGATGAGGCATGTCTTGATGAGGCTAGTCTTGACAAGGCGGCCGAGGCAGCGAGGCTCTCTGGAATTATGACGGCCGTCGTGCCTACTGAGGAAAGGGAAACCTCAATAGAGGTTGTGCTAATAGAAGAGGATGAAGTCCCAAGAGCTGAAGAGGGGCCATCTGAGCAGCAGGAGATGGTTGCCTCGAGTGATAGATCTGCGGGGGGTGCAGAAGCAGGATGCCCTGAGAGATCAAGCTTGTAGGCCCCTGAGACGGCCCGTGTGACTGTAGAGAAGGCAGGCATCTTGGAAGAGTTTGTTGCTGAGATGATGGTCAAGGAAGTCAAGGGAAAAGAAGGAGCAAGAGAGGATGGATATGGTTCGAGAGGAGGGGACATAGAGAGAGGTCGCTGCCCCAGTTAAGGAGACTACCGAGGTGCAGCTCGAGACTGAGGTAGAGGCTCCAGGCAAGTAGGCCAGCCCTGCCTCAGTTGTGGTTGATGTGCTTGCATAGGACGAGGCGAGGGTGTCAGGGCATGAAACGATCGAGCCCGACGTAGTCATGGCCGGGGGTCAGGGAGAGAAAGCTGTTGCCGAGGTACCAGAGCAGCCTAAGGTTGCCCCTTGAATCTGAGGAGCCTGAGACCTTGGCTGTAGCTGGGGGTCCTCCTGTTATAATTACTCTTGCTGTATTGTACATGCCTTCTTTCAGCAAGTTGTCAGATGTCTTTTTTTTATGCTTCAGTCGGGCCTCCAGAAACTGAAGGAGTTGTCCATTGAAGAGCTTGGAGCGACGATCCAACAGTTGAGGGAGATTTCCCTAGGGACTACACCCAAATTCCTTCCTTACTTTGACAGTGTTGTCAATGAGCTGGAGGAATGGAGGGTGAAGGCCTTGCGAGAAGAAGCAACTACGCAGCAACTGAAAAGTTCACGGTTGCCCCCTTTGGAGTCTTTTCTTCTACGCTACCGTGAAAGGGTAAACATTCAATCGCAGCAGCTTGATGTTGTAGAATCCCAAAGATCAGGCCTTGTTGTGGATGCCATCACCAGCAAGCGCAAGGTGATGGCTCTGAGGGCAAGGACATTAGAGCTGACGTAGAAGCTTGACAAGCTAGAGAAGGAGACTGTGGATTGGGAGGCAAAGGATAAAGTGCTTTTTGATAACACTTTGGCCCTCCAATACTCTTTGGGAGAAGTGACCACCTTGATGGAGCACGAGGCGGGGCTGGTAGCAGAGCTGAAGAACAAGATTGAACGGGCAAAGCATCGGCTGCAACATACAGGGGAAAGATCGATGAAGCAATTGATCGATTTTAATGATGCCTTCATCTTTTTTTCTTTTTATTTCTTTTTCATTGTAAAGAAGTTAAGCTTGTAATGCCCTCTTGACTTGTAAATGAAACAATTCTTTTCACTTTTCTTTTTATGTCATTACTTCCTCCCTTTCATGGTTTGAGAAGAGAACGAATAGGCTATTCCTTGCTTCGTTTTTTGGTAACCTGTTGTGGCTTCAATGACCTCCAATGGGGGAGTAGTTGCTTTCTCACCCTTTAGTGTTTGATTGGAGAGGGGCTCATAATTCATGATTCTCATGATTTGATGAGCCTGCTCGCTATAAATGCTCCAGTCTGGGGGAGCTTTGGCTTCGATTCAAGGTGCATTGATCTTGAGCTTTTCATAGGTCTTAGTCTCATGGATAAACCCATTTAAGTGCTGTGAAGCCAAGCGCATGACCTCCAGTTGGCTCTGGAGGTTACAAACCTCGCTTCTCAGCTCTGCCATGGGGTCTTATTCCTGGGAGCTAGAGAGATAACTCTTGTTTGCCTGTACTTCTTCAACAACCCCCAAGAAGTGTAAGACCTTCTTTTGGCTGGTAATGATCCCCTCGTTCAAGGAGGATGGAACCTGAAGTACCTTCCTTGGTGGTTGGTATGCCAGTTGTGCTTCTAGAAGAGCGATGGGGACTTGCATGACTTTTTGCTAGCCTGATGTATAGGTTACTCTTAGCACTGGATGGTCTAGCTCTGGGGCTTCCTCGAGCTTAGGAGTTACTTCTAACTTGTCGTTGTTCTCTGACGAATTAGAAGTAGGGGGAATTTTTGTCTCCAAGAGAGGATACCATGACCTCGGAGAGGTGGCAAGGTATGCTTGGGTGGATAGGGGTCAAAGGTATGCTCTGTCTTTCCTCCTCTTTGAAGATTTCTTTGATCATTCGCCCCAGATCCTCAACGTCATCATGAGATGAAGGTCATGTCTCTCTCACAGGCTTCCAAACATCATCCTTTGAATTTTCTAATGTTGGAAGTTATATGAAATAGTACTTAGCATTGGCATAGTGAGTCTCAAATACAAGGAACAGTCTTTTTTCAATGTAGACCATGTGCTCCCTTCCCTCTCGGCTGTACTTGAAGCATTGGTGGAGTGTGGATGGAACCACCCCCTAGCCGTGAAGCCAAGGACGACCAAGCTGGATGTTGTAAGAGGTATCGATGTCGATTATGTGGAACTGAGCGTAATCGTTGAGGTCACTGATCTTGAGACGAAGGCGAACTGTGCTGGCTGGCTTTTCTCCTAACTGGTTAACCCTTGCACAGTGATGTGGGTCGGAGTGAGGTCATCAGACCCTAATCCCAATCGGATGAGGATCCTTCTTGGGACCAGGTTAACCCTCCGTACAACATGATCTGATTGAGAGGGTAGGCGCGAAGTTCAATATTCTCAAAGAGGGGGCAATTGTGGAATTTACTTCCCAACTGAAGGTCATCTTCGGAAAAGGAGATAGTCAAGCACCCACTCAGGATGATCGAGTCAACCTCAATAGGTTCCACTTCAGTCTTGTACACCACTAGGTTAAAAAGTGGTAGGGTAGGCTTAGGACCAGGTTTTGGTTTGTGGCGCTGGCTGACTTTGTTGTTCGGACGGTGCGGTCTGAGTTGATGAGGAAGTAATAGGAGCTTGTATTAGGGATGTAGAGGTTTGAGGTTGAGGTTTGGGGGAAAGAGGAGGATCAGGAAACTTGAGAGCCTTGAGCTTTTGAGGTATGGGTTGTAGCTTCTTTCCCGATCTTAGACCCATTTGCCCCACGCGACTGGTACTTCCAAGATTTGCACCATGTGGGAGGCCTCTTTAGACCAGAAGCTTGAGGGTGACTCGGTTTGTACTCGGGTTGACAGGGCGTTGGTGGCTGTCGAGAATCCAGCTGTCTGGGCAAGCATCTCTCTGAGGTGCTCTTGCTGTGGCTGGGTGAGGCTGATGCCTTTGAAATCTCTGTTTAGAGTGTCAAAGTCTGGGCACCGTCGAGTTGCACCTGTGGAGAAAATGGAAGAGGACGAAGGATGAGAAGAATTAGAACGTTCTGTGCAGCTTTGAACGTCATCGCCGGACTTGGAAGTTTGCAGGGGATATTTTAGGTCTTGCCTGGCTTTGACCGTCGTGGGGTGCTTTTAACATCGTTACTCATATTGGAGGAATGCTGTTGATGACTCGACGATGTCCACTTAATTGAACGAAAGGACGAGGCGAGCTGCGCCTAGGATGAAGTCCTACAAGGTTGGTTGTGGGCGAAGGGGCTTGAGAATTTCTTCCTTGACTGGTGGCTGAGGAGGAGGATTCCTTCGGAGAGATGACCTAGGTGCCCATCGTCACCTTTTGTATCCCTGAGGGGGTGTTTGGACCGCCCTTTCTGGCTAGTGAGCAGTCTTAGCTTGGTAGACTGCCTCATGTTTCAGGGATTTAGGCCTGTTTCGCCCATGGTAAACTTCCCAAGGCTGAGAGGTCGAGGGCTCTGAAGGGTCTAGTGTATACTCATGAGGAGCTTGTAGTGTGACTTCCTCTTGAACGAGTGCGATGGCCTGGACACGTTCTAGGAGAACCGCACAAATGATGTGGCCCTACTGGACTTTCTCCATGACTATAGCTTCAAACCAAGAGCACTCGTTGAGTTCGTGGCCCCATACTTGGTGATATGGGCACCAGAGCTTTTTCATGCCCTGAGCTAAGACGCCCCGGCTGCCTGGCGGGCTTGAGAATGACAAGGCCTTGTTGGGGCATTGCCTCGAAGTGGACCTGCAAATGGTCTTGCTAAATATTTTGCTGAGCTTGAGTAAGGAGGCTTTCTTGCACAGGCGGTAGAGGGACTTGAGGGTGTCCTTCCGGGCTGCCTTGAACTTCTTGTCACTACTGCATCTTCTCTACTAAGGGCTTAATGAAGCCAGTGCACTCGCTGACGTCATGACCTCGTATCTGATGGTATGTGCACGAAAGGTTCTCGATCCTTGGGGGCAGGAACTTAGGCTGCCTTGTCAGCTTAGGAGTGACGAGTCCTTCTTTACGCATTATGGAGAAAAATGCACGAAGGATAGCGGGAGCCCCATGGTCCACTTGGATTGTTACTATGTGAGAAGCCTCTATTGCCGGGAATGCCTTCTTCAACTCTTCGATCTTTCTCTGATCCTTGTTGATAAGGGCTTCGATAGTGTTGTTGAGCATATAGCAGTCGTAAGTGGGTTGGCATACCCTCCTGTGATAGGTGCAGTACCTCCCATTTTCCTCCTGACCAGCCGACTCTGTAGTATCGGCCTCCGGAGGCTGGATCATGTTCTGTTCCAGCAGCAGTCAAAGTAGTGTAGGAGTCCACTCCTTATCAAAGGGGTAAACTTTACTCTGGTGCTGGATCAGTAGTCATTTCGCTTAGTACTTTTAGGAGGTAGGACACTGTTGTAAGACTATTGTTTACCCCCAGCCTGAGGCATCTGTGCCTTGAAAAGGTCCAGGGTTTGAGGAATTGCGCCCTTGGTGTCAACCACGTTGACTGTCGCGTTGAATACTGCCTTTTAGTTGCCCTGGCTGTTGGAGCGAGAGTTTGAATCTGTAGGCAGCTGATGAGGGCTGCCATGATGCTTGAACAATCCCTCAATACGAACTGCCTTAGAGATGAGCTCTGACATGGACGGTGGATTGGATGCCTCAACATACAGAGAGATCTCCAAAAGCATGTTCCGTATGCAGGTCTGGACCGCTTCCTTCTCAGTCATGAGAGTGGCATGAAAGGTTGCCAACTCTCTCCGTCGGGTGATGAACTTGTCAACCGGCTTACCAGGGTCTTGCATCAAAGTGAGGAGCTCGATGGTTTCCACGTTTCTTTGGAACTCGTAGAAGCGTTAGTAGAACAACTGCACCATTTCCTGCCAAGTTGTACCAAGTTCGGATGCAACCGAGCATACCATTGGAAGGCTGGCCCTTTTAGAGTCTCGATGAACTGATGGAGGAGTAGTGGTCCGTCAGTTGTCGTCTCTCGATAAGCTACTTGGAAGTGAGAAGTATGCTGATGCAGAGATGTAGTACCGTTGAATAGGGGGAGCTTCCCCTTTTGATAGTTTGGAGTAAATGGCACCTAATCGATGTACAAATGGTACGGCTTTTGATAGAGCAGTGTCTCCTGCATGCCTGGGATCTTGTTGTTGAGGCTATGGGCCACCATAACATCTATGTTGGTTTGGGAGACCCCGCAGGAGGTAGAACTGTCTTGGGAGGCCGGTGGAGGAGTTTTGCCTCGGAACTGTGTCCTCACCAATCAGGGAATCGGTCGAAGAAGGGGACTTGGAGACCTCTAGGCATTCAATTTTTCTAAGGATGGCTTACATCTTTTCCTGGAACTTGTTCATCCGCTCCTCCGGAGCATCGTCCGGGTCATTGATCACCATGGCACTGACTATCTCTTCTAGAGGGGCCTGGTGGCGCAGTGGACTACCGAGGTTGGCAAGTAGTACATAGCAAGTCAGTCTAGAGGTTTTTAACCTGCCCTGACTGGACTCGAGCCTTGTATGCCGATCTGGTGAGGACGGGTTCTCGATGATCTTAGGACCGTGGCTTCTAAGCAAGAATGACTAAGCAATATTCTTGGACCTGCTCAAGTTCTGAAGATTGGAGTGGGAAAAATGAATTACAAGGTAGGCGATCGCCAAGAATGACCTCAACTGCCTTAGAGGCTTCCCTGGTTAGGATCTGTAGACCTCTTTTTTGCTTAATCCAGAGGTGACTGTGGACCTCATTCCAAAATCGATTCTGAGACCTGGACTGCCCCGCCTTCTTTGAACATGCAAGGGCCATGTCTATTAATTGGAGCAGAGAATGGGATCCCAGGATAGTAAGCAAGCTTGGTTTCTGCTTTTAAGGCTGGAGCCCTCTGTCTGACATCAGGCCATTGCCTCGAATTCCTTTGTGGGGCTTGGGTATACGGTTGACTTGAGGCTGGCTCAAGATGGTACTCTTAGGGAAGACCTTTGAGTATTAGGTTTCGAGATGCTTGCCTGTTGTCAACAAAGTAGCAGTGGAAGGAGAGGGATACGAGAGGGAGAGTGGGGAAGGAGAGTGGGGAAGGAGCCTTGAGCAGCTTGCTTCCCCGGAGTAGCCATGAGTGCGGGAATAAGGAAGTCCCTGACTCTGATGAACGAGGATATTGGTCAAACAAGAGCCAACTAACTAAGGGGTAGTTAGTCCCCAGTGGAGGTGCCAAGCTGGTTAGGTGCCTCGATCTCGCCTTTCGGATCTAGATGATCTGGCAGCACTTATCTTGGGTTTTTGGTGAACTCGGGATTTGAAATCACTCTCTCAAAACCATGCTCGAGAACAAAGGCAGGTATACCAAACGATGAGAGAGGAATTGAAGGTGGGTTCGGGACTTACTCATGCTGGCTCGCGTGGACGCCCTCTTAGATCATGAAGAGAGCCCCCAGCTGATTTAGCTGGTTTGAAATCGCCTCTCTTGACCTGCAATCCTCTTGTTTTCTGCACAACTCTATGATTAATTTGTCAGACAAGTGGGTCAAAGAGACCCACCATTTTCTTAGGGCATTGCATGTTTATATGAGAGGGCGATGAAGCGTAAGATTCAATAAAGAAAAAACTAGGAAGAAAACTTAACGAAGCAACGAGACTAGGATGGCAGTCGGGAAGTCATCGACTAGAAGTGGTAGCAAGACGGGCATAGTCTTTAGGACTAGCACCATGGCAATACTACTTGAAACCGAGACCGATGTAGTGGTGCTAGGCTTAATCTACCCTCAATCAAGTGAGAAGAGAAACGAGAGTGAAAATAAGACATGAGACGGCAGAGAGATGGGGTCTCGATGGTGCTAGGCATTACCACTCACGACCGTGGAGTAGCAGTGTCGTGGCCCTTGGGCGACGCTCGACACTACTACTCAATGCTAGAGAGTGAGAAATAAACTACAGACGGCGCTAGGAATCGACATTGGCAACATAAGAAGACAACACACCCCTGCGCAGGAGGCGATAGTCTCTGATGGAGCTCGCGACGATGGTCATTTGTGAAGCGCACGCTGGTAGTCCTCACAAGGTGCACTATGATAGACGTGGGGCACAGGAAGGATGGTGATAAGCACCGAATATGTGAAGGAAGCTCGCAGAAGATGATAGGCATTGTCGAGGCCTCTAGTAGGCAACGATGGGTATCATCGTCTACTATAAACGTGCAACAGGGAAGGACCCCTTGTGGGCGGCAATGGGTTTCACCGTCTGGGTACTTCACCGAGACATCAAAGCTACGTCTGTGGAGGGCGATGAGTAGCGCCATCTACAAGCCTCACTGGGCGAAAGAGATAGAATAAATGAAGGAGAAGGAGACTCCCGCATGGTGCTGCCATCGCCATGCGCGACTTGTGTAACCTCAGGGGAGGCATGCACGGCACTACCACCGCCGGGCACGACCCCTACGAGGAACTCAGATGGAGAAGAGGGAGAAGAGCGGACATAAGAGAGAGATGAAGAAGAAGAAAAGAAGAGAGAGAAGGTTTACCTCTAACCTAAGGTATCGATTAAAAGTTTCTCTCACCTCCCTCTCTCTCTCAAACATGACCCAACAATAAGAAATAGAAACTTGTATTAAGTAAAAACTCTCTTTTGTGAAAGGTTGAGCCCTCTGGTGCGTACAATGATGGCACATATATATAAAATTTTCCCCAAACATGGGTGGATGATCAAAAGTAACCCTAATTACTAAGATTAAATTAAATGAAATGAAATTAGAAAATAAGGTGTAAAATGATAGATTTGCCCCTTCTTAACAATTTGTGAAATTTCAGAATAGTTTATGTGTTGCCCTAGAACTTGTGTGATCTTGCATGGATGATCCGAAGTCGTTCTGATGCCCGATTAATCATAAGATGATTGTTTTCTTTTAGGGCTTGTGATGGCGATCGATTTGATACCAACTTCGAGCCATGGATCGTGTTTTTGGTGCGCGATCATGTAACTTGAAAGTTGAATAGATCTTGAAACTTCAGATCGATAGTGTACTCATTCTTTGATATTTTTTCGGTGGTTTCTTTATTGAATTACACTGAGCATACCGTTACGATGGCATGGCAACAAACGTGGCTCGATTTCGTGCCCGAACAAAGATTTTGCAACTTTGAAATTTTTGTCGAATTCTGAAATTTCAGTGATAGGATTTGCAGTCACTTCGTCGGCTTCGTGTGCAAAATTCAGTCGTTCATCATGTACGAGGTTCAAGTCGGTGATAGCTCGAGACCTTATGCACATGATGGAATTGGTTTCACTTTAATCGGGCTTGCAAGTGGCATGATCTGGCCACTCGAGCGAGGCACAATGCTATTGAATTTCCTGCACTGTCTTTACGGATCAGCAACTTCTCTCTAGGGTTTCTTCGCACTTGGGTATCGTCATGGGGTGTGTCACATATTGAATTGTTCGTCTTTACTAGATGAACATGCTCATCGAATTTGAGTGTGATCCAACTTGGGACAAGCGAGATATGAATATCGAAACTCACTATTCGTGACTACCCCTTCCATGGTGTGGAGTTGCAAGTTGGCCACACGGGAATAGCATGCGGCCCCTCCTGTTTCACTCTTTTTCCTATAACTTCTTCCTAGAGTGTCCATTCAGGCTGAAATTTAACCCCTATCAATCGTGCCAAATTCAATGGTGGTGGTCCCACAATAATTTGAGACACCAAAAATATAGCTCTAGTTATAGGGGCCGTTTTAGGGTGCTAGAGGCCGATTCTGTCGGAACTCTTTCTCAGTCTGTGCTGCCTTAGACATGTCGAACTGCGACGAAACTTGGCAGAAGTCTTTTGAGAGACCTTATGAAGATCTTGGCCGATTTCAGGGCTATTCTGAGACCGCCTGAATTTCCACTGTTTGCTAAGCTTTATTGAGCAAGGGCTCCATGTTGATGAAAAATACCTTCCAACAGTGGTGTGTCTGCGGGAGTGCCAATGTTGATGATGCCCCTTTATGATGCAGGTGGGGTCACCCTTTGGCTACCCGTTGTAGCAGTGGTCCTGTCGGGGCCAGCCAGGTGAGGAGGGGTGGCAAAGTTGCTCGCGCAGCAGGGCATATGGGGTTCCCTCTCAACACCGAGGGAGGCGGAGCAAGGCACCCGAGGGCCCGTGCCATGAACTTCCCTAGTTGTAGCCGGGAGAGTTGGCCCAACATGACTGCAAAGAGGACGTACAGGGAAAGGAGGACTGAACAATCGAGCCTTTCACTGGGCAGCAGTGAGTATGGGGATGTAGAACTCCCCGACCCGGGGGAAAGAGGGATAAGTGGATCCCGTAGCAAGAGTGGAAAGAGAGGGTAGAGAGATTGGTACCTGGAGATGACTCGACCCAACGATAGGGTGACGCGTCCTCAGTGGAGTCGCCAGCTGATGTCAGTGGGGTCCTGATTTCCTTCTACACGGGGATGGGGAAACCCTCTCTCGAACAACCATGGAGGTCCAATGCGTTGTGGTCGCATGGGTCCTCCTGCTTACGGAAAGGAGGCCGACAATGAGTGAAATTTTTGCAACAGGAGCGCCAACCGCTCTTTCACCACTTGGGGGATTGGGGACGTGCCCAGGTGGATGGCCCTCTTAGAGCAATTATGAAGCCCTCCGAGTGCTTGTCAACACGGTTTGGACGGGAGCACTCCTCAGGTTTTCAATCTCTCTCTCTCCTTTCACTCTTTCCGTGTTATAGGGACAGAATCCTAATGTCCCTCTCCCTGGGTGCCCTTTCGAAAGGGTTTGCTGACCACCAAAGGGGGGTGTGGATAGAAGTAAAGGAGGAATCGCGGAGGTTAGGATACGTCCACGGGCTTGCGGACAAACCGACGGGGGGTGTAGGGGGCTTACGTGAGGATGGGGTCATGCGTGCAGAAGTTGGAGGAAGAGAGAGAGATAGGAGTGACTCGGCTTGGGGGAAATGGGATGACACGCACGACCGAGGTGTCCGTAGGACCGCACACTTAGGGGTAGCCTCCCTCACAAAGTTTTCTCTCTGTTCATCTCTTCTCTCTCAAACGGGCTAGGGACTCACAGAATAAGACAAAGTAAGAATGAACTAGCCTTGATTCTTCCCAGCATTTGGGGTTTTGGAGCTTCCAAAAGGGGAACCTTTTGGAGTTTCCAAAGGGGAACCTTTTGGAGCAAATTTCTCCCCCTTTTACAAGTGAGCTGAGCTTTCTTATATAGAGGTTTCACCAAATAGGGGTGAACGCTAAAAATTCAAGCTTAAATACAATCAAAAAATTGAAAACAAATCCAAAAATTAGGCACAAATGACCAAAATGTCCATGTGATCTTTTGCTTGAATGACAAGACCATCCCTGCATGCAGGCTGCTCCGCCATGAGAAGACCTTGGAAGATGGTCTTGCAACTTGCGGCAATTGTTCGGCTTTTTCAGCAATATATCTTCGTTCTCCTCTTGATTGCGAGCATTTTGATACCCTACAATCGTGCTATGGTGGCCTTCTTCCGGGGGGTGAATGCTCGGCCAGTTTTGTGATCTCTGTTTGCCAATGCATGTCCGAGCAACGTCGTTTTACCCCCTGACTCTGCTTGCAAGTCAGAGAGGTGGTCATTGCAGTCATTTTGCACCAATTTGGAGGTTGATTTGGTGTAGATTTGAGTCTTTAGCTTTTTGGAAGGCTACCAGGGAAAGGGATTCCGGCAATCGACTGGATTTGTTTCTCTGTATGCGAGGTGGTTCTTTTTAACTCTTCCTCTCGTCAATCCATAGTTTAGATTTTTAGCTACGCTTCACCAAATCCAATGCCTGTTGGGCTTTTTTCTCGGCCCTAGTTTCTCCGACTGCCATTCTTTTCAGTATAACTGGGGTTTCCGGTCACGCCACAGTGAGTGGCTTAGGTCAAAATGACGGGGCTGGCATGATCTAGAACATGTCAACATTTGAGCTCGGTTAGAGGAAGACAGCCTAGGGTGGCGAAGTTGCCGTGGGAAAACATTGATGCAACCCCATTTCAAGGACTGGTTTGGTGAAGCCACATTACACTAAGGTAAAACCCACCAATTGTGAGGCTATATGAGCATAGACCCTTTTAGATGGGTCCGATTGAGCCCAAATTTGGTCCTCTAGGGTTTCTTAACATTCTGAGCACAATGGTGATGGTCTGGTGCCCCGTTGCAGCATCTATCATGGTGCTACAGAGGAGGGTCCTTCATCGTGCTGGGGTACCAAACCTAAGTCACTAGACTGGAGGCTTTATTTCTCGGCACAATCCTGGACTGCGAGTGTTTTGTGAACCGGCGAGACCAGACTATTGCTGGCTCTCTCCTTATTCGCATGGGCTTGAACTGGTATCGGAGAACAATGTCTGCTCAACCACACATCACTCCAGACGAAATGTTCAACCTATTCATCTCTCACTATCGTAGGTCGACACTAAGACCAATCTCCCTAGGCGAGAACAGTGCAACGAAACAAAACCCAGGAGAATCCTTAAAGGATTTCATCGGTCGACTCTATGAGGCGATGATGCAGGTCATAGAATGTCCACTTACAGACCCAGCCAAAATCTCCATAGCCTTAGAGAACATTGCTCCCGAATATAGGACCTTCTTCAGCCATGGTCTTATCCCCCACACCTTCGACTCCATGATCGAGTGGGTGGCACGACAGGAAAGTGCTAAAGGGACACCCCTCAGCACCAAGCCCGATAATAAACCGATTAAAACTCCCTAAAATAAGAACAAAAACAATAACAAGGGGAATGCTTCCGCGCAGGTAATTGAGATTATTGTTAACGGACGGGCTCAAGGTTCAGCTACTCAGCACAACAATCGGAATCAAAACCGAAGGGGTCAGCATAGAGTCAACGCTCAAAATAATAACCAAAGGCGAGAGGATAATTTTACCCCTCTCAAAGTCCCATTAGAAAAAGTGCTGGAGTTACTCCTGGCTAAAAATATGTTTTATCTCCCACCACCATTTCAACTCATGGATAAGAGCAAGTGGTGAAAATGTCATCAAAACCATGCTCATGATATTCAAAATTGCTTGTATTTGAAATGGGTGATTCAAGGGTTAATCAATAGGGGGACATCACTGTCGCACCTAGAAATCAACCTATCGAATAGCCTAATCAAAAGATGGGTATCTTCACAAATCCTCTCCCTAAAGCTAGGAGATCAAGATAACTCAAAAGAAAACGTCACCATTCAGATGATTGAGAGTGGAGACGAAGAAAGATGATCCTAGTCAATTCATATTTGCTTGTGATCATCACTTTCAAGAGTCCGAAGAATATTTTTTGAGCCTTCTAAGAGGAACCCCTTCACCTTCGAACCTTGATAACCTTCCCAAACTGGATTGGTTAGGTGCCTCGATCTCACTTCCCCAAATCTAAGTGATCAGGTGACACGTGTCTCGAATTGAAAGAACCAGGATCTGAGATCACTCTCTCAAAAACCTCATTTACAGAACAATGGCAAGTGTCCAACTAGTGAGAGAAAAATTTTAATGTGATGTGGGGATCAACCTCACCTAGGTTTGTGACTTACTCAGGCTGACTCGAGCGGGCGCCCTCTTAGATCACGACTAAAAGCCCCCCAGTTTCTTCAACTGGTTCGGAATCGCTGCCTTTGACCTGCAATCTCCTTGCTTTTAGCACAACATTATCATGGTTAACTTGCAAGATAAGTGGGCTGAGGGACCTACCCTTGTCTTAGGGCAATACACATTCATAAGTGAGGGTGATGAAGCGAAAGGTTAGAATAAAGACAAAGATAGGATCTTTATAAGGGGATGAGACTAGCATGATAGTTGGACCAATGACCGACTTGGAGTGGTAGCAAGATGGGCATGGTACTCAGGAACAGCACGACGACAATACTATTTGAAACCGAGGCCGATATGACTGTCCTAATCTAGTGTGACAGCAAGATGGGCATGGTACTCAAGACCAACATGACAGCAATACTGCTTGACAGCCAGACCGTTATGGCAATACTAAGCCGAGTCTACCCTCAGTCAAGTGAGAAGAGAAGAGAATGGGGAGGAAGTGTAAGATGGCGAAGAGACTGGGTCCCGCCGATGTTTAGGCATCGTCCTTCACAGCCGTGGAGTAATAGTGTCACGGCCCTTAGACGGTGCTAAGCACTACTTCTCATGGCTGTAGGGCGAGCAGTGAACTAGGGGTGGCACTAGGCATCGCCTTTTGCAACACGAGAAGGTAGCACACCCCTTAGCGGGCGGCGACAGCCTCTTGTGGAGCGCGTGACGATAGTTCCGTCTGAGGCACATAGCAATAGGAGTGGGGCGTAATAGAAAACTGTAGACAGCGATGGGTACCAGGCATATGGAAGAGGCCCGCAGACAGCGATAGGCACTGAGTGAGCGAAGGAAGCTCACGGACGACGATAGGTGCTGAGTGCACAAAAGGAGCTTGCAGACGGCGATAGGTGTTGCTGCGACCTTTCGAGGGCAGCGATAGGCTCGCCATCTGTGATAGGCATGCAATAAGGGAAGACCCCTGCAAGCGGCGAAAGGATTCACCGTCTGTGTTCCTCACTGAGACGTCGAAGACACATCCATGGACAGTGATAGGCAGCACTCTGTGTGATCCTTGCTGAGAAGTAGAGATGGATAGAAAGAAGGAGAAAGAAGCTCGCACACGGTACTGCCATCGCCTTGCGAGACCTATGAAGCCACTGGAGCAGAAAGAAAGAAAGAGGCATGCACAGCACTGCCACTACCGTGCATGGCCATTGAGAAAATTCCAGACGAAGAAGAAGAGCGAGAAGTAGAGATAAAAGAAGAAAGAAAGGAAGGGAAGAGAGAGAAAGACTTACCTTGAGCTTAGGGGTACCGATCCGAAAGTTTCTCTCCTGCGTCTCTTTCTCAGAATGTGACTCAACAATAAGAATAAGAGGAAATTTTATTGAGCAAAATTCTCTTTTTGTCCAAGTTCAGCGTACAATGGCAGTACGTGGTATATATAGAGTTGTGCCCAAACATGGGTGGATTGATCAAAATTAAACCTAATTGTTGGAAATTAAGATTTAATTGAATTAAATAAAATAGGAAAATATGGTGCAAAATGATAGATTTGCCCCTTCCTAATAATTCATGGAATTCCAAAATATTCCCTACTACTGCCCTAGAACTTGCATGATCTTTCGTGGATGATCCGAGGTTGTTCTGATGATCATTTGATTGAAGGATGATTGTTTTCTTGTAGGGCTCGACATGGTGATCGATGTGATACCAACTTCGAGCCATGGATCATGTTTTTAGGCCACGTTCATGTCACTTAAATTTTGGATGAATCTTACAATCTTCGGATCGATAGTGTTCTTACCTTAATGTTTCTCTATGATTTCTTTGTTGGATCACACTGAGCATACTGCCATGATCACATGGCAACAAACGCACCTCGATTTCGTGTCCGAACAAGGATTTTGCAACTTTGGAGTTTTAAACGGAATATGAATTCCAACCCCAGAATTTGTAGTTACTACATCAGCTTCTTGTATGAAATCCAATAGTTCATCATGCGCGACGTTTGGACCGGTGATAACCATGGGCCTTACGCACGTGGTGCAACTGATTTTACATCGATCGAGTTTGTGAGCGTCGTGATTCTGCCGCTCGAGCAAGGCGTGTTGCTACTGATTTTCCTGCAACTTTCTTCATGGATCAGCAACTTCGCTCTAGCTTTTCTCCGTGATCGGGCATCGTCACGGGGCATGCCACATATCGAAACGCTCGTCTCAATGAGACTAACACGCTCCAAGAAGTTTGAGATTGATCTGATCTTTAACGAGGGGTAAATAAGCGTTGCAAGTCACTATTTGTGATTGTACCTATAATGGAGTTGTCCCTTTAATGGAGTTTAGTTGCAGGGTGGCCGTACAGGAATAGTGTGTGGCTCCTCTAGTTTCACTCTTTTGCCTATAATTTCTTCCTGAAATGTCTGTTTAAGCTAAAATTTGACCCCTGATGGTTTCCAGCTGTGTCAGATCCAATGGCAATGGTCCCACAATAATTTGACACACCAAAAATATATTTCTAGTTATAGGAGTCCGTTTCAGGGTGTTATAGGTTGATTCTATAAAAATTGTTTCTCAGTCTGCACTACCTTAGACATGTCAGAATGCGACAAAACTTGGCAGAAGACTTTTGAGAGTCCTTATGAAGATCTTGATCAGTTTCGAGGCCATCCTAAGACTGTCAAAATTTCCACTATTTGTTAGGCTTTATTGACCGGCTTCTCTCTTTTATTCCGCATCGGGGACCCATGATGATGAAACATTTCTTCCAACAGCATACCCTGCCGAATGTTGTTCTTTGAGAGAAGCGAGAAGGGAAATCTTTCAAAAAATTTCCTCTAGCTTTATTTCTTTTTTTCTTCCTAGGCCCAAGACCACGTGAGGAGATCCACGCAATGCTATAACTAGGATGCTCAAACGTTTGGATGCAATTTACAGGTCCATCTGTGGAAACTTTAGGGGAAGAAGAGACTTGTGAGGGATCTGTCAAAGTCCTCACCCTCAAGGGACTATTTGTGATGCTCACAGTTGAGGGTTTTTGTGGTTCGTTGATCAGAATCGAGCTTATCTGGAGGCCAAGTGCCATGCTTTAGGGCACTATTAGATTGACAACCAAAGAACCTTAGGTCAGCATTTGTTTGCTACTACACCAGGTTTACTTTTGACAATCAGGTTACCTCTGTGGGCCCCGTCTGCTTGGTTCAGTCTGGGGCTTTTTTTTGCTTGTCCCGAAGGTCTGGTCTTATCGGCTGGGGGGGTTTTGGAGATGTGGCCTCATGGAGAGGCATCACCCTAAAGTCTTTGGTCCACCCTGGCTTTGTCAGTTTCTTGCCTTCGAAGTCTTTGGTTTGTCATAACGGTTTTCTTGTTCTTACTGTTTGAGATATCTTATGAGGCTCTCAATCCCCGGTGAGCCATTTTGTGTTGTGATTAGATGCTGACAGTCGAGGATTTTATGTGGACCTCATTAGCTAGAATTGTGCCTATTTGGCAATTAGGTGCCAGCTGAGGCTGTGATGCCACGTCAACCTGCTTTTTGTTGGTCCAAGTACCCTTTGCGGTTTTTCACCTGGACTGGGGAAATGGCACCATAGAGACGGTTTTCACCAACTTCCTTGATTTTCGGGGTTATTTTACCCATGACCTTTCGGACATGTCCACCCTTTTCATTTTTTTTTACTCATGGTTCCCTTTTGGGGTTCTCACCATGCACAGGTTTTTATTCACGAAACTCTTTTACTCATGGTTGCATGACTAAGCCCATCCGTCATTTTTACTCATGACGTTCCCTTGTCCAGGTATACACCATGCCCGTTATTTTTTATTTTTTTTTTATGAAGGCGTGTTTAAGGTCATGCCTTAAAGACCTGTACGAAGCCTTTTAATGTCAAGTGGTCAGGACGTGCACTATAGTTTAGGGTCATATAGCTGGACCATGGTGGAGATGAATCGCAATCTGTGTAGGCCACGGAGTGAGTATGGTGGTGGTTTTGGCTCACTTTTGGTAGATGGCACGAGGCTACCTATGAAAGATGGATGATGTATGAATGGTGGGTGAAAAATGGTGACCCACTAGCTGATGATGAGTATGAATGCCGAGATGGTTCGCCATTTTGTGAGCATGGGTGAGACTCACTGGGGAATGATGAATGGTGATAGTGAAGTGAATGGGTTCATTGGGGAAGCAATGAAGGTGGTGTACACACAAGGATTGGTCGGTTAGGGAAGGCATGCATGAAGATGCATGTAAAGGGAGTGTGCGCATACATGATGATGTGTTTAAGGTCATGCCTCAAGGACCTGTGCAAAGCAATTTAACTCCATGCGATCAGGACTTGCAAAGCAAAGTTCACTATGAGGAAGTGAACTCCACTGGGGATTAAGAGGGCAATTGTGATTCCCCGAGGATAATGAGTAATGGTATGGATGTAACTCTGCTGAGAATGACAGGCCAGAGCATATATGCAACCACACTGGGGGTTGAAAAGATAAGAATGACCCTATAAAGATAATGGGTTGTGGTATGGATGTGAAATAGACCCATCGGGGATTGAAGGATTAAGGCGACCCTCTTTTTCTTTTTCATACACCTAACTCCACTGGGGATATTAATTGAATATATCTAACTCCACTAAGGATGTTGATGGAATGCACCTGGCGAAAAAGTGCCCACATTTCACAGCTTGGAGTCATGCATATTGACTATTTGTCGTGTCGTTTATCGTCTTGCTATAGGGACGTGCTTTACAGTATTAAGGTCTTGTAGCTCGGACCATGGCTATGCAGTTTAAAGTCATGCGACTAGAACCGTGTAGTTTAAGGTCATGCAACTAAACCTCCACTACATTTTAAGGTTGTATAGTTTGGACCATGCAGTTTAGGGTCGTGCATCTAGACCATGGTTGTGGTAAGGGAAAATGACTCCCTTGGGAACAGAGTTGTAACTGGAAACTTGACTCATGAAGAGTGAGACTGGGGTGCAGAGAATGAACTTCTTGGGGATGCAAGATGAAGGTCTGGATGGGGGTGCCATGGCAAGCGTATGACATTAAGTTTTGGATGGTGCACACGGTGTCAGTGCCTTGATGAAGCACGCACGGCGTTAGGCCCTTGCTCGCGGCGATACCTTCTAATAAAGCCCATGGCGATGGCTTTTGGGTGAGGCGCGTGTGACGTTAATTCCTTGCGAAGGACGCAGGAATGGCTCCTTAGCAAAACGCGCGTGATAGATCCTTAGTGAAGCATGTCGTGATAACTCTTTTGGGTCTCGGTCTTGACCCGCCCCGGCCTGATCTTATTGTCATCTGAAGATGAGGACTAGAGCATTATTTCAAATTTGTAAGGGGCAATTTGTGGCACTACTTAGTATAAGAAGGGGGAAAACCCCATTTTATTGTTTCACCAAAGGGTAAAACAGTCAAAGAGAGTTTTCTAGATAGAGGGCTAGAGTTTCCTTCAAGAGACCTTTGGCAAGAGTGTCCCGACGAATACTCGTAGCATACAGGCCTTCAGGAATTTTCTGGCAAGCTTGAGCAAGTCGTAGGCCTTCGCAGCATGCTTTCAAAATTCTTCAGACAATACTGAGACCTTCAGAGCAGGGAACATGGAACTTCTCAGGGCTTGACTGAGACTCTGGTGAAACTACGAGAGTCGCAGTGATGCGCAGCCAAAGTTATAGTGCTTTTCTGGTAGTTCCGCAGTTGCTGGCAGGTTGCAGAAGGGTTAGGGGGTTCTGACGGTCCTCTAGTTATCAGGAGAGAAGAAGGAAGAGCAGCAATGTGCTCACTGGAAACACAGTGAAATTTTGCTGAGTTGTTACGAACTGCAGAAGTGTGACGAAGGGAGAAGGGAAACCTACAGGGTCACAGGGGAGCTTTTAACATAATTTCGACAGTTTTCCTAATATTCTCAGCTGATGGAAAGGGGAAATAACAAGGTCAGACATGGATCCCCGGCAAGGAGAGGAAACACTAGTGAGAACCAGAGGCATTGCGAGGCCATAACGGTCGAGGAGGTGAAGGGCCATGGAAAGACGAAAGGGTCACCGTTCGCACATGTGATGACAGGCCACGTCGCGAGTGTCAGGCAGTGTGCCCAGATTTCGAGGGTCGTGGTGTGCCGCACGTGTGACGCGTGCAAACAGCTGGAGCGCAAGTGTTTTTGCTTTACTTCGTCAGACGACAATAGCCCCTTGGTCATGAGACGACGATAGACTATCTTTGGTCGTGAGACGGTGATACTCCATCTTTGGCCGTGAGACGGCGATAGTCCTGCCTTTGGCTGTGAGATGGCGATAGTCCTGCCTTTGGCTGTGAGATGGCGATAGTCCTGCCTTTGGCCATGAGAAGGCGATAGCCCTTCTTAGTACCTTGTGTGTGGCAATGAAGCCTTTGTCTTAACTTCATGGCCCAGCCTTCAAGCATCATCCTAAATGTGAAGAACCTCCCACAAGCAGAGGAGCTTGGCACCGACAAATTCATCAGCGAAAACTTGGTGAGAGGTGAGCCAATCTGGCTCACGGAAAGCTTATGTGAACCGAAGTGGCCCATGATTGTTACTTTTATGAGCGACCCCGTCAAGTTCGGGGTGAGAGAAGACAGCAACGGCAATGTGTGAGTAGAGAAAGGGGTAGGCCTCCTGCATTGCCTGCACCAGAATATAGCCTTGAGAGTGGACTTGCTGACTCTAGGCAAAAGGATGGTAAAAACCCCAAGCATGAAATGCTCCTATGTTGGCCTGTGGGTGTAAGGGTAGGACCAGTATTTGAGGGGTTACTCGTCATGGATCCGGAGAGTGCTGAGCCATTTCAGAAATATTTTGAGGTAGGCTTCGCTATTGGTCGCCATCTAATGCTCGGTAAGCTATTATGACCGTTGCACAAACACAGCCAAAGTATTGCTAGAACCTTGGAGCCATGTCAATAATACGTGGTTGCTTGGTCATGGAGAGGCAGGAATATTACTGATGGACCTGCACTTCATTTGTGGGCTTCCGCGTCTCGGCGCTATGTATGACGAGTTTGTACCCCCGAACTCAATCATCTTTGGAGAGGAAAGAATTGGGAAAGAAGCCCCGCCGCCTTGGCTTCAGGAACTGCTTGAGATCTGCCAGCAACTCTACGGTGAGCCCAAACATGGAGGGGTATCCTTCACTGAATGGATGACATTTTTCTATGGCGACTGCATAGATGAAGCTGGCTCGACGTCAAAGAAGAAGGCGCCCGTAAAGGAAGCCCCTCCAGTCTTTGAGCTACAAAAGGAGAATAGGCATATCTTCCTGGTAGCTTACCTAGTACTTTTCTTATAAAAGTTTACTCTGCCAGGAGGGGTGGACATCATTCGTCCAGGCACATTCTATGTGGCCTGTGACATGACAAGGGGAAAAGAGTATGCACTCACACAGCCCGTCCTGTGCAGCATCTATTATGGTCTGGGGGCCATTTCCAGGGGGAGACGATATCAAGGAGAGCAAGGAGGGAACGACATAGTAGATGGTGAGGCCTTCCTAAGGGATTTCAAAACCCCTTTCCCAATCCATTATGTTTATCGCTGGCTTGAAGCTTACTTCCCCGACACATACTTGAAAAATAGGGTGTTGGAAGATATCATGTGCTCATTCCCTTTGCAGATTGTCGGGCAGAGGGCAATTTTCCACACGCCTGGTCATGCGCGCAGCTTGTTTTATTACAACCGTCTTCACATTATCTGGGTTGCATTCCTAATTAGAGTCCTTATAGAGCGTTCCTTCGTTGACGAGTTGAGCCACCATCTAGACCATGATTTTACTAGCCAAAAAGAGCTGATGTTTATGCTGAGCGTCAGGGGTGGAGTCCTTGCCTACCGCACCATCGATAGTGCGAAGCTTGATGTATACTTCCCCCATTGATTCGCCCGGCAGCACGAACTAGATCAAGGGTGCCCGTTTTCAGTGTATTTTTAGAAGCAGCATAGCAAGGCTGCTCACTGGAAGAAGGACCAATTGGGAACCCGCTGGGAGTCTTGGCTTCTGAGGCATATTCGCACTGGTTGGGCCACATGCTTAGAGGCCACCAAGATCAACAAGGATGTGTTGCCCCATTTTGGCAGAACAGTGTGGGAGACAAAAGCCCACGAACGATGGTGGCAGATCACCAATAAAGGGTATTGAGATGTGGACCACCCTTAGAAGGGGTAGAGTACCTGCTGGAGTCAAGATACAAGGCAGCGGAAGATGGCGAAGACTCCTCCCCTAAGACAAAGAGTATTTTTGAAAATCTTTCTACAATATTCCCATTCAAGGAGGGTCACAAGGTTCCTGAGTTCGAGACATGCCCAGTCTAAGACCTAAATGAACTCATAGGGAGCGGTCCGCACAGTAAGCTGGCCACGAGTTCCTCCAAAACGGGAACCTCCAAGCCTGTTGCACCTAGGCAGGCAAAAGGAAAGAAAAGAAAGTGGGCTACCCTTGTGGCTCCCCGTGCTCCAGCTAAGAAGGCAACCAAGGCTCAAAAACACAAAGGGCATAAGATCCTAGAGGTCTGTGAGCCAGAGGATGGTTCCTCAACATCGACTTCTTCAGAGTGCTACGTGTCTCCTGCTATTTCGGCATCGCCCTCTACTTCTCCTTCTTTTGAACCTTCTTCTGGCTCTTCAAAGGCTCAGGCGGGTGCCTCAGATCCCACTGCCCCAATCAAAATTGCTTTGGACCAGGAAGTGACGTCCGTGGTTGAAGGGGAGGGTCCAATCTCGATGGAGGTGCACGGGGTTGGTAAGGCCGGCCTTGAAGAGCCGGTCGAGATGAATAAGGCCTCTGGAGCTCAGGTGATTGTTGTGCCTATCGAGGAAAGGGAAGCCCCGATAGAGCTTGTGATCATAAAAGAGGCTGGAGCCCCAAGGGCTGAAGAGGGGCCACTCGAGCAATAGGAAGTTGTTGCCTCAAGTGATGTAGCTGTAGGGGATGCAGAGGCAAGACATCCTCAAGGGTCAAACTTTGAGGGCCCAACGGCAGTACCTCTGGCGGTAGAAGAGGCCCGCAGAAGAGCCCATGGATGAACCAACTGCCCAGGAGGGTAAGGGCGCAGCAGAAGAAGAGAGAAGGATCGAACCGACCGAGGTGGTGGCGGTGGTTCAAGAAAAAGGAGGACATGAAGAAGAGGCTGCCCCATGTGAAAGGGACAGTGAGGTGATGGTCTCAGGTGGGGATCTAGCTGATGTTTCTCGGGTTGTCGAGGCAGAAGCCAACTCCATGAGAGCCGAAGCCATCGAAGGCAAAGTCACAATGGTAGCTCCAGCTGCCGAGGTCATGCCTTTCGAAATCGAGGTTGCCCAAGAGATACAAGGGACAACTCCAACTGAGGTTTCGGTGGATCCTGTGGCTATAGTTGAGGATTCCTTTGCTGTGGTCGCACCTACTGCACTGCCCAGGACCACTTTCAATGGGATGTCAGGTGTCATCTTTGTGATGCTTTGAACGGGCCTCCAGAAGCTGAAGGAGCTGTCCCTCGAAGAGCTTGGAATAGTGATCCTATAGCTGAGGGGGATCGCTTTAGGGAGTGTGTCGGAAGTCCTCCCTTACTTTGACGGCATCGCCAATGAGCTGGAGGGATGGAGGATGAAGGCTCTAGAGGTAGAAAATACTGCAACGCGACTAGGAGGCTCATAGCTAGAGTCATTTGAGGTTTCGGGAGCAGGTAGAGGTCCAGGTAGGGGAGAGGGAAGCTACCATCTCCCAGAAGTCCACCCTTGTTGAGAAGGCCATAACACGCCATAACAAGGTACAGACCCTAAAGGCAAAGATTGCCAAATGGGCACAGGAGCTCGAAAGGTTGGAGAAGGAGAAAGTAGCTTGGGAGGCTAAGGATAAGGAATTAAGCCATAAGCTATTGGACCTCGAGTACTGCTTGGGCAAGAAGCTGTCCTTGGTGGAGCATGAGGTTGGGTTGGTGTCCACACTGAGAGCGGACATCGAGCGAGCAAGGGCCTCGACCAAAGAGTGCAGGGGGAAGGTCAATGCGATCATTGACCATTTTTTACAGTCCCTTTCCTCTATTTTTTTTTCTTTATCCCTTCTATTGTAAAGAAACAACACTTGTGATATTCTCCTTAATGAATGAAATAATTCTTCTCTCTTTCCATGGGTTGCGTGTCACTTATTTTTTATTTTTATTTTTATTGTTTCTGCCCTTTCACAGTGTGAGACAAAGAAGGATAGCCCACTCCTTGCTTCGCCTTTTGATAGGTAGTCGCTGCTTCAATGACCTCAAACGGGGGTGCAGTTGCTTCCTCACCCCTTAGCATTTTATTGGACAGGGGCTCATAATCCATGTTTCTCATGATTTGGACTGGCCCCGAGCTGGGTGACACTTCATGAACTTGAATCATGTGACAGACCTCGTGGGAATAGGAGCTCTAAGATGACTTGGTTCTGGTTGGGGCATCCAGGGCATCAGCAACTGACAAGAATCTAGCCGCCTGGGCAAGCATCTTTCTTAAGCGCTACTGTTGTGGCTTGTTGATGTCGGTGCCTCCAAGCTCTCTATTTAGAGCATCAAAATCCGGGCATTGCAGGGCTACACCTATGAAAGAGATAGAGAGGAGGGTAGAGAAGAAGAGTTAGAATGTTCTGAGCTGCTTTTCATGTCGTCACCAGAATTGGACGTGTGCAGGGGGTATTTTATGTCTTGCCCCGGCTCTGACCGTTGTGGGGTGCTTTTAGCGTCGTCACCCGTATCGGACGAGTCTTGAGCAATTGATTATTCTGGCATGTCCACGTGATCAGACGATAGGATAAGGCGAGCTACGCCTAGGATGAAGTCTTGCAAGGTCGGCAGTGGGGGAAGAGGCCTGAGAAATTCTTCCTCGATTGCTGACTGAGGGATGTGGTTCCTTTGACGGGCTGACCTAGGTGCTCGTCTCCTTCTGGATCCCTGAGGAGGTGTTTAGTTTGCCATATCAAGTAAGTGAGTAGTCCTAACTTGGTGGACTCCCTCACGCCTCAGGGACTTGAGCCCACTTCGCCCATGGTAGACTTCCCAGGGCTGAGAAGTCAAGGCCTCTGAAGGGTCCAGTGGGGCTTCCTCTTGAACAAGAGCGATGGCTTGGAAGCTTTCTGGGAGGATGACACAAACAATGTTGCCTTCTTGTACCTTCTCTGTGACTACAGCTTCGAACCCAGAGAATTATTTCAGCTTGTTGCCCCATACTTGGTGATATGGGCACCAGAGATTCTCCGTACCCTGGGCAAGACGCCTAGGCTGCCTAAGGGTTTGGGGGTGACAAGGCCCTGTTTGAGCATTGCCTCGAAGAGGGTCTACAAAGGATCTGGCTTAGCGCTTCCCTGGGCTTGTGTCGAGAGTTCTTCTAGGACTGGTGGAAGAGGGACTTGAGGGTGTCCTTCTAGGTTATCATAAACTTCCTAGTATGGCTACATATTCTCTATCAAGCGCTTATAGAAGCCAATGTATTCGCTTAGTTCATGGCCTCGTATAAGGTGATAAGAGCACCAGAGGTTCTCAATTCCAGGGGGCAGGAACTTGAGCTGCCTTGTCAGTGTTGGCGTGACGAGTTTTTCTTCAAGCATTATGGAAAATAGTGCATGGAGGATAACGGGTGCCTCGTCATCTTTTAGTATTGACACAATGTGGGCAGCCTCAGTTTCCCCAAACGTTTTCTTTAACTCTTCGAGATTTATCTGACCCTTGTTAATAAGGGCTTCGATAATGTCCTTGACCGTATAGCAGTCTTGAGTGGGGTGGCCTACTCCTCGGTGATAGGCACAGTACCTCTCGTGTGTCTCCTGCTCGGCCAGCTCTGAGGTTTTGACCTCCGGAAGCTGAATCATGCTTTGCTCAAGCAATAATCGAAGCAGCACAGGAACCCACGCTTTTTAGAAGGGGTACACCTTGTTCTGATGCTAGGTCAAGAAGTCATTCCGATTTATATTCTTAAG
This sequence comes from Amborella trichopoda, assembly GCF_000471905.2. Next base: position 660,115 of record NW_006499677.1, on the reverse strand, counting down.
GGACGGGACCCTGTTGTAGGACGGTTGCTTGCCCTTGGCCAGAGGTGTCTGTGCCTTGGAGAGATCTATGGTTTGATGGGTAGCATTCTTAGTGTTGGTCAAGTTGATGCTCCACTAATCACCGCTTTTTGCTAGTTGCTCCGATTGTTGGAGCGAGGATAGCATGAAAGGTTACCAACTCTCTCCATCGGGAGATGAACTTGTCAACTGGCTCACCGGGGTCTTTAGTCAAAGTGAGGAGCTCGATGGTCTCCATGTTTCTCTGAACTTCGTAGAAGCATTGGTAAAACAACTGCTCCATTTTCTGTCATGTGTGTACCGAGTTGGGAGGCAGCCGAGCATACCACTGGAAGGCTGGCCCTTCGAGAGTCTTGACAAACTGATGAAGGAGGAGTCACCCGTCAGTTGTCGTCTCTCGACAGGCCACTTGGAAGTGAGCAGTATGCTGGTGCGGGGAAGTAGTGTCGTTGAACAGGGGAAGCTTCACTTTTTGATAGTTTGGGGGAACGATATCTGATCGATATCTGAGGGGTATGGCTTTTGGTAAAGCGGTGCCTCTTGCATGCCCAGGATGTTTTTCTTGAGACTGTGGGCCACCATAGCATCTATGTCGGTTTGGGAGACCCTACGGGAAGCAGAGCTATCTTGATAGATCGATGGGGGAGTTTTTTTAGGAATTGTGTCCTCACCAGACAGGGATCGGTCTCATGGTGAGAAGAAGGGGACCTGGAGGCTTCTAGGGGATCCATCTTCTCAAGGATGGACTACGTCATCACCTTGAACCTATTCATCCGCTCTTCTTGGGCATCGTCCGGTTCATTAATCATCATGACGCTGACCGTTTCATCTGGAGGGTCAGAGCCAGGTGAAGTAGATGACTGCCGGGGCTGACGAGTCATGTGTGGCAAGTCGGCCTGGAGGGGCTCAGCATGCCCCGACTGGACTCGAGCCTTGTACGATGATTGTGTGAGGACTGGTTCTTGAAGGGTCTTGAGATCGTGACTTTTTTGCAGTAATCACTAAGCAATATTCTTGGTCCTGCTCAGGTTCTGGGATTTGTAGAGGGAAAAAGGGATTGTGTGGCAAGAGGTCAACGAGGGTGGTAACCTCAACTGCTTTAAGGGACTCTTTAGTCAGGATCTGCAAGCCACTATTCTGCTTAATCCTGAGGCTATTGTGGACTTCACTCTAGAACCGAGCCTGAGATTTGGAATGCCCCGCCTTTCTTGAGCATGTCAGGGGTATGTCCATTAGCTGAAGAAGGGAGTGCGGTCCAATGACAGAGGGCAGCCTGGGTGGCTTCCTTGGAGGCTGCAAGCTTTTATCAAACATGAAGCCGTTGCCCCGAATTCCCTTGTGATGTCTGGGTGCATTCCTGACCTGAGGCGGCTGACTCAAGATGCTACTATTAGGGAAAACCTTTGAGTACCAGGTCTCGAGGTGCTTGCCTGGTGAAGAAAGAGTGACAAAAGAAGGAACTGGTTCATGACCCCGCCCAAGTCGGGATTAGGGAGGAACCTGCAAAGTCGGTGCATGTTCACCTTTAGGGTTAGCCATCCAGGTGACTTGGGGGTCAACCCGGGCTCGGTCAGCTGGTTTGACCTGAGGAGGTCGAGACCCATGAGCTTGTGTTTGTGAGGAACTGGGTAGGATCCTATCTCTCACAGGGTGATGTCGTGTGTGTTGAGATGGAGGGTGAAGTGATCGACCCTCATCTGCTCGAGCTAGTGCAGAACTGGCGCTGCCCGAAGTTGTGGAAAGCAGATGCGGAGCACATGTAGGGTTTGGCCTCGAGAAGACCTAGCCTTGGACGCAAACTCAAGGTAACATGAAAATTGCCCCGAGGTGTCTCTCGAGTGGATGGACCACGAGCCTTTAGGTGTGTGCGAGGGGTTGAGGTCATAGGGTCTCTACCTCTGTGTGCCGAGCCTCTAGGTGTAGAGGTTCGGGGTAGTGAAGGAGTATGGGGGGTGGCCTTGCGACGACCCTCAGGGGCGACGACAACCTGCTTGCCTTTAGCGAAAGCGGACAGGGCAGCCTTCTGATGTAACTCAGCAATATGACTGACAAGGGACTTCCCAGTAGTAGGGTGCGTGCTGTGTGCAACAGCAAATGTGCTGTCAATGCAAGGGGCCTAGGTGGAGGGTCCACCAAGGTGAGGAAGCGGGGAGTCAAGGACCTTTAAGTCCCTTCTCGCACCAATCCAGGAGAGAACCTAGGAGCCGGACTGTGAGTCCTGACTAAGAAGGAGTGTAGGGAAGGAAGCTTGTGTAGTTTGCTTCCTTTGGATATTCACTAGCGTGGGGATGAGAAAATCCCCAACTCGGATGAATGGGTTGAATAACCCAGATGCCATACAATGTAATGCAAAAAGCAAAAGGTGATACTGGTCAAGCAAGAGCAAACCAACGAAGGCGTAATAAGTCCCTAGTGGACTCACATAGTTGTTTAAGTGCCTTGATCTCGCCTCCCAAAATCTAGATGATAGGGTGACACGTGTCTCGGGTTTGAAGACCCGAGATCTGAGATTGCTCTCTCAGGAACCTCGTTCACATAGCAAGGGCAGGTGTCCAACTAGTGAAGGAGGAATTTTAACATGAGGTGGGGACCAACCTCACTTAGGTCTGTGACTTACTCAAGCTGACTCGAGCAGGTGCCCTCTTAGATCATGACGGAAAGCCCCCCAGCTTCTTCAGCTGGTTCGGAATCGCCTCCCATGATCTCCTTGCTTTCAACACAACATTATCATGGTTAACTTGCAAGACAAGGGGGCCGAGGGACCCACCCTTGTCTTAGGGCGATGCACATTCATAAGTGAGGGTGATGAAGCGTAAGGTTAGAATAAAGGTAGAGAAGGGAACTTGATTAGGGGATGAGACTAGCACGATAGCAGGACCAGTGACCGAGTTAGAGTGGTAGTAAGACAGGCATGGTACTCAGGACCAGCACGACGACGATACTACTTGAAATCGAGGCTGATATCACTGTCTTAATCTGGCATGGCAGCAAGACAGGCATGGTACTCAAGACCAGCACAATAGCAATACTGCTCGACAGCCAAACCGCTATGGAAATACTAAGCTGAGTCTACCCTCAGTCAAGTAAGAAGAGAAGAGAATGGGGAGGAAGCACAAGACAGCGAAGAGACTGGGTCCCACCAGCGTTTAGGCATCGCCCTTCACAGCTGTGTAGCAACAGTGTCACTGCCCTTGGACGGCGCTAGGCACTACTGCTCATGCCTGGAAGGCGAGCAGTGAACTATGGTCGGCGCTAGGCATCGCCTTTGGCAACACAAGAAGGTAGCACACCCCTTCGTGGGCGGTGACAACCTCTTGTAGAGCGCGCGACGATAGTTTCCTGAGGCACACGGTGATAGGCATGGGGCACAAGAGAAACTTGCGGACAGCGATGGGTAACGAGCGCACGAAAGAGGACCGCGGACGGTATAGGCACCGAGTGCATGAAGGAAGCTCAAGGACAGTGATAGGCGTCGAGCACACAAAAGGATCTTGTGGACGGTGATAGGTGATGTCTCGACCCTTCACTGGCGACGATAGGCATTGCCATCTGCGACAAGTGCGCAATAAGGGAAGACCCCTATGGGCGACGATAATCTTCGCCGTTTGTGCTCCTTGTTGAGATATCTGGTTAGGTGCCTCGATCTCACCCACTGGATCTGAATGATCTTGCAGCACGTGTCTCGGGTTTCAAGGGAACCCGGGACTTGAGATCGCTCTCTCGGGAACCTTGCTCAAGAGCAAGGGCAGGTAGACCAACCGATGAGAGAGGAATTTAAGGTGGGTTTAGGACTTACTCAGACTGGCTCGCGTGGGCATCCTCTTATATCCCGAAGAAGGCCCCCTAGTCGTAAAACTGGTTCGAAATCACCTCCCTTGACCTGTATGCTCCTGTTTCTGCAATCACGCACATTTGGCAAATGTTACAAGACAAGTGGGTCAACGGACACCACCTTGCCTTTGGGCAATGTACGCAGGTGTGCATATTCAAAAAGAGGAAAGGAAGAGAAGAATGTGAGAAGAAATATTGGGGAAAGAAGAATTTGACCGGACGATGAGATCGACATAGTAACTAAACTAATAGGTAGTTGACCCGGCGTGGCAGTAAAACGGGCTCAATACCAATACCGACTACCTAGACACAATGGCGAGTCTATCATGGTGATAAAGCGAGCATAATAACTATGACCGTCACAACGACATTATGGCTAAACGACAAGACTGTCGTTGAAGGCTAGTCCCGACCTCTCTTGATCAAACCAAAGGGTAAGAGAAAGAAAGAAGAAAAATAGGAAGATAGATAGAAGAGAAGAAGAAGAAGCGGAGAAGAGAAAACATTGAGAGAAGAAGAAGAGAGAGAAGGGAAGGAAGGGAGTAGGAGGACACAGACGGTAATGAGATGGGGAGAGAGAAAACTAAGCCAGCAATGGCTTCTGTCGACTATGAAAACAGGCTTCCGACAGCTGTGACATGAGAAAGAAGTAGATGAAACTCAGGCGGCAATGGTCCTCTGCCGGTTGCGACATAAGAAAAGACGAGGGAGAAAGAACACAGGCAGCGATGTGCTTCTACCGTCTGTGACAGAAGAGAGAGAGAAGGAACACAGGCGGCAATAGACTTGTGTCATTTGTTATAAAAGAAAGAGGAAAGAGAAAGAACACAGGCAGCAATAAACTTGTGTCATCTGTGATAGAAGAAAGAGGAAAGAAAAAGGACATAGGTAGCAATAGACTTGTGCCATCTATGATAGAAGAACAAGGATAGAAAACACATGTGGTGCTAGGATCGCACCAGCTGTGACAGAAGAGAAGAAGGAGAGAGAAAATACAGGCGGCGATAGGCTTACGCTGTATGTGACAGAAAAGAGAAGGAGGGAGAAAATACAGGCAACGATAAGCTTGTGCCATCTGTGACATAATAGAGAAGGGACAGAATTTTGACATAGGCCCAGCCCACCACTCGGGCTTAGGCCCGACTTACTGTTCATGTCTCAGAAGTAAGAAGACACCACACCAGACGACGGGTCCGTCATGGGTAAAAGCAGAAAAGAGAAAAGTGCAGGGAAAGCTGAAAATGATAAACCAGAGGAGGAAGGGAGAGAAATAGATAGAGATGAGAGAGAAAAGACCAGGGAGAGAGAGAGATAAAGATGAGAAAAGAAGAGAGAAAAGAGAGATAGAGATGAGAGAAAAGAGAGATAGAGATGAGAGAAAGAGAGATGAAGATGAGAGAGAAAAAGAGATGGAGATAAGAGAGGAGAGAGAAAGAGAGATAAAGATGAGAAAAGAGGAGAGAGAAAGAGAGATAGAGATGAGAAAAGAGGAGAGAAAAAGATAGAGATGAGAGAGAAAGATAAGGGAGGAAAGAGATGAGAAGAGAGAAAAGAGGAGAGGTAGAGATGAGAGAGAAAAAGAAGAGAGTGAAAGAGATGAGAAGTGAGAAAAGAAGAGAGATAGAGGTGAGAGAAAAACAAGATGAGAGAGAAAGAGGGAAGGACAGAGAAAATTACCTTATCGAGGGGTACCGGCCCTTTTTTTCTCTCTCTCCAAGACACACCCTCGAACTCAAGCAAGAATTGAAGTCTTTATTGAATATTGAAGAATGAACCGAAGGTCCTTTTTACAATTAGGTTTTCCATGTTTATATAGAATTGGGCCCAAACATGGGTGGACGCCCAAAAACTACTTAAAATTGAAGATAATTATAATTTAATTGAATTAAAAGAAACTCTAAAAATGGGTGCAAAAGGACTATTTTACCCCTGGTTAATAATGCATGGAATTCTAAAACAGTCCCTGCTGCTGCCTGTGAACTTATGTGATCTTCCATGATTGATCCGGGGTTGCTCTGATGCCTGTTTGATCGAAAGATGGTTGTTTTCTTATAGGGCTCGGCATGACAATCGATTTGATACCAACTAGGATTAAGTGAGATATCGACCTTGAAAGTCACTGCTCATGACTGTAAAAACAGCCACCTTTAGTGGTGCTTTAGTGTAGGGTGGCCACACGGGAATAGTGTGTGGCCTTCTCTTTTTGGTATTTTACCCATAACTTTGTCCTTGAGTGCTCGATTAAGTCGAAACTTGACCCATAAGGGTTTTCAACCATGACAGGTACAACGGTGGTTGTCCCACATCAATTTGACTCACCAAAAATATAGTTCTAGTTATGGGGTCCATATCAGGGTGCTAGAAGCCAATTTTTCTGAAATTGTTTCTTTGTGTTCATTGCCTTAGACATGTTGAATTGCAATGAAACTTGACAAGTGGCCTTTTGGCATGTTTATGAAGATCTTGACTATTTTTAGGGAAATTCTGAGACTATCAAAATTTCCACTGTTTTGTAAGCTCTATTGACCTGCTTCCTCTTTATTCCGCATCAGGGACCAAGGTGCTGCAAAATGTGTTCAATCAGCTTGCCCCGTCGATTGTTGTGCTTTGAGAGAAGTGAGAAGGACAACATTCAAAAAATTTCCTTCATCTTTATTACTTTTTTCTTCCTAGTCACCGGACCATGTGAACGCCGAGGATATTCACACAATGCTGCAACTAGGATGCTCAAGCGTTGGATGCAATGTACAAGTCCATCCATGGAGACTTTAGGGGGGAAGAAAATTTTTTTAGGGAACTTGTCAAAGTCCTCACCCTCGTGTGGCTGCTTATGATTCTAATGCTAAGGATTTTGTACGGACCTCGTTAGTCAGAATCAGGTCCGTCAGTTGAAGGGAATTGTTCCCATTTGGTATGGGTTTATTTATCTTGGATGGACAAAAAAAGAGCCTTTGGTTGTCTACGTTGTGCACCAGATATTCCTTGGCGAGTAGGGTACCTCAATTTATCGAAGTGACTAGCTTTGAGTATAACCCATACCCACTGTTAGCAGTTTCATGTAACAAGTCCAAAGTCATGGCTGAATTAACCTTCTTGGGGCGTCTTTGGTTTGTCAGAGTGACTTTCTTATTTTTTTTTGTTGGCGTTGTTTGCTGCTACACCAGGTTTTCTTTTGACAGTCAAGATACCTCTGTAGGCCCCATCTGTTGAGTCCAATCAGGGACATTTTGTTAGCCTGTCCCAAAAGTCTTGGCCTGTCGGTTAGAGGGAATTGTGGTAAGGCGGAATGAAGTCTCTAATAGGTTCACCTTGGCTTTGTCATTGTCTTGCCTTCGTAGTGGTCTTTCACATTTTTGGAGTGTGTTTGTGACTTCGTGAGAATAGTCTCCTTCCTCAAGAGACTTGTCTTTCCTTCTTGACGAATCTTCTGTCCTTCGAGTCCTTTTCGTAAATAGACTCAGGCTTGAATCTTTTCCTTAAAGCTCATATTTTTGGATCCTGGTATTGTAACACCGGGGATTTTTCTTTGAATGTGGGCTGAAGCCGCCTGTTCATGCGAACGCTGCATTGACCTGTTATTGGTCCTTTGTGAATTTTTGCTTGGACTTGGGAAATGGCACTGTAGAGACGGTTTTCTCCAACTTCCTTTTTATTTCGAGCTCTTTTACCCATGACCTTTCTATCATGTCCACCCTTATTCTTCCAATTTTACTCACAGTGTCCTTTTTGGGTTTTCACCGTGCTCGGGATTTTTATTTACGGAACTCTTTTACCCATGGTTTCATGACCATTCCCATACATTTTTACTCATGACATTCCCTTGTTCAGGTATACACCATGCCCGTTATTTTTTCTTGTTTTTTTTTCTTTGTGAAGGCATATTTAAGATCATGCCCTCAAGACCTGTGCGAAGCCTTTTAACGTCATGCGGCCAGAATGTGCACTACAATTTAGGGTCATACAGCTAGACCATGATGGTGATGAATAGAAGTCTGTGGAGGTCATGGAGTGAGTATGGTAGTGGTTTTTCCTCACTTTGGGTAGATGGCAAGAGGCTACCTATAAAAGATGGATGATGTATGAAAGGTGGGTGAAAAATGGCGACCCACTAGCTTACGACGAGTATGAGTGGCAGGATAGTTCGTCGTTTTGTGAACACGAGTTAGACTCACTGGGGAATGTGAATGATGATGAAATGGATGGACTCACTGTGGAAGTAATGAAGGTAGTGCGCGCACACAAACGGGTCGGTTAGGGAAGACATATGTGAAAATGCATATAAAAGGTGTGTGCGCGTATGTAGGGACGAGTTTATGGTCATGCCCCTATGACCTGTGCAAAGAAATTTAATGTCGTGTGGCCAGGACGTCCACTATGTTTGGTTATGCAGTTTAAAGTCGCACAACTAGAACCATACAGTTTAAGGTCATGCGACTAGACCTCTATTACAGTTTAAGTTCACATAGTTTGGACCATGGCGCTAAGCCTTTTAACGTCATGCGACTGGGACATGCACTATAGTTTAGAGTCATATAGTTTGGACCATGCAGTTTAGGGTCGTGCAACTAGACCTCCGCTACAGTTTATGATCGTATAGTTTGGACCACGCAGTTTAGGGTCGTGCACCTATATCAAAGCTGTGCAGTTTAAGGTCATGCAGTGCAGACCACAGTGTGGGTCACGATGTAAGTGAAGCTTTGTGGGAATAGGTCTTTGTCGACAGCAATCTGACTCCCTGGGGATAAAATAGTTAAGACCAGCAAGGGGTTCAGATGGGAAGGCCGACTTCATTCGGGATAAGGAGACAAAGTGTGGCTCCCTTAAAGATGAAAAATGGTACTCAATGGAGAACAAATTCATTGAAGATGACCCAGCTATGTGTGAAGCAGACCCACTGAGGTTGCAGTAATAAAAATGGATAATGAGCTACATTACAAGTATGACTCCTACTGAGGATGAGAAGTCATGGCCTGAGGAGAATGACCTGGGTACCACTCTGCTAGGGATAATAGATCACAGTCAAGGTGCAACTTCATGGGGATAACAATAGTAAGACACAAATAGCTTTTAACATGGGGCATGTGACAATGAACTCTTTAGAACACAGCCGGCACTAAGCACAAGGAACATTATTTCTTGGTCACACAGTCGGCGCTAGGTTATTAAAAACACAGCCAGCGCTGAGAACAGCCCGTGCTATCTTTTGAACACAGCCGACGCTGAGTCACTGAGAACACAATCGACACTTAGCCGATGCTGAGTCTAAAATGCAACCGACGCTGAGAATGGCCAACCACTGTCTCTTGAACACTTAGCCGGTGCTGGGTCGAAAATGCAACTGGCGCTGAGTTGAAAATACAACTAGCACTGGGTGTGGGTTAGTATTCAGGCTTCACCCAAGCCTGATCCAATCCTGGTCTCTATTGCATAGAATTTCATGAGCAACGGTAAAATTTGCCTCAGGCCTTGGGTCAGAACTAGACCCGGTCTGGACCATTGACGTTTGGCCTTCTCGAACATGGCTGGCATTCTCGATTTGCGAGGGGCATTTGAGGGAAGCATCAGTTATAAAAGGGGGGGGTAACTCCCATTTTTTTACTATTTCAAGAAGGGAAAAATTACTTAAGGTAAAAATTTAGCAGTAAGAAGTGTTGTTTTTTGGTGACCATACAAGGGATTCCAGCAAGAACAAGCAGGGAACACTGCGCTTTGCAGGAGTTTGCCGGCCAGGGTAGTGAAGCAAACAGGGAGTCTGCTGGAGTTGCAAGAGTTTACAACAGGAAGAGGCAGTTTTACCGGGGAAACAGGGACCTCCGAATGTTGTTTTGATGGTCCTAATGAAGGGAAGAAGAGGCAGGATTTGAAGCAGTGGGCTTCCCAGGGCCTTTTGCTGATTTTGGCAGTGTCTGACGAGTGCGTGGTGGTTTCCCGGTGACTTATGGAAAGGTCATAAAGGGTTTCCGATAGTGGAAGGGATTTTTTGACGAGAATCCTAAGGGTTCAGGGAAAACGGACAGTCATTGAAGGTGGTCAGTTGCAGGCAAGAGAACAGCCATCAATCCACACGTGTAAGGCGTGTGTCAGGCCAAGACGTGGCGACGGTTGTCATTGAAAATCGTGGAATCATCGAGGAGGAGAAGCGTCTTAGATCAAAAATTGAGGAGCCTCAGGAATAAAGGAGACGCACCTAGAGGTGAACAGCCACGGTGACAAACATGGCCGGTGCTGACTTGAGATACACAGCCGGAGGTGGATTTTTTAAATTCACAGCCGGCGCTAATCCTCAAGAATAGGCAGCCGGCACTGGGAGTTAGAAGCATAACTTGCGCTAGCCTTCAGAATATACAACCGGCGCTGGCCTCAAAAAAGCCTGTTGGCTTTGGGAGTTAGCAACACGATCAGCGCTAGCCTTTGGAAGACACAGCTGGCACTGAGTTTTGATGATGCTTATCAGTGCATGGTGGGTGTCATGACGAGAACGGTGTTGCTCGCATGTGGCAGTGAGTCGTATTTGGGAATTGTTGCGCACGGCGATAAGCCATTTGCGGAGATGTCCACTCACAACACTGACTTGAGTAGGCAAAGAGTTGTGACCAGTGATAAATTCTGGCTTATGATGCCTGTTGGGAGCCAAGTCCTCCAGCACAACAGTGAAGTCCATGTTGTTCTGTGGAAGGGCATCCACTGTGAATAGGGTATGCTCTCCATCATAGGCCAGTTCCTTGCCAAGGAAGTCTTCTTTGTATGTTTGATATACTCGTCAGATGAATTGAAGCTGACTTGAAAATGGTTGGCTTCTTCTTTTTGGCCTGTAACCATACTCTTTGGTGGTTTTGCTTCTTCTTCATGAGGAGAGTATTTCTTTGGTGGTTTTGCTTCTTCTTCGTGAGGAGAGCATTTCTTTGGTGGTTTTACTTCTTCTTCATGAGGAGAGCATTTTAGCCTGTAACTGTCCTCTTATCCTCAAATTCAAGAGTAGTGCTATGGGTTTGTGCTTGTAATCATCCTCTTATCCTCAGATGCAAGAGTCTTGTAACTTCCTAATAATGGGCTTTTGATTGTAACTTGTAAGTCCTTTTTAATGCAATAAAAAGGCTTAAGCTTTGCTTGGACTTTCTGGCTTGCTTTTCCTTTATCATGCTCCTTTTTAACTCTTTTACTGTTGCGCATCAAGTCTTTTTTAGTGTGCATCATGGGTAGTATTACTTTAGGTATCCCCCATTGATAGCAAGCATTGCCTCCTCTCCATCAGGATGTGCCAGTATGTAAGCTCCATTTGGCGAGACTTTTTTTACTATAAAGGGACCTTCCCACTTGGGTTCGAACTTCCCTTTACGCGGCCATGTATAACAATCAGCTTCTTGATGGCCAGAACTAGATCCCCACGGGCGAATGAGCGTACCTTGACTGACTTGTCAAATGTCCTCTTCATTCTCCCTTGATTGAGTTTGAGGTTTTGCTGAGCCTCTAACCTCTTTTCATCGAATGCATCCAATTCTTGATATCGAAGTTTGACTCTCTCATCTTCGGTTAGCCCTTGATGTATAGTGACTCGCAGTGAAGGGATTAGAATTTCGAGAGGTAAAACTGTTTCACCCCCATAAGCCATAGAATAAGGAGTGGCCTCAGTAGAATTTCTTGTGGTAGTGCGATAGGCCCACAAGGCTTCAAGAAGCTTCTCGTGCCAGTTCCTCTTCATCTTTGATACGGATTTTCATAAAACGTTGCTTATTGAGAGCCTCCGCTAATCCGTTGGCTCGAGGGTGATACATAGTCGAGTACTTCCATTCAAAGCCGAACTAATTAACCAAGAGATAAATATGATGACTTCGAAATTGAGGGCCGTTGTTAGAAATAATCCGGCCAGACACCCAAAACCAGTATATAATGTGATGTCGCATGAAGTTGGCCGCTGTTGTCCTAGGAACTTGTTTAAGGGGTACCGTTTCAGCCCACTTAGAGAAATAATATGTTGCAATTAGAATAAAGACATGACCCATTGCTGAAGGAGGGTCAATAGGCCCTACAATGTCCATACCCCATTATGAGAAGGGCCATGATGCCATTGTAAGGTGTAGGGGTCTAGAGGCTAGTGAACAAGGCTTGAATGGATTTGGCACACCTGACACTTCTTAGCATAGTTGAAGGAATCAGTAATCATCGAAGGCCAATAGTACCCCAACCTATGTATCTGTTCTTAGAGATTGGGACCAGACTGGTACAATCCACAGATTCCTGAGTGTACTTCTTCCAGGACCTTAATTGCTTCTTGTGCGTCCACACATCTAAGAAGAATGTCGTCAAATGACCATCTGAATAAAGCCTCTCCTTCAAGGAGAGTATACTTGGTAGACATTCGACGCACGCTATTGCACTCGGTTCGATCTTCTGAGAGCCTGCCATGTTTTAAAAAACTAGTGATGGGTTCTCTCCAATCTTCTACTTGCTTGATTTTCGTGCATATTGGGTTAAAGAACTTCGTTTCCTGGTTTTGAACCTTAGCTCCTTGACTCCGTGTCATTTCTTGATCAATCTTGATTACTTCTTTAGCCGATAGAAGTGCTCCGAATGGATAAGGAGGGCATTTGGAGAAGTTATTTCTCTCATCATCTGCGTCTACCTCGGTTCTTAATTCAATGTGTCTCCACTCTTCCACCCAGACAACTGTGGGTCTTGATGAGGACAATTGAATTGTAGCCCCGAGCTTTGCAAGTGCGTCAACCTGCAAGTTTAGCCTCTTGGGGATGTTACATCAACCTGAGCCATTTATGATTTTGCGGTATTCTTGATAACACTTGAGAGTGGCTTTTCTCACGTCATATATTCCCTTGAGTTGTCTAATGACCAACTCAGAGTCGCCATAGATCTTGAGTTGCTCCAAGTCTAGATCGGAGGCTATCTCCAATCCAATTATAAGGGCCTGATATTCTACCTCGTTATGAGAACCAACCTTGGAGAGAGAGAAAGAAAGTGGTAATACTCCTCCTTTCGGAATCAGGAATACCACTCTGGTGCCTCCTCTGTCAGATTGGTAAGCTCTGTTGAAGTACATTTCCCACGCATGAGCAAGCTCTGTACAGAATACTTCTTCATCAGGAAAATCACTTGATAAAGGAGATTCCACAAGGACGGGGTGGGCTGCAAGAAAATAAGTCAAACCTTAGCACTTGATGGCCTTTTGTGGTACATACATGATGTCGAATTCCTTCAATAATAATGCCCACTTAGCAAGGCATTCCGACAAGCATGGGCACGTCGTGAGAAAATTTACAGGATCTTCTTTTGATATGAGTTTCACTTCATGACCAAGTAAGTAATGATGGAGTTTTGTACTGTGAAGATCGGAGCCAAGCACATCTTCTCTATAGGGGATAATTTTTCTCATCCTGTTGCATCCTACGGTTGATATAGTATAACGCAGTCTCTTTCCCCTCGTCGTTGTTTTATGCTAATAATGATTCAAGCGACTCGTCCAAAGCGGTCACTTACAGGATAAGTTGTTTTCCCAACTCTGGTGTAGAAATCACTGGAGGGTTGAGCAAATATTGCTTAATGTCATCAAGGGCTGCCTCAAATGCTTCATCCCAAATGAATAGAGTATCCTTCTTCAACAGGTGTGTAAAGGGTTTACAGCTACCTGAGAGATTCGAGATGAACCTGAGGATGTACGCCAGGTGCCCTTGAAGAGAGAGTAGCTCTCACAATGTGGTTGGTGAAAAAATTTCTTGGATTTCCTTGATCTTGACTGGCTCAACTTCAAGCCCTCGGTGTCTGACAATGAACCCCAAGAACTTTCCCAAACACAAGCCAAAAGTGCATTTCAGTGGGTTCATTTTATGTTGATGAAGGCTTAGTTGCTTGAATACCTTTTCAAAGTCTCTCATGTGAGCATCTTTCTCTTCAGATTTTACCACCAGGTCATCTACGTAACACTCCACCTCTTTGTGCATCATATCTCTGAAGATGGTCGTCATTGCCCTCTGATATGTGGCACCAGTGTTCTTCAATCCAAAAGGCATCATTGTGTAGCAGAAGCCCCCTTTTGGAGTTAAGAACACAGTGGCTTCCTCGCCTTCGGGCGCCATCCATATCTGATTATACTCGGCGTACCCGTCCATGAAGGAAAAGACTTGACAGTGAGCCATAGAGTCAATGAGCATCTCGTTGAATGGCAACGGGAAGTCATACTTAGGACAGGCGGTATTCAGGTCACAAAAGTCAATGCAAAACCTGATTTGGCCAATCTTCTTCTTGACTGGAACAACATTTGCTAGCCATTTCGGGTACTTGACTTTGCGAATGAAGCCTGCGTGTCTGAGTTTGGTCACTTCAGCATCTATCTGCATTTTGAGGTCAGGCCTAAACCTCCTTAATTTCTGTTTGATAGGTTTAATAGTCGGATCGATGCCAAGACAAAGAACAACGACTTGAGGGTTTAAACCAAGCATCTCATGGTAATGCCAAGAAAAGACATCTCAATTTGCTCCAAAAAAGTAGTGAAATTTTCTTTCTCTTCTAGAGACATATTCGCTGAAATGAATGTAGACCTGGGTCAGCTTCGTCTCCAAGATTTATCTCCTCGAGCCCATCAGCTGTGGCTTGACCACCTTCTTCCCATTCTTCCGAGGCCTCTTGCAACTCTTCCTCGTTGTTTCCAAAGGTCTTTTCGTTAACCTCAAGTGCAAAGACCGATGATCCTGACATCTCTGCTTTGAAGAGGGCTCCAGTGTAGATCATGATTTATGCATCATTGTTGAACCAAGGGACAAGGGGTCCACCTCAAACGTGGACAGCATATCAGGCTATAAGGGTTCGATTTGGAAGTCACATGGAGGTTGAGATTCAACGATTGTGGGGCGAGGAGCATCCCCATAAGAATCACACGGTCTTTGCACAGTTGTTTGCAGCGTTTGCCCCACGCTGGCTAGTATTTCATAGACTTGTACCATTTGGCAAGCTTCTTGAGAGTAGAAGCTTTGTCCCCTTGATTCTTTCAATCTCTGCTCAAAGCCGGGCTCAGGGGGCCACTGGGGTTTCTTTGGCTTTGAAGAAGGTGGCTCTACTTTGGCTTTAGCTGTCAGGGCATCAGCAACCATTAAGAATCTAGCTATCTGGGCCAGGGTCTTTTTCAATCACCTCTGTCGCATCCTGCTTATGTTGATTCCTTCGAATTCTCTGTCGAGAGCCTCGAAGTCTAGACATTTCAAGGTTATACCTACATGAGACATAGAAGAGGAAGGATGAGAAGAAGAAGAAGAAGAAGAAGGAGAAGGGTCAGAAGGCGGGGGACTTTTAAGGTCGTTCCCCTCATCGGACCGATCTAGGCAGCTTTTTACGTCATCATCAAGGTTGGACGTGTGCAGAGAATCTTTCAAGCCTTTTCCTTGCTTAGACCGTTAGGGGGTGCTTTTAACGTCATCATCCTCATTGGATGTGATCTGAGGAGAAGATGACTCAGGGACGTCCTCTTGATGGGATGGGGAAGGGAGGAGGATCCTGTCAAGGATAAAGTCCAGTAAATTTGGTAGTGGGGGAAGAGGCCTGAGAAATTCCTGCTCGACTGGTAGTTGAGCCATCTTATTTCTCTGGAGAAGCCCTTGGTGCCCTTCTCCTTTGGTTTTCTGAGGTGGTGCTTGATTCGTCTCGCTAGGCTTGTGAATAACCCTAGCTTGGCAAACTGTTTCTCTCCTTAAAGACTTGAGTCTGCTTCGCCCATGGTGGACTATCCATGGCTGGGAAGTCGTGGGTTCAGCAAGACCTGAATCATTATAACGAAGGTTATGTGTGAGGAGGTCCTCTCGTACCGGTGGAGCAGTGACTTGAGGATTACTTATTGGAACGTTGTAAGAGTCTTGACATTCCTGTATTTTCTTTGGGATTATATCATGGAAACTGGGACATTCGCATAGGTAATGCCCCCATATCTGGTGGTATGGGCACCAACGGTCCTCAATTCCCGGGGCAAGGCGTCGGAGCTGTCTTGCCAGTTTTGGTGTGATAAGACCTTCTGGAAGCATTATAACGAAAAAGGTATGAAGGAGACCAAGCGCTTCATCTTCCTCTTGGACCGTTACTACATGGGAGGCTTCTGTTGCCCCGAATTCCTTCTTTAGCACTTCAACTTGATCTGATCCTTTTGAATCAGAGCCTCGACAATGTCTTTTAGCGTGAAGCAATCATCCGTGGGGTGATTGATCCTTCAATGGTAAGCACAGTAATTCGCCTAAGTATCGAGCCCAGCTTACTCAGGGAACTTGGCCTCTAAAAGCTCGATCATGTTCTGTTCCAATAATAATCGGAATGGTGCAGGGAACCATTCCTTCTCAAAGGAGTAGACCTTGTTCCGATGCCTGGCCCAATAGTCATACGATTAAGATTCACAGGTGGGGGTACTCAATTGTACGACTGTTGTTGCTTGCCTGCCTGAGGCGTTGTCTTTGTTATGCTCACCCCTTTGGAGAGGTCCAAAGTTTGGGAGGGAGCCTTCTTAGGATCAGTGACCATGACAGCTGCAGTGATCACTCCTTTTTGTTGGTTGCTCCGGGTGTTAGTCTAAGAGCTACCATTGCCCATGTTGCTTCCTGAGCTTTTAGATGGTTGTCGTGACCTGCCATGGTGGCATGATAGGCTTTCTATGCGGACCGATTTGGAGATCAGCTCAAATATGGAAGTCGGATTGGAGACCTCAACATGCAGAGCGATTTCAGGTCTCATGTTCCACACACAAGTTTGAACTGCTTCCTTCTCAAGCATAGAATTGGGATGGCAAGCAGCCAAATTTCTCCATCTTGATATGAACTGGTCCATGGTCTCATCAGGGTCTTAGGTCAGGGTGAGAAGCTCAATGGTTTGAACCTCTCTCTCGACCTCGTAGAAGCTCTGGTGGAAGAGTTTCTCCATTTCCTCTCAAGTATGCACTGAGTTTGGGGGAAGTCGAGCATACCACTGAAAAGCTGGGTCGTCAAGGGTTTCAACAAACTGACGGAGAAGGAGTCTCCCATCAGCCGTTGTTTCTCGGCACACTGCTTGAAAGTGGGCAATATGCTGGTTTGGGGACATGGTTTCATTGAGTAGGGGAAACTTCCCTTTCTTGTAGTCTGCTGGAAATGGCACCTGATCAATGTATGAAGGGTATGGCCTTTGATAAGGCGTTGCACCTTGTATCCCCCGAATTTGTCTGTTCTTTATGCTATGGGTCACCATAGCATCGATGTTTGCCTGTGAGACAGGGTGAGGGACAGAATTGTCCTGTGAAGCAGAGGGAAGGGGTTGCCTTGGAGGTTCATTGAGTGATGAGAATTGACCTCATGGTTAGCTAATTGTTGTGCGACATCTATACGATCAATCTTCTCCCTCATTGCGCGCACCATATCTTCGAACTTGTTGATGCACTCTTCCTGCAAGTCAGGTTTGTTTATAACTATTCGTAGACTGCTTCTCCAGGAAGGTCAGCCTTGATTGCAATTGAGGGCTTTCAAGCTTGACAGGTTGCACGCGACAGATCGTTCAACAAGGGAACCACATGCCCCGACTGGACCGACTCTTGTATGCCGATCACGTGAGGATCGATTCTCGACGGTCTTGGGATTGTTGCTGCTGAGTGGATGGGTGCTCTTCTACAACACAAACCACAGTGCAAGGCTCATGTACTTCTTCTTTAGGCTTTGTCAGCTGAAGAGGGTAAGAGGGATTCAGGCGAAGAGTTTCTTTAGAGTTGGTTTCCCTGACCGCCTTGGTCACTTCCTTGGTCAAAATTCATAGACCCTTATCGTGTTTAGCTTTGAGGTTGTAATGGACCTTGCGCCAAAACTGTGATCGGAATTGTGGCCGGTCGACTCTTCTAGACCGGGGAAGAAGAAGGAATCGATCTCCCATAACGTCATTGCCCCGAGCTTTCTTAGGCGCACCAGATACATGATCGAGATGACGAGACTGGTTCAGGATGGTAGTGCTGGGGAAGGTCTTGGAGTACCAAGGCTGGAGGTGCTTACTTGAAGAAGGAGGAGCAGGCAAGAGCAGGGTTGACTCATGAGGACGCTTGAGTCGAGGGCGAGGGGCTGTCTGTGGTAGAGACGCATGTGCACCCCTTGAAGAATGGTCACGGGTGACCTAGGGGTCAGCCCGAG
This sequence comes from Amborella trichopoda, assembly GCF_000471905.2. Next base: position 642,140 of record NW_006499677.1, on the reverse strand, counting down.
CTCGAGTAAGTAGTCTGGCCTTAGTAGGCCGAGAACTGCGAGCAGGTGTCTGTAAGAGAACAAGTGGGAGCCTACCCCTCATAGGGTGTCCTAGTGTGTGCTAAGTAGGAGGACGAGAAGGTCGTCTTCCGTGTACTCGGGTTGGCGCAACAACGATGTTTCCCCAAGTAGTGGGATGCATATGAACAACATGTGCAGGACCTGGCCTTAGGACGTCTGATCATGAACGCTGACTCGAAGTAACATAAGGGTTGCCCTGAGGTGTGGCTCGAGTGATGACCCACGAGCCTTATGGCATGTGCAAGAGGTGGAGGCCCCAGGGTCTTCGCCTCGATGTGTTGAGCCTTTGAGGGTAGAGACTCTTGGTGGTGCAAGAATGTGGGAGGTAGCCTTGTGGCAACCCAAATAAGCAATGGCAACGTATTTTCCTTTTGTAGAAAGGGATTGGGCAGCCTTCTGGCACACCTCGGCAATATGATCGACAAGTGACTTGCCGGTGATAGGGTGCATGCTGTGTGGGGCAACAGATGTGCTGCGAATGTAAGGGGCCTTGGTGGAAGTTCCACCAGAGCTAGGAGACGGGGAGTTAGAGACCTTTAAATCCCTCCTCACACCAATCCAGGTTAAGACCTAGGAGCTAGACCCTAGGTCTTTGCTCAAAAGGAAGGTTGGGAACGAAGTTTGAGGAACTTGTTCCCTGAGGACACTCGCGAATACGAGGATAAGAAAATCCCCAATCCTGATGAATGGGTTACAAAACCCGGAAGCCATAAGTGCAGATACAGAAAATAAAAGGAGAAACTTAATCAAACAAGCACGATCCGACTAAGAGGTAGTAAGTCCCCAATGGAGTCGTCAAGCTAGTTAGGTGCCTCGATCTCACCCTCCCAATCCGGATATCTGGAGGCACGTGTCTCAGGTTTCAAGGGAACCCGGGACTAGAGATTGCTCTATCGGGAACCTTGCTCAGGCGCAAGGGCAAGTAGACCAACCGTTGAGAGAGGAATTTAAGGTGGGTTCGGGACTTACTCAGGCTGGCTCGCGTGGGTGCCCTCTTAGATCACGAAAAAAGCCCCCCACTCGTAAAACTGGTTCGGAATCGCCTCCTTTAGCCTGTATTCTCTTGTTTCTGCAATCACACACATATGGCAAATGTTACAAGACAAGTGAGTCAAGGGACCCCACCTTGCCTTTGGGAAATGTACACGGGCATGCATATTCAAAAAGAGGAACAGAAGAGAGGAATGAGAGAAGAAATATTGGGGTCTTAAGAATTTTATCAGACAGTGACACCGACATAGACTAAACATGTAGGTAGTTGACCCGGCATGGCAGTAAAATAGGCTCGGTAACTCAGACCGGCTCAACAGAATTACTACTAGACGACAGTACCAATACCGACAAGCTAGACACAATGGCTAGTCTGTCGTGGTGATAAAGCAGGCACAGTAACTCTGACCAGCACAACGACATTACGGCTGAACAACAGGACTGTCGTGGAAGGCTAGTCTCGACCTCTCTTGGTCAAACGAAAGGGTAAGAGAAAGAAAGAAGAAGAACAAGAAGATAGAGAGAAGAGAAGAAGAAGAAGAAGAAGAGTAAACAATAAGAGAAGAAGAAGAGAGAGAAGGGAAGGAAGGGAGAAGGAGGACACAGGCAGCAATGAGATGGGGAGAGAGAAGACTCAGATGGCAATGGCTTCCACCGGCTTTGAAAATGAGGAGGAAACACAAGCGGCAACAAGCTTCCGCCGGCAGTGACATGAGGAATAAGTAAATGAAACTCAGGCGACGATGGTCCTCTGCCAGCTGTGACATAAGGAAAAAAGAGAGAGATGAAACACAGGCAGTGATGTGCTTCTGCTGTCTGTGACAGAAGAAAGAGAGAGAAGAAACACAGGCGGTAATAGACTTGTGTCGTCTATGATAGAAGAAAAAGAAAGAGAAAGAACACATGCGACAATAGACTTGCATTGTCTGTGATAAAAGAAAGAGGAAAGAAAAAGAACACCGGCGGCAATAGACTTGTGTCGTTTGTGATAGAAGAACAAGGATAGAAAACACAGGCGGCGCTAAACTTGCACCGGCTATGACAGAAGAGAAGAAGGAGAGAGAAAACACATGCGACGATAGGCTTACACCGTCTATGATAGAAGAGAGAAGAAGGAGGGAGAAAACACCGACGGCAATAAGCTTGCATCGTTTGTAACAGAAGAGAAAAGGGAGAGATTTTTTACAGAGGCCCAGCTCATCACTCCGGCTAAGGCGCGACTTACTGTTCATGTCTCAGAAGCAAGAAGACACCACACCAGATGACGGGTCCGCCATGGGTAAATGGAGAAAAGAGAGAAGTGCAGGGAAAGAAGAAAATGATAAACCAGAGGAGGCAGAGAGAGAAAGAGATAGAGATGAGAAAGAAAAGAGAATGAAGAAAGAGAGATAAAGAGGAGAAAAGAGGAGAGAGAAAGAGAGATACAAATGAGAGAGAGAGGAGAGAAAGAGAGATGGAGATGAGAGAGAAAATAAGAGAGAGAAAGAGAGATGGAGATGAGTGAGAGGAGAGAGAAAGAGAGATAAATATGAGAAAATAGGAGAGAGAATGAGAGATAAAGATGAGAAAAGAGGAGAGAGAAAGAGAGATAGAGATGACAGAGAAAGAGATGAGAAGAAAGAAAAGAGGAAAGATAGAGAAGAGAGAAAGAAAAGAGAACGAAAAGAGGAGAGAGAGAAAATTACCTTACCAAGGGGTGTTGACCCTTTTCTTCTCTCTCCTCTCTCTCTCCAAGATGCACCCACGAACTCAAGCAAGAATTGAAGTCTTTATTGAATATTAAAGAATGAACCAAAGGTCCTTTTTACAATTAGGCTTTTCATGTTTATATAGAATTGGGCCCAAACATGAGTAGATGCCAAAAAACTACCTAAAATTGAAGATAACTACAATTTAATTGAATTAAAAGAAATTCTAAAAATTGATGCAAAAGGATTGTTTTGCCTCTGCCTAATAATGCATGGAATTCCAAAACAGTCCCTACTGCCGCTTGAGAACTTGCATGATCTTCCATGATTAATCTGGGGTTCCTCTGATGTCTATTTGATCGAAATATGATTGTTTTCTTGTTAGGCTCGGCATGGCGATCGATTTGATACCAACTTAGATTGAGTGAGATATGTGCCCTGAAAGTCACTGCCCATGACTATGAAATCAGCCACCTTTAATGGTATTTTGGTGCAGAGTGGCCACACAGGAACAGTGTGCGACCTACCCCTTTTCAGTATTTTACCCATAACTTTGTCCTAGACTATACGATTAAGCCGAAACTTGACCTATAAGGGTTTTCGACCATGCCGGATCCAATGGTAGTGGTCTCACAATAATTTGACACACTAAAAATATAGTTCTAGCTACGGGGTCCATTTCAGGGTGCTAGCGGCCAATTTCTCTGAAATTGTTTCTTTGTGTTCATTGCCTTAGACATGTCAGATTCCGATAAAACTAGGCAAGTGGCCTTCTGGAGTGCTTATGAAGATCTTAACCAGTTTTAGGGAAATTCTGAGACCATAAAAATTTCTACTGTTTTATAGGCTTTATTGACCTGCTTCCTCTTTATTCTGCATCAGGGACCAAGGTGCTACAAAATGTGTTCAAACAACATCAAATACACATCCACGGACCTTGATGAGTAGCGTTGTCTGTGAGCCTTGTAGAGAAGTAGAAGTGGACAGTAAGAAGCTCACGCATGGTGCTGCCATCGTCATGCATGACCTGTGAAGCCACAGGAGAAGAAAGAAAGAAAGAGGCATGCACGGCACTGCCACTGTCGTGCATGGCCTCTTAGAAAAGCCCAGATGAAGAAGAAGAGTGAGAAGAAGAGCGAGAGGAAGAGAGAGAAAAAGAAAGGAAGGAAGGGAAGAGAGAGAAAGATTTACCTTGAGCCTAGGCATACCGATCCGAAAGTTTGTCTCTCCTGCCTCTCCCTCTCAAAACATGACCCAATACTATTTTATTAAGCAAAATTATCTTTTTGTCTAGGGTCAGCGTACAATGGTAGTACGTGGCATATGTAGAGTTGTGCCCAAACATGGGTGGATTGATCAAAATTAAACCTAATTGTTGGAAATTAAGATTTAATTGAATTAAATAAAGTAGGAAAATAGGGCGCAAAATGATAGATTTGCCCCTTCCTAACAATTCATAAAATTCCAGAACAGTCCTTGTTGTTGCCCTAGAACTTGCGTGATCTTTCATTGATGATTCGGGGTTGTTCTGATGCCCGTTTGATCAAAGGCTGATGTTTTCTAGTAGGGCTCAGAATGGTGATCGATTTGATACCAACTTCGAGCCATGGATCGTGTTTTTAGCCCACAATTATGTGACTTGAATTTTGGATGAATCTTGCAATCTTTGGATCGATAGTGTGCTCGTTCCTTGATGTTTCTCTATGACTTTTTTACTGGATCACACTGAGCATGTCGTCATGATCACGTGGCAACAAACGCAGCTCGATTTCATATCCGGACGAGGATTTTGCAGCTTTAGATTTTTACCAAAATTAAGAATTCAAGTGTTAGAATTTGCAGTCACTTCATCAGCTTCGTGTACGAAATCCGATGGTTCATCATGTGTGAGGTTCGATCGATTATAGCCATGGGCCTTACGCACGCTATACAATTGGTTTTACATCGATCGGGTTCGTGAGCGTCGTGATTCAGCCACTCTAACGAGGCGTGTTTCTGTTGACTTTCCTGCAACTTTCTTCACGGATTAGCAAATTCTCTTTAGCTTTTCTCCGTGATCGGACATCGTCTCGAGGTGTGCCACATATCAAAATTCTCTTTTCTTCACGGATCAGCAACTTCTCTCTAGCTTTTCTCCGTGATCGGACATCGTCACGAGGTGTGCCACATATCAAAATGCTCGTCTCAATGAGAAGAACACGCTCCAAGAAGTTTGAGTGCGATCTGATCTCAGACGAGGGAGATATAAGTATCACAAGTCACTGTTTGTGATTGTCCCTTTAATGGAGTTTAATTGTAGGGTGGCTACATGGGAATCGCGTGCGGCTACTCCTGTTCACTCTTTTTCCTAGAACTTCTTCCTGGAATGTTCGTTTAAGCTAAAATTTGACCCCTAGGGGTTTCAATCGTGCCGGATCCAATGGTGATGGTCCCACGGCAATTTTATGTGGCAAAAATATAGTTTTAGTTATAGGGGGTCCATTCCAGGGTGCTAGAGGCTGATTCTGTGAAAACTGTTTCTCAGTCTGCACTGCCTTAGACATGTCAGAAAGTGAAGAAACATGGCAGGAGATTTTTTAGAGTCCTTATGAAGATCTTGATCAGTTCTGGGGTCATCCTAAAGTGTCGAAATTTTCACTATTTGTTAGGTTTTAATGACCGGCTTCTCTCTTTTATTCCGCATCAGGGACCCATGATGATGAAAAATGTCTTCCAACGGGGACCAATATGGCGAATATGATACGTTAGAAATTGATATGGTCAGAATCAATGCTTCCAAACAAAGGGCCAACACCTCGAAATCTCTCATTACTCTAGCTTGGGCTAACCCTGTCGAGCTTCAGGCTGGCGAGGTTGATTCCCTAACCCGAAGAGGCCGAGTATTCAAACCCATTCAATTGATGGCCAATACTCTCAATAAAAGAATGGGAAACACGTCAAAATCCAGACAACCAGCAGGGGTCGCAGATCATGAACCGAATAAAGAAATTCAAGGATCTGCAACCACTACGATCTATCGGCTCATCTCGTGAGGATCCAGGCTCAAATCGCCATCTTGAAGCTGCTTGCCAATTCACAAATGCACATAACTCAGATCGAAAAGGTCACCGCCAAGACACACATCTCGAGCAACACATAGCCGGATGCATTGTGCGAAATGATCAACCAACTAATGGTACCAATGCCAATCATGTTCACAAACGATGACATCCCAGACAGCTTCAACCATTTTCATTCCAACCTCTGCACATCACCGTTTTCATGCAAGGATATGAGATACGGAGAGTGCTTGTTGATAATGGGGCATCCTTAAACATATGTCTTATGAAAACAGTGAAGCAAATAAGCAAAAGCCTGGATAAGTTCGAGCTATGTCAACTAACTATCATTGCATACGATGGGACTAAGAGGCAAGCTGAAGGCATACTGCCTCTCACACTCAAGATCGATCCTATTGTCCAAGTGATAAAGTTTTATATCTTGGATAGAAAACCTTCATTCAACATACTGCTAGGAAGATCGTGGTTGCATGAAAACCTCGTGGTCACCTCTACACTCTATGAATGCCTCAAATTTCTGACTAAAAATGGCGTTGCAAAGGTTTCTGTTGAACCCCCTTCTTTTCTCAATCCTAGTATAGGTAATCGAAAGCTAGCTGTGGGGGTCCAACTTGGAGAAATCCCATTCGCTTCTTTCAAGCAAGCCGATTGTGCCACTTTACGCTTAGCGGCCGGCAACCTTGTTCCCAAAATCTTGCAAACTTCCACATCGATGGATGACATTATCCAATGTCAACATCGATACGGTTTCGAGTTCCTTGAGGTTTGGCACATGCTCTTCTCCTAAGGCTTCCAATTAGGCCAAGGATGAGGGAGTCAAGGGCAAGGCGTAACGGAGGTAGTTTCTGAATCACCCCAAGCCAAAACTGAAAATGGGGATCGAAGGGGACTCGAGTGTACTCTCACCTTATTTCAAAGCTGGATGAGGCCTTCAAGCCATCCGGGTTTTGTATCTGGAGGCATTCAAAGCCTCGATCCTCTTGATGCCCATCCTTCAAAACGGCGAAAGGTGATCCTTGATTCCCCAACAGTCAGGAATTCTTCTTCCACACCTCAGCACACACAAGAAGTGGGAATTGAAGACCTTTTTGCTGACCTGGATTTGGAAGTATACACAATTGGCTCTGACACAGCCAAGCGTGCTCATACTCCTATTCAAACCTAGATATAAAATTGGTCAATCACTCCCTTATCTCGAGAATTGCTGGAAGCATACCAATGGCACCTTCAAGTCCTGGTGCCAAAAAATGAATAGGTGCAGGCTAGCCACCTAACCACCCTGCACGTCCGGTCCTCAACATTTCTCTCGCGAGTCTCATAAGGGACACCTCTTGCAGTATTTCAAAAACCGTAAAAAATTCAAAACATGATAAAACTGATAATAAAGAAAAAGAATTTTCAAAAACGGCAAACACCCAAGATAGCCCAATAACGGTGCACAATACCCAAAACGACAAATTGGATGACCAAGATGAAGATAAAGAGAGCCAAGAGTCTGAAGAAATCCCTCAAACTGAGGAACTCACTTTCCATGTTGAGCAATTCAAGAAGAGGTTTGATGGTGACCCGACAGCTATCATCAAAGAGACGATCGACGTAAACCTAGGAACTGAGAGGGACGTAAGGTTAACCAAGATTGGAACCTCCCTACCTTCAGAGGAGCGGCAAAATATGATTCCTTTCTCAAGGAATATCGCGATGTCAAGGTTAGATCCCACATTGGTGCAACATCACCTAACATTCAACGCAAGAGCAAAGCCTGTAAGGCAGACACTCCGACGTCAAAAGACCCACCTTGAGCTCCAAATCAAAGAAGAAATCGATAAACTGCTCAAGGAAAAATTCATTACCCCTGTCGATTACTCAGAGTGGTTGGCCAACATAGTGGTCGTACCCAAGAAAGACGGGAAGATCCTAGTGTGTGTCAACTACAGAGACCTCAACAAGGAATGTCCCAAAGACAATTTCCCATTACCAAATATAAATGCCCTAGTCGACAACATTGCGGGGCACGAGATGTTGCCATTCATGGATGGCTTTTTGGGTTACAACCAGATCCTTATGGCAGACGAAGACCAAACCAAAACATCATTCGTAATGCAATGAGGAACCTACTGCTACTATGTCATGCCCTTTGGCCTCAAAAATGCAAGGGCAACTTATCAATGAGCAATGACTAGCATCTTCCATGAGTTAATACACACCATCATGGAAGACTATGTTGATGATATCCTGGTCAAGTCGAAGGCCGGGATCGATCACCTCACCAACCCGAGAACCATTTTCGAAGGACTCCGGAAACATCAACTCAAACTCAATCCACAGAAATGTGCCTTTGGAGTTGAATCTAGCAAATTACTAGGCTTTATAGTAAGCTAAAGGGGCATTGAGGTGGACCGTCCAAAATATGAGCCATCACTGAAATGCCCCCTCCCCGAAACATCAGAGAAATTTGTGGGCTTCAAAGTCGTATACAAGCCATAAGGCGTTTTATTTCACAACTGGTAGACAAGTGCGCATCATTCAATAGGCTCCTTAAGAAGGACACCCCATTCATATGGGATAATGAATGCCAAGAAGCATTCGACCAAATCAAGGAGTACCTCACAAAACCTCTGATCCTTAGTCCTCCTAGTCCAGATAAACCCATGTTCCTATACATGTTAGTGAAAGACAAGACCAAAGGGGCAATGCTTGGACAATACGATGACCATGGAAAAGAACAAACCATATACTACATCAGCAAAACCATGGTCGGCTATGAGACAAGATACACGGACATGGAGAAGCATTGCTTAACACTTGTGTTGTCTATGTAGAAATTAAGACATTATGTCTTATCCAATATAGTCAAGCTCATTTCAAAAATAGACCCACTCAAGTACCTATTGGAGAGGCCAGTCCTTAACGGACTTTTGGCAAAATGGAGAATGTTATTGAGCGAGTTCGAGATCGAATATGTCACTCAAAAATCGGTACAAAGACAAACCATTGCTGACCACCTAGCTGCACACGCACTGCCAGATAACACTCTCGTTAACACGGATCTCCCTGATGAGAACCTATTCACAATGGAGGACTCAATTTGGGAGCTATACTTCGACGATGTAAGGAATGAATACGGGTCAGGTGTAGGTATCATACTATGCTCACCCGAGAAGATTTTAATGCCAACAGCCATCAGATTAATTTCCCATGTACCAATGATAGTGCTAAATATGAAGCCCTGATAGCCGGACTCGAGAACGCTATGGGAATGAAAATCCAAAAAATACGAGTGATTGGTGACTCCTTACCCGTCATAAACCAATTTCAAGGGATTTGGAAGGTGAAAGAAGAAAAGCTCAAACCCTATTAAGAAAAGTTGGAAAAGATGATCCCATATTTTAAGAAAATCACCTTTCAGCATGTAACTGGAGAAAATAATCAGTTCACCGACACCTTTGTGACCCTTGCTTCAATGGTTTATATTCCTTCAGAAATCACTACACTGCCATTCTATATCAGGAACAAATATGACCCTTCCCCACCAAGGATCGAAAACAAAATAGAGCAAGAAAATGAGAATGATGGGAAAGTGTCTCTCATGGCTTCAGATATGCTAGTTATGGCAAAACCATGGTTCCACGATATTCTGTCCCTATTGAAAGATGGGTTATACACCTAAGGAGCCACAAAAAAGGATAAAGAAGCCCTTCGAAGGTTTTCTATGGGATTCTTAGTAAGAGGTGATCTCCTATTCAAGAAATCATTCGATGGAATTATTATACGATGTCTCAATCAGTCAGAAATAAACCAAGCACTTATAGAGTTACACAATGAAGGAGGTCATTCTGGGGCAGCCGCCTTAACTCAGAAAATCAAGCGCCAAGGCTATTACTGGACCACCATGGTCGAAGATTGTTGGAAATTTGTTAAGAGGTGTCCCATATGTCAACTTTATGGAGAGCTCATCCATGCACCATCTGTACCACTCAACTCAACACTGCCCGTATGGCCCTTTGCCATGTGGGGTCCTGATATCATCGGAATGATCTCACCAAAAGCCTCAAACAACCGTTTTATATTAATAGCTACATAATACTTCACAAAATGGGTAGAGGTCGCATCATTTGTCAAATTTGAGGGACAACATGTGGCCTGTTTCATAAGGAACAACATTGTATTCAGATTCGGTGTTCCTAAGTCAATCATTACTGACAATGGATCCAACTTCAAAAATGCAAAGGTCACTATGATATGCAAAAAGTTTGGGATAAAGCAAAAATTCTCCACGCCTTACTACCCCCAAGGAAATGGACAAGCGGAGGCCACAAACAAGGGACTTCGCAGGGTTATAAACAGAATAATAGAAGGTGGCAAAGATTGGCACGAAAAGCTAAATGACGCGCTATGGGCCTACTGGACAACTGAGAAGACTCCTACTGGCATGACCCCATACTCATTGGTGCATGGTATGAAAGCAGTGCTACCCATTGAAGTTGAGAAACCATCTCTCTGAGTGCTTATTCACAAAAATTCAAATGAAGAACAAAAGATCGAATCATGAATCGCTGCCCTCGTTACTTTGGATGAAAGACGACTACAAGCAACACAAAATATCATTGCTTACCAGTATAGAATCAAGAGGGCATACCAAAGAAAAGTTGTTCCTCGACAATTCTAAGAAGGGGACATGGTATTCAAGAAAATCTTCCACACTCCTACAAATCCACACCCCTTAGGCAAGTTCAAACTTAATTGGGACGGGTCATTCGTGGTTACTTGAGTGCACACAGGCAAATCTTACAAGATCAAATATCAGGAGGGGTACAAACTCAATGACCCCATTAATGCGATGTATCTCAAAGAATACTACCCATGACGGGCTCAAAAGCGTGGAGAAAACTTGAAAAGATATCATAAAGAAAAAAATGGACGTGGTGAAAACCTGAAAAGGCATCACAGATAAAGAAAAAAGAATAAAAAATCTATGATTTAAAACCTGAAGTATAAACAAGTACCTGCGAGCTACAACAGTATTGCACAAGCAAAACACTCAAGTACAAACAAGTACTTGCAAGTTCTAACAATGCTGCACAAGCAGACCCTGAGGATGAAGACTCCTCCTAAACCCTGCGGGTTCCCAACAGAGCCAACTCAAAACGATGTGGGAGGGTGACATGAATGGAAAATCGAAGTGACTTTGACGAACCTTGGAAGAACATCGAGACTTCTCCAATATGGAAGCTCAGCAAGAATCCAGAAAACTCTTCATGGACCTGTGAAGCACATGATGAAAGCTCCAAAGGTAAAAGGACAACTTCAAGACTTTTGAGTTTTCACGATCCCACAAGGGAATCGTTTCATCATCTTCGGGTAAAACATAAAAAAGAAAATGACCACCAAAGGGACCATAGGTCGCAAATAATCCCGGAACCATCTGAAGCAGACCTGAGCGACACTACTGGTGTCGCACATACTGTGTGGGTGGTACTACCAGTGTCGCTCAAACCAGATGCTCCCGAATTAGTTCGGGCCTTTTCTAGTGAACATATATGGCAAAAAAATGGGATCCAGGGACCAAAACCAGAAGAAAAACTGAGTTGCAAAGTCAAAATTAAATAAAATTAATTTCGACAATATACCTGCAGAATCAAGATACTGCCTTCAATGAATCTCTCACCTTGGGTGACCCGATTGTGAAGACCCCGGTAAATGCCCACCAACACAAATGAAACAATGGTGTAACCTGCTCTCTCCCAGAAGGTATGGGCTAAAGGAACAAAAGAACTATGAACTGTCTTACGACCGCTTAGAAAAAGAACAGATCCCAATAGAAAAAAAAGGAAAATATGGATCTGTTTGGTGGCCCGAGACTGCTCTTCGATTCCGGACCAACAACTCCATATCGACCCACTCACCGTGTGAAGAGTAGGCAGCCCCCAACAGCCGTGCACCCATGATGGAATGATTGTCAGTGGCAGTAGAAGTTTGATCGCAATCCCGGCCAAACTCAAGCTAAAAACCTTGGTAATTTCCTCCAAAGTTGGCCTTGTCTCGCCCGTAGGAAGGAAGAAGGTGTTTTTTTGATAGTTGAACAACTCAACAAGAGCCTCGAGGAGCGGAAAGTTCACATAGCAAGAGGCCATGTTCGAGATACCTATCATCGAAACTAAAGCCAAATAGGCCATTAGCTCGGGCCACTACCGAGCGGAGAGAAACCAATCCCTGAACCAGAACCCGATGATAGGGAAGCCATTGACACGCCGAGGAACTTCACCCGATCGAAGGCCCTGCAAGATATGAGAGGGTAGAACTTCAAGGAAGTGCCTAACCTTAAAAAACAAAGGAAGAACCTCCTCCTCTCCTCCATTATCAGCCCGCTCAGAAACCTTCCCATTGCCCATGAAAATTGCATTATCCTTCTTAGGAGCCATGAAATCCTAAGAGCAAGAAAAATTAGTAAGATCAGAGGGAAGATGATGAAGAAGGAAGAAGATGAAGATGGGAAGAAGAAAGAAGAGCTTGAAGGATGAAAGGAGAATGGGAAAGACGAAGATTTTATTGAAAATAGGAAAATCCAACCCAAAACTTACTGTGAAGGTTTCCACTTCAGCCAACTGAAGGTTTTAGCAACCCGAAGACCTTCCAAAACAAGAATTCCAAAATTTGGAGGTCGGTGGTCTGGGCGAAGACCTTCCACAACCCAAAGACGTTCCACAAATATTTTGACAAAAACCCCTCTACTCAGTTTTCCATATAAAAAATAAATAAATTATTCTTTTTAGGGGTGACACCATGCGTGTCGCTCAGACTGTGTTGGCAACTCCACCAGTGCTGTCGGGGCGACACCACTAGTGTTGCCCAAAAGCTTTTTGTGAAAATACTCTCGCTCAATTTTGGAGTCTCCCGGGGATCAAGTTTGGTCTTATCATGTGTTTTTATGACTATTTTCAAACATTTTAATTAATTTTCAAACGCTCCTCGGTGACACAAACCTAACTTCCAACCAATTTTCCAGAAAAAAATAAGTATATATATATATATATATATATATATATATATATAATCAAAAAAGAAAATGTTCCTCGGTGGTACGAGCCTGAACTGCTAACCAAAATCCAATTCAAAAAGCATCAAACTCGTGTGATGTAAAAGAGTCGAGACAGGAAACATCTAGCCCCGTATGACGTTAATGGTCGGGTGTAATCAAAAAATATCTAGCCCCGTATGGCGTTAAAGGTCGGGTGTATCCAGTTCAATGTCTAGCCCCATATGACGTAAAAGGTCAGGTGTATTCTGTCTAGCCTCATATGACGTAAAAGGATCGGGTGTATTTCGTTTAGGGCCGTATGACGTAAAAAGTCGGGTGTATCCAATTCAACGTCAAACTCGTGCGACGTAAAAAAGCCGAGGCAGGTAACGTCCAGCCCCGTATAGCGTAAAAGGTCAGGTGTATTCCATTTAGCCCTGAATGATGTAAAAGGGTCGGGTGTATACGTCTAGCCCCGTATGACGTGAAAGGGTCGGGTGTATGGTCCATCACTCCATGACGCTAAACTTCTTAGAGGGCTCTATGGTTGCAGAAGTTAAAATTGCTAACCAACCTTATTTTTTGAAATATATTTCTCTTTTTAAAAAAATTTCACTATATTCCTTATGTTTTCAAAAACTTTAATTTCTTTGTTAAAATTGTGACCTGTCCAAGCTCTGGGTTCTATATTAAAAATTCCCCCTTGTTTTCAAAATTTCTAAAAAAAAAAATTAAAGAAATGAAGGATCTTGGACACCCGTATATGATGATTACCATGTTGTCGCGATTACCGTGTTGTTGCCTCGTCTCTCTCTTCGGAATCGGCCAAACAAGTCTCTTCCTATAGAAAGCCTTTTCCTATAAAAAGCCTTAGGAAACACTAAGGAAATCAAAGAAGATGTTAGGGTTAAAAAATTTCGAATTGTGAAACCCTTACAGACGCCCTATTTTACTAAAAAATCACCAAACATAGTAAAATAACTCTTTTTTACCCAAACTTTCTCTGAGAGCTTCACAAGAGGCCGAGGTACACACTTGAACTGAAAATTTCCATTTTCGGTCAATTTTGGCTTAAGCAGCACACCCAGTGTCACCCAACCCAGATTAGGTGACATGCTTTGTGCCTCCCACCAGACTGGGCAACATGCACAGTGTCGCCCAACCTAGTTTGACCCGAAATCTTCTTTTTTTGGCAAGACAACCTAGAGATCAATGTTGAGCAGGAATCTGCCATTTTGGGTAGATCTGGTCTATGCGACACAAGACAGACCCAAATTGGACGATTTTTTGCAGGCAACATCTTGACAGCCCCATCATCTGCTCTGCACTAGAAATTTCTAGTTTCGAGAAGTATTGGCTTGGGTGACACACAGTGTGTCGGCGAGCTCTAAAAGCCTGGAAACGACAGTTTTCGCATGCCAGTCCCCCCAACTGTTTTAGGTCAAATTTCTTGAATTTGACCAATTTTTGCTGCGTGACACACCTAGTGTCACCCAGACCCGAGGTAGAAAGGCAGTCTAGGGTTGGCAATGGACTGGTGAATGAAGGTTTCCCTTTTTCAAACGATTTCAGTTTATAAGAACCTCAAATTCGTGGCTGTTTGAGAACCTCTTAAAGAAAAAAAAAAAAAAGATTAAAACCCTGTCCCTGGACCTCTTAACTTCGTGAGCATATGAAACCTAATCTAGAAAACCCTAACCCTAAGCCTGAGAAACCCTAACCTAGACCTAAGGAATCCAACCCTTTTAAATCATAGACCTTCTGGTCAACATCTACATCAGAGAGGCAAAGAGGACACCGGTTCTGATATGGGCGAGCCCTTGAAGGCTCGGGGTCCCGGGCCATCCGACCCGGTTTGGTATTATTCTCTTATCCTTGAGCGGATGCCATTGTTCTCTTACCCTTTCTTTCTTCTTTTTCTTACTATTTTGATTTTATTTTGATTAATTTTGGCTAGTTTGCTCGTATTTTAATGTTTTGGATTATATTAGCTCTGCAGCAGATCTAAGAGCGGATCTGCTTGTTTCTGGGCAGATCTGGCCTCATATCTGAATTTGATTTTTCCCACTTTCTCTACCACATTATTTTTATCTGTTTAAGGTGTCAAAATACAAGAGATCTTCGTCAAAAGATCTATTCGATTTTCATCGTAAACAAATCTAAGGTCAGATAAATCGCAAAATTCTAAGGTTGAAGAGAGCAAGATAGCCTAGTCGCCGGAATCTCTTTTTTCGGTGATCTCCCGAAATCATAAAGTACTTCAAGCAAGAACAAAAACAGATAAAATTTAGTGCAAAATGACTATGGAAGTCTCCTCTTCAATTTGTAATTAAATAAAGGCTCGAAATACCATGAATCGCATTGCATTGACAGCCAAAGTTCACGTTCTAGCCAGATTTCTACCTCTTGGGAAATTGTCCGTCTCATGACGATCAAAAGATATCAAACACTTCAAAATCAAGCAAGCATCAAGACTACGATGATCGATCATCTCAATCACCACCACAAGCATCCGAAAAATCTTCCAAGATCTGGTAATGGTGAAAGGCCCCTCGGAGAGGGATGGTTTTGTCATTAGCACAAAAGGTTAAGTGCCATTTCGGTAATTATTCCTAAATTCAAGGTTATATTGTAATTTCTTTTAATTGTTATTAAGATTAGTTTTGAGCATCCACCCATGTTCAGTGGGTCTTCTATATAAACAAGATTACGTCAATTGTAAAAGAGTCGGATCATTCCTTAATGAAATAGAAGCATAAAACTCGTTTCTACTTATCTTTTGCTCCTAATCCTTGGATCCGACGCCAAAGAGAGAGAAAACTTTCCAAAGAGAGAAACTACCCCTAGCCGACCCTAGTCATGTGGCTCCATTCTCTCTCTCCTTCTTCCTTCTTTATCCTCTCTCTTCACTTGTTACTTGCCCTGCGCAGTAACCTTTCCCCATAGAAAGCGCATGGTCTCTTCTCTTTCCCCTTTGCATCTCTAGCATAGACACAGCAAACCTGCGATACCACATAGCACCCTGTTATCTGACATATGCTCAACCCAATACCTTTCAGAGTCAATCCAAAGGTTCTAACCCTCAGATCATCGCTCTAACTCCCTCTCTGTACAATCCAGTTGAGTTGTGAGAGTTGCATAAGCTCTCTCCCTCAGCCAATCAGGAGGAGTCTTCCTGAGTTGATAGTCAAGATATTTCTAACCCTTTGGTTTGCCTGATCGCTCGAGCGCATAACATTTGCGTGGAGAAGGGGAATTCTCATCACCTCTCTCCCTTATCCCTTTTTTTTTGTCAGCCATCCCTCGTTCATGCGAGCCACAATAAAGGAGTACAACTGAATCCATATTGCAGTTTCCAGCGCGAGAGAATGAATTGACATGTTAAAAATCTTGAAGAGAGTCTGTGTCTAAACCGCGCTGGCAGATAGTTGGAGGGCTTCATAATTATTTAAAGAGGGCGAACCACCCGGGTGTGTCCTGAACCCCAAAATGACGACATAAGTGCCTCAAACGCACCATCATCGTAAAATATCTCTCTTTGTTGGTTCCTATCTATTCATAAGAGAGAATGTTGTTTGAAGACATTTTTCAACACCTTAGGTCCCCGACGCGGAATAAGAAACGAAGTCGGTCAATAAAGCCTGAATAACAGTGGAATTCACGACAGTCTCATAATTACCTCAAAACAAGTGACAATGTTCATAAGCACTTCAAAAGGCCACCTGCCAAGTTTCGTCACAATCCAACATATCTAAGGTAGTGCAGATAAAGAAACAATTTCGGAAAAACCAGCCTCTAACACCCTGAAACAGTCCCCACTACTAGAACTATATTTTCGATACGTCAAACAGCTGTGAGACCACTACCATTGGATCGGACACGGTTGCAAACCCTATGGGTTAAGTTTCAACTTAATCGGGTGCTCCAAGACAAAGTTATGGGTAAAATACCGAAAAGGGGTAGGCCGCACACTATTCCTGTGCGCCCTCCCTGCACCAAATCACCATTAATGGTGACTGATTTTACAGTCTTGGGCAGTGAATTTTTAGGGCCATATCTCACTCATCTCAAGTCGAATCGCGCTCAAATTTTGGGAGCATGTTCGTCTCATCAAGACGAGCATTTTGATATGTGGTATGCCTCGTGATGACACCCAAGCGGGCAGAAAAGCTAGAGAGAAATTGTCAATTTGTGAAGAAAGTTACAGGAAAACCAATAGCGACATGCCGCGCTCAAGCGGCCAAATTACGGTGTTCGCGCATCGGATCAACGCGAGACCAATTCCATCATGTGCGTAAGGTCCAGGGCTACCATTGGTCATACGTGATGAGCCGTTGTATTTCATACACGAGCACATCGAAGTTGCTGTAAATTTTGACCGCCAGAATTTAGATTCCGGCCAAAAATTGAAGACTGCAAAATCTTCATCCGGGTACAAAATCGAGCTGCATTTGTTGCCACGCTATCGTGACAACATGCTTAGTGTGATCCGCAAAAAAATCATGGAAAAACATCAAGAAACAAGCACACTATCGATCGAAAGTTTTCAAGATTCGCATGAATTTCAAGTCACATGATCGTAGCTTAAAAACACGATCCGTGACTCGAAGTTGGTATCAAATTGATCACCACGTCGAGCCCTATAAGAAAACAACCATCATTCGGACAAACGGGCACCAGAGCAACCCCGGATCATCCACAAAAGATCATGCACGTTCTAGGGCAGCAATAGGGATTGTTTTAGAATTCCATGAATTATTAGGTAGGGGCAAAACAGTCATTTTATATCTATTTTTAGATTTTATTTTAATTCAATTAAATTGTAATTATCATCAATTGAGATATTTTTTGAGCATCCACCCATGTTTGGGTCCAATTCTATAAATACATGTTAAACCTAATTGTAAAAGGACACCCCCCCCCCCCACCAATACTTTCAATGGATGAATAAAGTTTGAGTTTTTCCATTGCATTTGGGAGGCACATCTTGAAGAGAGAGAGAGGAGAGAGAAGAAAAAGTCTGGTACCCCTCGATGAAGGTAATTTTCTCTTTCCTCCTCTTTTCTCTCTCCTCATTTCTATCTTTCTCTCTCTTCTCATCTATCTCTTTATCACTCCTCCTCTCGTCTATCTTGTTCTCACTCCTTCTCTCATCTATTTATTTATCTCACCTCCCTCTCAAACATTCCCAGCAATGACCATCACCACACATGTCTCTCGTTCTCTCTTTCTCCCACTTCTTCTTCTTTTCTTTGTCTCCCTCATCTCCCTCTCAAATATGCGCGGCAGTGACGAGCATCGCACATGTCTCTCTCTCTTTCTTTCTCATCTTCTTCCTTCCTCCTTTCTTCCTTCTCTCCTCCTTTTGCTCTCTCTTCTCTTTCTTTCTCCACTCCTTTCTTCTCCCTTTTCTCTCTGCTCTATTTTTCTATGTCTCTCTCTGTCTGAACATACACGGTGATGGCAGCGTCATGCAAGAATCTCTCTCACTATTTTCTTCTCTCTCTGACACACACAATGGTGGTAGCATCGTGCGTTTTTCTTGCTCTTTTGTTTCCTTATTCTTCTTCTCTCTTTCCTAATCTCTTTCTCTCTCTTTCTTTCTTTCTCCTCTGATTTTCTCCCAATCTCTCTCCTCACTTTCGTTTGTTCTCTCTTCTTTCCTTTCTTTTCTCTCTACTTTCCTTTCTTCTTTCTCTTCTCAAAACTCTCGTTCTTCTTCTCTGTCTTTCACTCCTTTATCTCCTTTTTCTTTCCTCTCTAGTCATGCACGACGATGCTCATCACCGGGCATGACATTCTCAATCTTCCCTTATCCTTTGGAGACATGCATAGGGCTGGGCCTTAACCCGAGTGACGGCCCGGGCCTCTATCCAAGTTCCCCTTTCCTATGTTGTGCATGGTGATGCTCATCGCCTCGTATGACATTCATCTCTCTCTCTTTGACATGGGCGGTGAAAGTCCATCACCGTTCATGTTCTTTCTCTCTCCTCTCTTCCTCTATCATGGACGGCAGAAGCCGATCGCCATCCATGCTTTCTTTCTCTTTCTCTTTTCTCTCCTTTCTATATCTTCTTGTCTCTCTTTCTTGTCTCTCTTCTTTCTCTCTCTTCCCTCTCTTCTTTTTATCTTTTCTTTCTCTTCTTTCTCTCTCCTTTCTCTCTTCTTTTCTCTCTCTTTTCTCTTTCTTTTCTCTTTCTTCTTTCTCTCTCTTTTCTCTCTTCTTTCTCTCCTTTCTCTCTCTTCTTTTCTCTCTTCTTTTCTCTCTCTTTTCTCTCTTCCCTTTCTCTTCTCCTATATCTCTTTTCTCCTCTCTCTCGTTTTATCTATGTTTCTCTCATCTCTCTTCTTTCTCTCTTTCTTCTTTCTTCTTTCTCTCTTATTTGATCAAGGGACAAGTCTAGCTCTGTCACAGTAGTCTCGTCATCGAGCAATACTACTGTTGTGCTGGTCTAAGTTACCGTGCCCGTCTTGCTGCCATGTCAAACTAGGCGTTGTGTCAAGCTGGTTGGTGTTGGTGTTGGTGTTCTATCGTTGAGTAGTATTGCCGTTGCGTCGGTCTGTGTTATCATGCCCATCTTTCTACCACGTCAAGTCAATCATCCGACCAATCTAGCCACTATGCTAGGCTAGTCACCAGGTCAAATGTCTCTTTCTTTTCTTTCTTATCTCTTCTTCTTTCTCTCAACCCTCATCTCATCATCTCTTCTCTTTTCTCTTTTGAATGTGCACGCCTTGTACATTCGCCTAAGGACACGATGGGTTCCTTTGGCCCACTTGTCTTGTAAAATTAACCATGTGTGTGTGTGATTGTAAAAACAGGAGAATATAGGCCAAGAGAAGGGATTCCGAACTAGTTGTAGAATTGGGGGGCTTTCTTCGTGATCTAAGAGGGCGCGCCCGCGCGAGCCAACCCTAGTAAGTCCCGTACCCACCTTAAATTCCTCTCTCATCAGTTGGTATACCTACCCTTGTTCTTGAGCAAGGTTCCCGAGAGAGCGATCTCAAGTCCCGGGTTCCCCTGAAACTTGAGACATGTGCCTCAAGATCATCCAGATCTAGAGAGCGAGATCAAGGCACCTAACCAACTAGGCGACTCAACTGAGGACTTACTATTCTTTCGTCAGATCTTACTTGTTTAGCTAGTTTCTCCTTTGTTTTCCTGTTTTCACAACACCACATGGCTTCCGGGTTCTTTAACCCATTCATTCGGATTAAGGATTTCTTATCCATGCATTTGCGAGCTTCCCCGAGGAACAAGTTCCTCGAACTTCGTTCTCAACTTTTCTTTTGAGCAAAGACCCAGTTTCTAGCTCCCAGGCCTTAACTTGGATTGACATTAGAAGGGACTTAAAGATCCCTAACTCCCCATCTCCTTGCCCTGATAGAACTTCCACTAAGGCACCCTGCATTGGTAGCACGTCTGTTACCACTCACAGCATGCACCCTGTCACCAGCAAGTCACTTGTTGGTCATATTGCCGAAGTACGCCGGAAGGCTGCCCAATCCCTTTCTGCAAAAAGCTAGAAAATTGTCGTTGCTTCTGTGGGTCGCCACAAGGCCACCCCCCACATTCCTGCACCACCTCGAGTCTCTATGATTAGATACTCAACATATCAAAGAGGAGACACTAGGGCCTCCACCTCACGCACACACACTAAGGCTCATGGGTCATCCACTCGAGTCACACCTCGGGGAAGCCCTTGTGCTACCTCGAGTAAGCGTTTAGGATCAGGTCTCCCTGCGCTGAAACCTATGAGCATGCATATGCATCTCACTGCTCAGGGCAACACCGTCGCAGAGCCAACCCAAGCACACGAAAGACAATATCTTCGTCCTTCCTCTCAGCACATACTTGCGCACCGTGTAAAGGGCAGGCCTCCACCTGTTCCCATACAGACACATGTTCACAGTTCTTAGCCTCCTAAAGCCAAACCACCTGTTTGAGCCCTGGCTGACCCCCAAGTCACCTGGAATTCTACTCCAAGGGCCGTACACATGCCACCTTCCCAGGCCACTGCTTGCTCCCGACCCTGACAGCATCGAGAGTCAATCCCCTCTTCTTCTACCCTTTCTCCTCCCAGTAGAAATCTCGAGACATGGTACTCGAAGGTTTTCCTTAAGAGTACCATCCTCAGTTAGCCTCATCGGGCCTCTGGAGCCCACAAAGGAGCTTGAGGCAAAGGCCTGATGATGGGTGAAGTTCTTTAACTTCCAAGGCAGCAGCCCAAGCTAGCACCTATCAAAGGTCTACATTCGCTGCCCCAACTTATGGATGCGGCCCTCTCATGCTCCTAGAAGATGGGTCAACCTCAACCCCAATCTCAGTTCTGGAAAGAGGTCTATCACAGTCTAAAGCTTAGGCAATACAAAGGATTGCACAATCTAATTAAGGAGCCGACCAAAAAAGTCGGAGCACCCAGCTCCAAGGGTATCCTTCCTTGAAATCCCTTCCACCGTCTTCGAATCACAGATACTGAAGAAGAGGTGTGAGAATCCTGCACCGTGGTCAGTGTCATAGAAGATCATCCAGCCACTCAGCATCCACGGTCCCAAGTCCATCGAGAACCGGTCCTTACCGGCTCAGCATACAAGAGTCGAGTCCAGTCGGAGCATGCTGAGACCCATCAAGCTCGAAAGCTCTCAAGTGCCCCTAAAGCTGACCTCCCTGGAGAAACGGTCAGTGCAATGATTGTAAACGAAGCTGGCAGCACGCATGGAAAGGTTCGAACAAATGGTGCAAGTAATGATGGAGAAGATTGGTCACGTGGAAGCCGTGCGACACTCGGCTAACCATGAGGTCAATTCCCATCTTTCAGATGATATAGCTCCAAGGCAGTCTCCTCTTCCTGTCTCACAAGACAATTATATCCCTCACCCTGTCTCACAGGCGAACATCGATGCTATGGTGACTCACAGCCTAAAGAGCAGATAAATCTCAAGAATACAGGGAGCAACGCTTTACCAAAAGTCGTACCCCTCTTACATTGATCAGGTGTTGTTTCCCCCAGACTAAAAGAAAGGGAAGTTTCCCCTGTTCAATGAAACCACATCCCTGAACCAGCATATGGCCCACTTCCAAGCGGCATGTTGAGAGACTGCAATTCATGGTAGGCTCCTCCGCCGCTAGTTCGTTGAAACTCTAGATGGCCCGGTCTTTCAGTGGTATGCTCAGCTTCCCCCAAATTCAGTACATACTTGGGAGGAAATGCAGAAACTATTCCACCAGCGCTTCTATGAGGTCAAGAGAGAGGTCCAAACCATCGAGCTTCTCACCTTAACCCAGGAACCAGATGAACCCGTAGATCAATTCATAGCAAGGTGGAGATATTTGGCCACTCGCCATCCCAATCCCATGCCTAAGAAGGAAGCAGTTCAGACCTGTGTGCAAAACATGCGACTTGAGATCGCTCTACATGTTGAGGCCTCCAATCCGACTTCTATGTCAAAGCTAGTCTCTAAGTCAGTTCGAATAGAGAGTCTGTCAAGCCACCATGGTGGGTCGCGACAACTGTCTTCAAGCTTAGGGAACAACCGAGGCATGGGTAGCTATCAAACCAATGCTCGGGGCAACCAACAAAAAGGGGTAATAGTGCAGTTGTTACCATCAGTGATCCAAAGAAGGCTGCCTCTCAGACTTTAGACCTCTCCAAAACACATCAAAGACCGCACCTCAGACAGGTAAACAACAGCCATCATATAACCAGGTACCCCCAGTTACAAACCTTAATCGAGATGACTATTGGACTAGACATCAGAATAAGGTTTATCCTTTTGAAAAGGAATGGGTTCCCGCGCTGCTCCTACTACTTTTGGAACAGAAAATGATTGAGCTGCTCGAGATCAAGTTTCTTGATCAAGCTAGCCTCTATACGCACGCAAGATACTATGCTTATCATCGAATGGTAAACCACTCCACAGAAGAATGATACACACTTAAGGATCTCATCGAGGCTCTGATCCAGAAGGGTCAGATCAAGCCCAAAGAACTTAAGAAAGCATTCGGGGTAGTAGAAGCGTCCCACACAGTGACAGTTCAGGAGGAAGATGAGGTATCCAGCATCCTTTGTGCCTTGTTTTCCATGATGCTTCAAGAAGGCCTCATCATGCCAAAACCGCCAAGACAACCCAAGCACCGGGCTCAAAGAGCCAAGGGTGTCTAATGTCCATATCATCAGATATGGGGGCACGACCTGAGTGAATGCTCTTTCCACAAGCTATTAGCGAAGAAAATGCAGTGAGGTCAAGAAGTTGGTGACGTTCCAGATAGGGATCCCCAAGTCTCTCCTCCATAGGTACAAGAGGACCCCCTAACCCAAAACCCAGGAAATGATAATTCGAACCCTCTTCTATCCATGTTTGAGGTGATGCTCCAATAAGGACTCGTCACTCCTAGCCTGCAAGGCAACCAAAGCGCCTTTCCCAAGGGACCGAGAATCACTGATGCCCATACCATCAGATATGAGGCCATGAACTGAATGAAAATTATGGGTTTGAAGTTGTGGTTGCAAAAAAAGTTCAAAGAGGTTACATCGCTTACAACGAACACCCTCAAAGGATTAAGCCCATCCAGGAGGACATTTCAATGCAAGACTTTCGGAATAATGCATCTGATCCCGCTGAACCCTTGACTTCCCAATCATGAAAAGTCCATCACGGGCAGAGCAAGGTCACGTCTTTAAAGAGAGAAATGATTCGTCACGCTAGGGTTGTTCACAAACCTAGCAAGATGGACCAAGCACCTCCAAAGGTGACTAGAAGAAGATGAGCACCAAGGACTGCTCACCGAAAGAACAAGGTTCCTCAGCCACCGGTCGAGCCAGAATTTCTCAGGCCTCTTCCTCCCTTGCCGACTTTAAAAGACCTCATAACGGATGCCATCGACCTTATTCCTCTGTCTCATCATGAGAATACCCTTGAACCATCTCTTACTCAAGGCACATCCAATGAGGGTGATGACATTAAAAGCACCCCCAACGGTCTAAGCAGGGGAAAGACCTAAAAGACTCCCTGCACACGTCCAACTCTGGTGATGACGTAAAAAGCTGCCCAGATCGGTTCAACGAGGGGAATGACCTTAAAGCCCCCTCACCAATTAACTCTACTTCATCTTCTTCTTCCTCTTCTTCTTCCCCCTCCTCCTCTTTTATGTCTCTTGCAGATACAGCCTTGAAATGTCTAGACTTCGAAGCTCTTGATAGAGAGCTTGAAGGAACCAACATAAGCAGGATGCACCAGAGGCAGCTGAGAAAGACGTTGACCCTGGCGGCTCGATTTTTGACAGTTGCTGACACCCTGGCAGCTCATGTCAAAGCAAAGCCATCTTCTTCTACAAAGAAGCACAAGAAGTCAAAGTCAAAGAAAACCCAGTGGCCTCCTAAGCTCGACTTCGAGCAGAGGCTGAAAGAATCAAGAGGACAGAGCTTCTATTCTCAGGAGGCTTGCCACATGGTATAGGTTGTATCAATTGGCACAAGGCAAACACTGCAGAAACCCATGCAAAGACTAAGCAATTCATATGACGTTGCCTCTAGCCCACAATCGTTGAATCTCAACCGCCTTGTAACTTTCAAAGGAAACTCCTGCAGACTGATATGCTGTTCATATTTGAGGTTGACCCTTTTGTGCCCTAGCTCGAGAAAGGTGCAGAAATCATGACCTATCCTAGAGCTCTATTAGAAGCAGAGATGTCAAGATCATGGGTCTCGTCACTAGAGTTTAATGAAAAGACCTCTGAAGACAATGAGGAAGAGTTGCAAGAGGCCCCAGAAGAATGCGATCAAGCCATAGCAGATGAACTCGAGGAGATAAATCTAGGGGATGAGGTTGACCCCAGACCCACTTTCATCTCGGTGAATATGTCGCTAAAAGAGAAAGAAAATTTCACTACCTTCTTACGAGCAAACCGAGACGTTTTTGCTTAGCATTACCATGAGATACCTGGTTTAGCTTCCTCAAGTCAGAACCCACCGTCTCGACATCGATCCCTCTGTCAAGCCCGTCAAGCAAAAATCAAGGAGGTCAAGCCTGATCTCGAAATGCAAATAGATGCTGAGGGGACCAAACTCAGGCAAGCAGGCTTCATTCATGAAGTCAAGCACCCAAAGTGGCTGGCAAATGTTGTATCAGTCAAGAAGAAAAATGGACAAATTAGGGTCCACATTGACTTCCACGACCTGAATAGTGCTTGCCCAAAGGATGACTTCTCGTTGCTATTTACGGAACTGCTCATTGACTCCACAGCTCACTGTCAGATCTTCTCCATCATGGATGGATACTCCGGGTACAATCAGATACGGATGGCACCAAAAGATGAAGAGGCCACTGCATTCTT
Source organism: Amborella trichopoda (assembly GCF_000471905.2). The sequence goes on along the minus strand of NW_006499677.1, from coordinate 616,994 downwards.
AACTCTAAAAGGGGTCTTCTGCTACACAATGATGCCTTTCAGATTGAAGGATGCCGGTGCTACATATCAGAGTGCAATGACGACCATCTTCAAGGATATGATGCACAAAGAGGTGGAATGTTATGTAGATGATTTGGTGGTAAAATCTGAAGAGAAAGATGCTCATAGGCGAGACCTTGAAAAGGTGTTTGAACGGTTACGCCTTCATCAGCTCAAAATGAACCCGCTAAAATACGCTTTTGGGGTACGTTTGGGAAAGTTCTTGGGTTCATTGTTAGACACCGGGGGCTAGAAGTTGAGCCAGTCAAGATCAAGGCAATCCAAGAAATACAGTCACCAACAACATTGCGAGAGTTGCGATTCCTCCAAGGGCAGCTAGCTAATATCTGCAAGTTCATCTCAAATCTCTCAGGTCGTTGTAAGCCTTTTACGCACCTGTTAAAGAAGGATACTCCATTCATTTGGGATGAAGCATGTCAGTCAGCCCTTGATGACATCAAGCATTATTTACTCAACCCTTCAGTTCTTTCTACATCGGTAGTGGGAAAACCTCTCATACTGTATGTGACCGCTCTAGACGAGTCACTTGGGGCATTATTAGCACATAACAATGACAAAGGGAAAGAGACTGCGTTATACTATCTCAGTTGTAGGATGCGTGGGGCCGAGAAGAATTATTCCCCTATAGAGAAGATGTGTCTGGCCCTCATCTTCGCAGTACAAAATCTTCGCCACTGCCTGCTCGGTCATGAAGTAAGACTTATATCAAAAGTTGATCCCATAAAGTTTCTCATGACATGCCCATGCTTGTCAGGAAGTCTTGCTAGGTGGGCATTATTGCTGATGGAATTCGACATGACATATTTCTCACAAAAGGCCATTAAGGGCCAAGCTTTGGCTGATTTCCTCGCAGCACATCCAGTACCATCGGAATCTCCTTTATCAAGTGACCTCCCTGATGAAGAAGTATTATTTACAGAACTTGCTCACGCATGAGAGATGTACTTTAACAGAGCCTTCTAGTCTGATGGGGAGGCACCGGAGTGTTATTCATGAATCTGAAAGGAGGAGTGATGCCTCTTTCTTTCTCTCGTCAAGGCTGGTTCTCATAATGAGGCGAAATCTCAGGCCCTTATAATTGGGTTGGAGATAGTCTTTGACTTAGACTTGGAGCAGCTCAAGATCTATGGCGACTTTGAGATGGTGATACGATAGCTTAAATGAATCTATGACGTGAGAAAAGACACTCTTAAGCCTTATCACAATATTGCAAAATCGTGTATGGCTCAGTTTGATGATGTATCCCTGAGTCACATCCCCAGGAGGTTAAACTCGCAAGCCGATGCACTCGCAAAGCTTGAGGCTACAATTCAATTGTCCTCACCAGGGCCCACGCCTGTTTGGGTGGCAAAATGGAGACACATTGAACTGAGAACCGAGGTAAACGTGGATGATGAGAGAAATCTCTTCCCCAAGTACCCGCCTTATCCATTCGGAGAGCTTCCATCAGCCAAATAAGTTATTAATACTGAACAAGAAATGGCACAAAGTCAAGGAGCTAAGGTTCAAAAATGGGAACCGAAATTCTTCGACCCAATGTGTACGAAAGTCGAGAAGGTAGAAGATTGGAGAGAACCCATCATTAATTTTATAAAGTACGATAGACTCCCTGAAGATCGTGCTGAATGTAATAGTGTGCATCGAATGTCTACTAAGTACACCCTCCTTGATCTCTTCAAACGATCTTTTGATAGTATTCTTCTTAGATGTGTGGACACACAAGAGGCAAATACGGTGTTAAAGGAAGTACACTCAGCCATCTGTCGATTTCATCAGTCCGGCCTTAAGCTCTATGAACGGATACGTAGATTGGGGTACTATTGGCCTTCGATGATTGCCGACTCCTTAAATTATGCCAATAAGTGCCAGGTATGCCAAATACACTCAAGCCTTGTTCATAAGCCTCCAGAGCCCTTACACCCTACAGTGGCATCATGGCCCTTCTCACAATGGGGTATGGACATTGTAGGGCCTATTGACCCTCCTTCGGCAATGGGTCATGTCTTTATTCTAGTTGCAACAGATTATTTCTCCAAGTGGGCTGAAGCGGTCCCCCTGAAGCAAGTTCCTAGGACCACAGTGGCTAATTTCGTGCAAGATCACATCATATACCAGTTGGAGTGCCTGACCGGATTATATCTAACAACAGCCCTTAGTTCAGAAGTCATCATATTGATCGCTTGGTTAATCAGTTTGGTTTTGAGTGGAAGTACTCAACTATGTACCACCCTCGAGCGAAGGGCTAAGCTGAGGCCTTCAATAAGACTCTATGTGGTGTTTTGAGCAAGTCAGTATCAAAAACAAGGAAAAATTGGTATGAGAAACTTTCGGAAGCCTTGTGGGCCTATCGCACTACTACAAGAAATGCCACTAATTCCACCCCTTATTCCCTAGTCTATGGAGGTGAAACAGTTTTACCCCTTGAGATTCAACTCCCTTCATTGCATGTCACCATACATCAAGGACTGACTGAAGATGCGAGAATCAAACTTTGGTATCAAGAACTGGATGCACTCGATGAAAAGAGGTTAGAAGCTCAACAGAACCTCAAACTCAATAAGAGGAGAATGAAAAAGGCCTTTGACAAATCAGTCAAAGTTCACTCATTCACTCGTGGGGATCTGGTTCTAGCCGTTAAGAGGCCGATTGTTATGCATGGGTGACACAAAGGGAAGTTTGAACCTTAGTGGGAAGGTCCCTTCATAGTCAAGAAAGTCTCGCCAAATGGGGCTTACATACTGGTACGTTCTGATGGAGAGGAGACAATGCCCCTTATCAATGGGCGATATCTAAAGAAGTTTTATCCATGATACATGCTCAAAGAGACTCAATGCATAACATGAAGAAAGTTAAAAAGGTGGTAAAAAGAAGAAAAGCAAGATAGTCCAAATGAATTTTAACTATTTTTATTGCATTAGAAGGAGTTACAAGCCAAAAAGCCCATTATTAGGGAGGTTACAAATCTTTTGCATCTGAGGAAAAAAAGAGCAGTTGTGCCAAAACATTGCTCTTGCATCTGAGGAAAAGAAGACGGTTGACCCATAGCGTCTCTCTCGCATATGAGGAAAAGAGGACGGTTACAAGCCAAAAACTCTTCTCGCATCAGAAGAAAAGAGGACAGCTAACCACAGCGTTGCTCTTGCATCTGAGGAAAAGAGGACAGTTACAAGCCAAAAGTGGCTCTCACAATAAAAGAAGGTGGAAGCGCTTTGATCAAGTATATCAGACATACAAGGCAAGCTTCTCTAGCAAGGAACTAGCCTATGATGGAGAGCACGCCCTCTTCACAATGAGCATCCCTCCATAGAACAACATGGAGTCCACAACTGTACTTGAGGACTTGGCTTCCAACACGCATCATAAGCCAGGCCTTACCATTGGTCACCACCCTTTGCCTACCGAAGTTAGTGTCGTGTGTGAACACCACCGTGCATGACTTAGTGCCATGTACAACAATATCCAGGTGCAACTCGTCACCAAGCATGGCCACAAACAGGTATAACTTCCTGATGTTCATAAGCAAACGGCAATCACCGCACGTGGCTAATGTCGAGCATGTCATGTTGCTGGTTATGCACGACTAAGGCACTGATAAACACCGTGTGAGGCTAATAGGGTTAATGCCGGCTATGATTTCCAAAAGGAACGCCGGCAGTGTCTGACAAAAGGCTAACGCCGACCAAGAGTAACGCCGACTGTGTTGGAAAAAGGGTTAACGTCAGCTGAGGCTAACGCCGGTTGTATTTGCTATCACCACGTGTGTTTACGCGCAACGGTGACCCTTCACCTTCCTGAGACTCTTTGTCTCCCCACGACCCTTCGTCTCCCCGGTGATTGTACACCTTCTAGAGACTCCTTGTCTTCTACGATGGATTGAATTCCCGAGACTCCTTGTGTTCTGCGACGGATTGAATTCTCGAGACTCCTCGTCTTCTACAATGGATCGAATTCTCGAGACAGTCATTCGCCCCAGGACTATCCTCCTTCCTGTGGCTATTCACTTCCCTGCAACCTTTGGTTTCTTGTCAGGAAACCACTTCCACTCACCGAAAAAACCTCACTGTTACTCCCCCACTACTCCCTAGAGATGGAAAACCACTAAGGAATCCATGGAAATGCCCGGCGACCTTCGCTTGCCTCTTTCCCACCTCTCCGATGACTTGGACCCACTACCTAAATCACTATGGACTCTGGCCAACTCTTTTTGCACATCCTGCTTCGTAACTTCGGTAGCACTAACCCTCGTGAAGCCCCCTGCGCAACACTACTATGGTGTACTCTCCGACAAAACTCTCGCAAATACCCTGCTCACTTGTTAGAATCTCCACGCTGGAAGTCTTTTTCTCTCTCTCACTCTTACTGTTTTACCTTCGGTAAAATAGTGAAAATGGGGTCTACCCCCTTATATACAAGAAGCTTCCCTGAAGTGCCCCTCACGAAGCAAGAATACTAGATAGGTCCCTGAATGCCAAACGGTAAGGGGGCTGGACCAAGTCAGGCTTAGACCCGAGGCAAAGGATTATCTCCTCCCGAGATTAACATCGTGTGCAATCAACGCTGGACGCAGGCTAATGCCGGTTGTGCTTTGTATCTCCACGTGTGACTAACGCCGCGTGCAACCAACATTCCGTGTGTCGTTGGCGATGACTAGCATAGAGCGCGTCAGTGCTACTGCCACCCATGACCATTCTTGTGCATGCTAGCACCACTCGTGCCAGTGTTGTGTGCGTCAATGCTACCGCCGCGTGTTGTTGCTGTCTGTGGCTAGTGTCGTACATGCTTGAACTCGATCACCACTGTGTGTATTACACCATCATCCTCAGTAAGTTATGCCAGTGCCGCAACCCGTCATCCCTAGTAGAGTTAGGTGTATGCCAAAGAGGTCATGCTTACCCCTTCAATTCCCAGGTCAATCTCGCACCAAGCTATCCTATCATCAAAAGTCGGGCCACCTTCCATGAGCTTATTCCCTATGGAGTTCCATCTTTTACCTTAAGGAATCATTCTTGTCCCCTAATCCCCAGTAAAGTTTGCCTCTCCATCTAAACCCCTGCTAGCCTTAACCATTGTATCCCCAAGGAGTCAAATCATTATCCACAGACCTATTCCCCATGAAGCTTTACCTATAAGGCGACCCACACATTGGTCCGCGTTGCATGACCTTAAACTGCACAGCCATGGTCTAGGTGCATAAATTGCATGTCCAAACTATATGACCTTAAACTGTAGTAGAGGTCTAGGTGCACAACCCTAAACTGAATGGTCCAAACTATATGACCTTCAACTGTAGCGGAGGTCTAGTTGTACGACCTCAAATTGCATGGTCCTAATTGTATGACTTAAACTGCATAAACCACGGTCCAAGCTATAAGACTCCAAACCATAGTATCTACACGACATAAAAGTCTTAGCACCACAGTCCAAACTATACAACCTTAAAACTGTAGCGGAGGTCTAGTTGCACGACCTTAAACTGCATTGTCCTAGTTGCATGACTTTAAACTGCATAACCGTGGTTTAAGCTGTATGACCTTAAACCATAGTACACGTCTTAGACGCATGACATTAAACTGCTTTACACAGTCCCGGGAGGCATGACCTTAAATACGCCCCCACACATGCCCACATGCCCTTTACGTGCATCTTCATGCACTCCTTCCCTAACCAACCCAAACGTGTTCACCACCTTCTTCATGAAATCCACTTTCCTGCATTACCATTCATCATTCCCCAGTGAATCTCACCCATGCTCACAAAACAGCGAGCCATCCTGCCATCGATACTCTCCGTCAGCTAGTAGGTCACCACTTTTCACCCACCATTCATACATCGTCCATCTTTCATAGGTCGCCTCGTGCCATCTCCCCAAAATGAGTCAAAACCATCATCAAACTCACTCCATGGCCTCAATAAACTGTCATTCATCACCACCACAATCCAGCTGTATGACCTTAGGCTGTAGTGCACGTCCTGATCGCATGACATTTAAAGGCTTCGTATAGGTCCAGAAGGCATGACTTTAAACACGCCTTCACAAAAAAATAACGGGCATGGTGTATACCCTAATAAGGGAACGCTATGAGTAAAAATGACGGATGGGCATGGTCACGAAACTATATGTAAGAGAGTTCTGTAAATAAAAAACCCGGGCATGGTGAAAACCTGAAAAGAGCACCGTGAGTAAAAATGGAAAAATAAGGGTGGACATGGTTGAAAAGGTCATGGGTAAAAGAGCCCCGAATAAAAAGGAAGTTGGTAAAACCGGTCTCTACGACGCCGCTTCCCAAGTCCAAGTAAAAATCTGCAAAGGAAGCTTTGACCAATAAGCAGGTTGATGTAGCACTTGCCTCAATAGGTGGCTTCAGCCTCCATTCAAAAGAAAAATCCCTGGTGTCACAATACCATGACCCAAAAATACAAGCATCAAGCAGGATTCTGACAGCCTAAGTCCATTTACAAAAAGGACTCGAAGGACAAAAGACTCATCAAAAAGGCAAGACAAGTCTCATGAGGAAGAGCACTCTTCCCACGAGGTCACTAACACACTCCAAAATGCTGAAGATGCCCCAAGAAGGCGAAGTCAGCCAAAACTTGGACCTATTATGAAAACAAGACTGCTAGCAGTAGGCAAGGGTTATACCCATAGTTGGTCACCTCAATAAAATGAGGTACCCTACCCACCGAATACAATCTGGTGCACCACGCAGATGGATGCCAACCAAAGGCCCTTCAGCAGACCATCCACAACAAACAAACAAAACAAATAAACCCAGACCAAATGGAAAAAATTCCCTTCAGCATGCCACTCGACTGCTAGACGGGTCTGATTCTGATCAACCAGGTCCGTACAAAATCCGCAGCTGTCAGAATCACAAATAATCCCTTGAGGGTGAGGACTTCGACAAGATCCCTCAAAAAAGTCTCTTCTCCCCCTAAAGTCTCAATGGATGGACTTGTACATTGCATCCAAATGTTTGAGCATCCTAGTTACAGCATTGCATGAATCTCTTTAGCGTTCGCGTGGTCCTGTGCTTAGGAAGAAAAAAGTAATAAAGCCGAAAGAAATTTTCTGAATGTTGTCCTTCTCACTTCTCTCGAATTACAACATTCGACGAGGCAAGCTGTTTGAAGGCATTTTTCAGCACCTTGGGTCCCCGACGTGGAATAACAAGAGAAGTCAGTCGATAAAGCCTGAATAACAATGGAATTCTTGACAATCTCATAATTGCCCCAGAACAAGTGAAAATATTCATAAGCACTTTAAAAGGCCACTTGCTAAGTTTTGTCACAATCCAACATGTCTAAGTCAGTGCAGATAAATAAACAATTTCAAAAAAATCAACCTCTAACACCCTAAAACTGGCCCCATAACTATAACTATATTTTCGGTGCATCAAACAGCTGCGGGACCACCTGCATTGGATTCGGCATGGTCAAAAACCCCTATGAGTCAAGTTTCTGCTTAATCGGGAGCTCCAGGACAAAGTTAAGGGTAAAATACCAAAAATGGTAGGCCACACACTATTCCCATGCACCCTCCCAGTACCAAATCACCATTAATGGTGACTGATTTTGTAGTATCGGGCAATGACTTTTGGGGGCCATATCTCACTCGTCTCGAGTCAGATTGCGCTCAAATTTTTTGACCGTGTTCATCTCATCAAGACGAGTATTTTGATATGTGGTATGCCTTGTGATGATACTCGAGTGGGGAGAAAAGCTAGAGATAAATTGTCGATTCGTGAAGAAAGTTGTAGGAAATTCAACAGTGACACACCTCGTCGAGCGTCCAAATCAAGGCGCTCGCGTATCGGATCAATGCGAGACCGATTCCATCGTGTGCATAAGGTCCGAGGCTACCATTGGTCTGAACCCCGTACTTGATGAGCATTCGAATTTCATACATGAGCACATCTAAGTTGCTGTAAATTTCGACCGTGGAAATTCAGATTCCGGCCAAAAACCCAAAACTGCAAAATCTTCGTTCGAGCACGAAATCGAGATGCATTTGTTGTCATGCATTCGTCACGGCATGCTTAGTGTGATCCAGCAAGGAAATCATGAAAAAACATCCAAAAATGGGCACACTATCGATCGGAAGTTTTTCGCATGAATTTCAAGTCACATGATCGTGGCTTAAAACACGATCTGTGACTCGAAGTTGGTATCAAATCAATCGCCATGCCAAGCCCAACAAGAAAATAATCATCTTTCAGACAAACGGGCACCAGAGCAACCCCGGATCATCCACCGAAGATCACGTATGTTTTAGGGCAGCAATAGGGATTGTTTTGGAATTCCATGAATTGTTAGGCAGGGGCAAAACAGTCATTTTGCACCCATTTATAGATTTTATTTTAATTCAATTAAATTATAATTATCATCAATTGAGATAGTTTTTGGGCATCCACCCACGTTTGGGCCTAATTCTATAAATACATGCTAAACCTAATTGTAAAAGGACCCCCCCCCCCCTCTCATACTTTCAATGGATGAATAAAGTTTGAGTTTTTCCATTGATTTTAGGAGGCACGTCTTGGAGAGAGAGAGAGAGAGAGAGAAAGCGAAGCGAGAGAGAGAGGAGAGAGAGGAAAATTTTTGATACCTCTCAATGAAGGTATTTTCTCTTTCCTCCTCTTTTATCTCTCCTCATTTCTATCATTCTCTCTCTTCTCGCCTATCTCGTTCTCTCTCCTCCTCTCGTCTATCTCTTTCTCTCTTCTCCTCTCGTCTATCTCTTTCTCTCTCCTCCTCTGATCTATCTCTTTCTCTCACCTCTCTCTTAAACATGCCCGACAATGACCATCGTCACGCATGTCTCTAGTTCTATCTTTCTCCCACTTCTTCTTCTTTTCTCTGTCACTCTCATCTCCCTCTCAAATATGCACGGCAGTGACCAGTGCCACGCGTGTCTCTCTGTCTCTCTCTTTCTTTCTCATCTTCTTCCTTCCTCTTTTCTACCTGCTCTCCTCCTTTTCCTCTCCCTTCTCTTCTTTCTCCTCTCCTTTCTTCTCCCTTTTCTCTTTGCGCTATTTTTCTTTGTCTCTCTCTGTCTGAACATACACGGTGATGGCAGCACCGTGCATGAATCTCTCTCACTATTTTCTTCTCTCTCTGACATACACGGCGGTGACAGTGTCGTGCATGTTTCTTGCTCTCTTCTTTCCTTATTCTTCTTCTCTCTTTCCTAATCTCTTTCTCTCTCTTTCCTTCTTTCTCCTTTGATTTCTCCCAATATCTCTCCTCACTTTCCTTTGTTCTCTCTTCTTTCATTTCTTCTCTCTCTTCTTTCCTTTCTTCTTTCTCTTTCCAAAACTCTCTTTCTTCTTCTCTATCTTTCTCGCACTCTGTTATCTCCTTTCTCTTTCCTCTCTAGTCATGCATGGCAATGCTCATCACCGAGCCTGACATTCTCAAGCTTCCCTTATCCTCTGGAGACATGCACAGTGAGCTGGGCCTTAACCCGAGTGGCAGACCGGGCCTCTGTCCAAGTTTCCCCTTTCCTATGTTATGCAAGGCAATGTTCATTGCTGCGTATGACATTCCTTTCTCATTCATCTTTCTCTCTGACATAGGCAGTGGAAGTTCATCGCCATCCATGTTCTTTCTCTCTTCTCTTTTCCTCTGTCATGGACGGTGGAAGCCCATCTCCATCCATGCTTTTTTTTTTGTGCTCTTTTCGCTCTCTCTTCTCCCTCTTCTTTTTATCTTTCTCTCTCTTCTTTTCTTTCTCTTCTTTCTCTCTCTTTTTTATCTCTTCTTTTCTCTCTCTTTTCTCTCTCTTCTTCTCTCTCTTTTCTCTCTCTTCTTTCTCTCCTTTCTCTCTCTTCTTTTCTCTCTCTTTTCTCTCTTCCCCTTCTCCTCTATCTTTTTATCTATGTCCCTCTCATATCTCTTCTTTCTCTCTTTCTTCTTTCTTCTTTTTCTCTCATTTGATCAAGGGACAAGTCTAACACTTTCATGGTAGTCTCATCGTCGAGCAGTACTGTCGTTGTGCCGATTTAAGTTACCGTGCCCGTCTTGCTGCCGCGTCAAATTAACCGTTGTGCCAGGCTAGTTGGTGTTGGTGTTCTATCATTGAGTAGTATTGTCGCTACGCCGGTCTGAGTTACCATGTCCGTCTTGCTATCACGTCAGGTCAATCATCAGGCCAATCTAGCCACTATGCTAAGCTAGTCACCCGGTCAAATGTCTCTTTCTTTTCTTTTCTTCTAACTTCTTTTTTCTCTCAACCCTCATCTCATCATCTCTCCTCTTTTCTCCTTTGAATGTGCACACCTATGTACAATCGCCCAAATACAAGGTGGGGTCCTTTGGCCCACTTGTCTTGTAAAATTAACCATGTATGTGTGATTGCAGAAACAGGAGAATACAGGCCAAGGGAGGCGATTCCGTACCAATTGTAGAACTGGGGAGCTTTCTTTGTGATCTAGGAAGGTGCCCACGAGAGCTAGCCCGAGTAAGTCCCGAACCCACCTTAAATTCCTCTCTTATCGGTTGGTATGCGTACCCTTGTTCTTGAATAAGGTTCCCGAGAGCGCAATCTCAAGTCTCGGGTTCCCCTGAAACCCAAGACACGTGCCGCTAGATCATCCAGATCCGGAGGGCGAGATCGAGGCACCAACCTAATGCATCTGCACACTTACAAACTTGCAACGCGTGCCGACCCTCCACAGTTGTTTGAGAGAATATTTTTCCCGCCGTACGCATGAAGGAAAAATCATGCCTGACCAGTTTTATCTTTATCAGATTGGGACAAATATTGGAGGACACTCTTAAATCATCAAATTACACCCTCACATAATATTTGGGGTCAAGGGAATATCTTTTCAAAAGTTAGCCTTATTAGTGTGGGCTTTCGTAGTCCACAATTGTGACTGACACCTATGGGCCTGGGTTGTAACCGCTTCCTCTATTATTTGACCTGAGGTGTTAGTGCGTAAAAAATACACTCAAATAGTACCAGATTTTAAATTTCATAATTTCTTAATTTCAAATTAAGAAACGGTGGATCCCTATTGGCAAATTACCGAATTTTACGGCAGATTTTTTGAAAATCGGTGAGCCTTGTATGGAGGCCCCAGTTTCTTTGCTGACTCATGAGGACCAGATAAGCATATTAGTTGCATCGGAACTACTGTCGGATCTAGATCTTTTGATCCTTCTTCAGATGGTTTACGTTATAGTGGTAGTCCTTCGGGTTTACCTAAACCGATGGCAGGAAATTTTATAAAAGTTGGTCAGAACTATTGCTCCGAGTTCCAAGAAAGGGTATGATGGTAGTTTGGCATTGGGAAACGATTTACAGGTCTATGTGGAGGGTTACTCCCTTTATCCACCGTTGATTTACCAAAAACCATCCCCATCAAATCTTACCTTTTTGAAAGTAGTAGAAGTTAAGAAGAAACTTTTGGATTTCTTAATGATTCTTGGATGGTGGCTGTGTGTGGTAGCTAAAGTCGGTGCTGCTCATCGGATACTTACATAGAGAACTTCATGTTGTTTCCTGACGATTCTTTGGAGAAGTAAGATGTATCCCTTGCCTTATCCTATTACCGCAATTAAGGGTCAACCCACTAGACCTAAATCTTGGTTCAATCTATTGAGTATTGATCCTACGGGGATTATGGTGATTGAGTCGGAGGACGAGATCCCAGTTTCAATGACTGATAGTGAAGTCACTGCTAAAGGTGAAGAATCATATGAGGAAGAGGATTTTTTTCAACATGTTATGGCTCTCATTGAAACTGATGTTGTGGTGCCTCTAAATGTTATTCCGTAGGTGGAGACACCAACATTGATGAAGCCAAATACTGAAAATGAAGCTGGGGATTTGAGCAAACATCTTGATAAGGAGGAAACTCTTGTCGATTTGATGATGGGGGATATAGGGATGGATTTCAATGTCCCCATTGGTGTGATTTTTTAGAAAATATTGGAACGCAGCAAGGCCAAGAAAATAGCAAAAACTGGGGGTTCTATTATTTAGAGCAAAGCTAAGGAAGCCACTACAATTCCTGCTAAACCAGTTTTCATGAAGAACTCATCTGCTAGGTTGAAGGCTCGGGGTGGATCTAAAGGAGACTGTTCTTCTAAAAGTATAGCCATCCAGAGCCAAAGATGGTGGTTTTAATAGATGACACTTCTTCTTCGAACTCTTCGTCGATGGAAGAAGCGTGGTTGCTAGAAGAAGCTGGTCTAGATGCCAGACCAGGCTCATCTCCTAACACACAAACACACACCCCCCTCCCCTCTCCCCTCCTTCGCTTTTTAATGAATCTATTATCTTGAAATATAAGGGGTCTCGGCGATCCTAGAGAAAACGTGATATTTTATTTTTGGTATCGAAATATAAACCTGTGGTGCTAATTTTGCAAGTGACCAAACTCATAGTCCTAATGTTTATGGGGGTAGGGAGGTATGGGGCTCATGGGCAGTCAGATTTTGTGGTATTGATACAATATGTGCATAAGGGGTTATGGATATTGTGGGACGTATTGGTCTTACAAAGTTTTGAGATTATCTTAAGGGATAGATTCCTGTTAATTGGTTATAATGGTCCTCTGGCAGGTTTTTCTTAGGATCTTTGTAATGTGTATGGACTTAACATGCCTGCTCTCAAAGAAGTTTTTGTTAATGACTTGAATGATGAGGTTCATAATTTCAAGTTTCCATTATGTATTGGTGGGGGCTTCAATTTGATTTGATGGCATAATGAATGTTTTGCTGGTACTCCTATCAATTCTACTATAAGACTGTTTAACAATTTTATATAAAGCAATTCACTTTTGGATCTACCAATTTGTGGCATAAGGTTCACTTGGTCAAATAACAGCATCACTAATCTATCTATATCTAAGCCGGATAGATTTTTGGTGTCTGGTGATTGGGTGGAGAGTTTCCCTTTAGCATCTATAAGGGATCTTCCTCAGTTATCTTCTGACCATATCCCAAATTTGTTGAATTCTTGTATTTTGATAGGGGGTCCAAAGCTTTTTAGAATTGATATTGGATGGTCGGAGGAGAAAGAAGTGGTTGAAATCATTAAAGGTGCTCGGGAAAACACATTACTTTTGGATCCTTGGATTTTCAGATGCATAACAAGTTGCTCAATATCAAGCAAAAACTCTGTCACTTGGAAAAAAAGAAAACAATTACAATGTTAAAGCTAAGGTTGATGAGATTTTGAGTGATATCGAGATTCTAGACCAAAGTATTCAAGATTCTAGGGTGTTGACGGAACAACTGATTATGGAAAGGAGTACTAAGTTTAAATCTTTGAATAATTTGATAAGAGTAGAGGAAATTTATTGGAACCAAAGATCTGGGTCATTAATAAAATTAAGAGAAACAATTTGCTATTTTTATGTTAGTTTTTTCAAAACTTGAAATTGGATTATGACTACGTACTATCTTTATTTTCATGTTAGTTTTTTCAAAACTTGAAATTGGATTATGACTACCTACTACCTATCCAAGTCAGCCATATCAGCAATATCGTCATATATTGATATGTTTGTTAAAACTTAGAATTGGATTATAATCACCAACTATCTATCCAAATCTGTTGTATTGGATGAAAATCAAAAAGTCTCAATAAAAAAATAATATAAAGCGTTTGTAAAGATCCTCAATGGCAATGGACCCGAACCCAAGAGATAGATCCGAACCATGTCCGGGTATCGATCCAAAAATTGGACCCGGCAGGTCAGTGTGGGTCCAAATCTTGGACCCAAATGCTAGTCAGTGTCTGGGTTTGGGTCCATGTATACTCGACCCTAATAGTGTTGATATTTAAATAATATTGAATATATGATATTTAAATAAGAAAAAAATATATTTGTAGACCATATTTTGGTGTATCATTTTCCATGAGACCGAGGGTTTTAAAATCTTTCTGATCGCATAAGGATTCTAAATAGTATATCTTCTTACCCTTTGGACCCAGTTAAGCCCTTTTAACCATACGTTTTTGGACCAAACAAATTTAAAATAATACATCTATCCATTTCTTTCCTTTTCATCTAAACCTCTCTCGCCTAAATCTTTCTTTCTCTCTCCAAAATGTATTATATTTTATATAATATAATATAGAGAAATGATCCTGTAGCACCCTCTCCCACCCATGTGTGTAGAACACCAAATGATCACCATTAAATTTGGCACCGATCTATAAAAAAGTCAAGTCCTACACCCATGTGATAATTTTTCTAATGATCCGTGCCAACTTTAATGGTGATCCTTTGAGATCCTATACACATGGGTGGAATAGGGTCCTATAAGATCATTACTCTATAATATAATCATCTTCCAAATCCTTGAGGTTATGAGATAAGGTTTTCTGGGCAAATATTTTGCGATTGCATGTACGACCCAAATATTTAGGAGAGATACATATTATAAATATTTAGGAGAGAGAGTGGTTTAGAAAGAAAAGAAAAAAAGATAGAAGTGTTATTTTAAATGTTGTTTCGGCCAAGAATGTGCAATACAAAAGGCTTAACTTCGTCCAAGGGGTTAGAAGATATATTATTTGGAATCCCTATGCCACTAGAAAGTTTTTAAAACATTTGGTCTCTTAGGAAAGGGTACACCAAAATAAGGTGCACGGATATATTTTCCCTTTAAATAAATGTAACTACATATTTTTTAGTTATAATATTTAAATAATGTATGCATATCTTTTACAAATTTATGAAAGGACACAATTTCTTTGCGGCCAGCTCGCGTATTGCTTGACAATAAATATATTTTTAAATATAATTTAATTCGGATTTTTTAAAGAATATATAATCTTTAAATTGGAGATCATGAATATGAAAAAAAAAAATTAAAAACTAGAAATAATAATAATATTAAAAAACATTTGAACGGTTAGGTACGCTTGTTTTTAGAAGGACCACCTATTTGCATCATCTTTAAGATGGATGCTTTATACCTCTGGACCACATATTGTAGAAATGCGGTCCAGCCCGCAATAATTTTTCTTTATGAAATACATTTAACTATATTAAAATACATAGATATTTTGATTTTTGGGTAGGGTCTGGGTTCCACATTATATTTTCAGGTCTGGGTCCAGGTTTGGTAACTTCGAGTTTGGGTCCAAGTCCAAGTCTAGGTATGGGTCCCACATTATATGTTTGTCCTCCGAATCCAGATCTGGTAACTTTGGGTTTGATTGGATCGGACGCCCATAATATTTATTGGCATCCGGGGACAGTCGAACCTACACCCAACCCGGTCTATTGCCACCCTAGAGAGACCACAAATTGCCCACCAACTCCATCCAATCTATATAAGAGATCCCTAATGAAGATCTGCGTCTTTCCCAAACCCGATTGTATATGGTATATTACAAGGGTTGCAATGGAGCGCCACACCAAATGGGTTTGTAAATCCTTGATGTGCGCCACCCCCAACGCAGCCTTAGGTATAGGAAGGTGGCAAGGGGTCGGGTGGCCTGGCCTGGCCCGGTCAACCCGACACTAAAAATTAGGGCCTAGGCAAAATATAGTTTGAGGGTTGAGCTTAAGCTAGGCCGAGACAGGCCCAACCCTTATTTCTTTATCTATTTAGTTTTTTTTTTTTTAATTTTACTCAATCCGGCCCAACCCAACCCGAAGGGTCAAGGTTGGACTTAAGTTGACCATCAAGGGAATGGGGCCTAGAACCAAGGCTAGCCCTACCCGTGCTTGGCCCATTGCCAGCCCTCGTGCACCATGCACAACTCATTCAAACTGGCAAAAGGCAAGGCAGGCCAGCCCAATGGTGAAAAAGTAGGGTTTGGGCCACTGGCCGTGCCACCTCGAGGGCCGGACCTAGGCCAGGGCCTCACTGGCACTATAATTCTTTGATTCTAACTTTTATTTTTAAGTTTTAGGTTCCAGCCCCAAGAAGCAATGTATGTTATATTTGACGGAAAAATATTAAGGGTATGAAAAAGTTTTAGGTTCCAGCCCCATGAAGCAATGTATGTTATATTTGATGGAAAAATATTAAGGGTATGAAAATGGGGATGGGGATGGGGATTGGGATGGGGATGGGGTTGGGGTTGGGGTGGTAGCATTATTTGTACCCCAATTACGGTTTAAGCTTACATTTTCACCTGACACCTTTAATAATCACTAACAATTTAGAAACAAGCAAGGGTTGTCATCCTTATCGAATTACCAAAAAAAAAAAAAATTAAGGGTATCACATGACACCAGTCCAAACTGGGAAGCTACAAGGAACAAATGGTGGATGCTCCCACTAAACCATGCACCACTTGCGTGGCTGGCAATGTCCCTCGCAATGGGTGCTAATGTCAAGGGGTAAGCTTGTCAATAGCACGATGGCTTTTCTCCACAACTCCGTGGCCCCATCACGGGAGAGAAGAACCAGGCTCTTCCTTCCACGTCGTCATCATTCGGTGAGCTGTCGCCATAGTGCATATAATACCTCTCAGCCACGTCATACTGAAGCCGACCTCATATCCGCCGTCCATCTTCTTGCCATCGAACGGCCACGGCTTGCAGTGACGTGGACCGCCCTTCACTGACATAAGAAACCACACACAGCCAATGGAAACCGAACGCGTCGAAAACGCACGTGTATGTCAAAATGCTACGTGGCCCTTATTTTGAAAAGGGCGGTTTCGTGGCCCTGAGCTGGCATCAAATCACCGAGGATATCTCAACTGGGGCCCGCCTCCACCACCGACATTTCGTGGGAGTGGACCACTTGCCACGTGTCACTCAGTAGAGGACTGAATTGACTGGGTTTGATAATGACACGTGGAGTAGCCAGGATGGGATCTGGGCCGTCGATGTTGGGTCGTGGGTTGCGGGCCTTACGTACTCTTGGTCTGGGGAGGAATTTTGTGGGACGAAAATGTGCCCCAGGTATCGCAGATATATATCACAGACACCCTTGCTTTTCGAGGGAGAAGTTTCGGGAAGCCGAAAAGTACCAGAAATATTCGTCAGCGTTGCGATTTCGGTAGATGTCGGCAAAGATTCGGATGCATTTCGTGTGGGGACATCCAAATCTTTCTATTACATTTGGTTGAATTATTTCTATTAGGATACAGCCTCGGTTTTATAAAAACAAAGTAAAGCTTCATCGTGAATGTTTGGAAAGTACTTCGGAAATTGGAAAGCTCCATGATGGTTCTAATATCAGTTTTTTATTTTAATTATAAAATTTACATCTCAAAAAATATAGATTTTGCATATCCATGAACATTTATTTTTAGACAAAAATAGACAATCAAGATAATATGTTACAATATACACTTTTTTAGGACTTGCAATCTTAATTTTTTTACAACTATAATTGTTAAGGTCGAGATAATCAATTTAAAAGCTTTCCAATGCTAGAACTATAATTTTTGATGAGTTTTGAGGTAAGGTTTTACTTATTTTGATAGGGACTATAGTCCTATCAAAATATTTTCCTTTCTATTATATAAGAATATAAAAAAGATTAAAATAAGGCTCAGGCTTTATGAAAAAGTAAAGCCGCATCTCAAATCACACCAAAAAGTATAGTTTCAAAGTAAAAAAAAAAATTCAAATTGATCATCTCGATCCTGACCATTATAGATATAGAAAATTTCAAGCCACAAAAAATAGTATATATTTCAAAACCTGGCATTGTCCTGGCCATCTAGCTCAAATGTTTCCCTTGCAGATCTAGAGTGACTCCTTATTGTTAGTTAATGCAATCCATGATCAATACAAAGCTCCATGAGCGTTAACTATTGTTGTTGCTAACTGCCGATATAAACTCTCTAGTCATGTTTGGTTCCTTACTTACATTTAGCGTGAGGCTAACATGGTGGCTGATTTATTTGCAAATAAAGTCACCGCTTTTTCATATGTTGTTGTTTCACGATCTAGACCGCCGGAGTTTCTTTCTCTTTCATTATATCATGATGTGGCACAACTTCCCCATTCTAGGGTTGTAAAACTAATAGTTGTAATTTCCTTAATTATTAATGAAAATGAGGTAGGGGCCTTCTCCCCCATTGCCATCCAAAAAAAAAAAAAGTATACTAAAACTTATTATTTAGACTGTCTATTTTCAAGTATTCACAAAGGTATGAGATTTGTACTATTTTTTGAGGTACAAATTTCACAATCAGTAGGAAATAGATTTTTGATATCATAGAGGTTTCCCACGTCTGAAGTGTTTTCTGGATCAAGTTTTTGAGGTGAGGCTTTATTTTTTTTCATAAAGCCTAGCCTGTATAGAAATGGCATCCAAATATATATGTAAGAGGGAGTAATATATTACTACTCCCTCACTTGGAGGATTTTTCAAGTTAGAAATTGGGAACCACCTAAGAATCATTATATGATTATTCTTAAAAAAAAAAAAAACTGAATGATGAGTTTTCTAACACTTGGATCGTACCCTCTAAATATTGAACGGTCTCTATTTAATCTTGAGACCCTTTTTTTTTTCAAGTACATAGAGGGTGCAATTAGGAAATTTTTTTTATTGTGGTCAATCTATGGGTTGAAGAGGTTTACATCCCTAAATTTGGATTCAAAATTAATCCCACATGGGGCAAGGGTTTTAGCTAAGGGAATTATATATATATATATAATTTATGGTTATGGGGTGGACATATATCGTAAGATTAAAAGAGGACTCTATTCCTAAAGACGACGTATGTCATGTGACCTTCAAATATAAGAGTTTAAGGCATGGTATAGAACATCGTTTTTTTTAGCCAAAGGAAATTCTATTTTTAATAAGGAGATATTTTACAATGAAAAAAGTTTTGTACAGAGCTGAGGCTCTAAACAATCAAATTAGAGCCCACCTCAAATATTTTACTAGAAGAGGTAGTTTTGATACACTAATATCATCAAATTGTTAATTTCGACATCAAGATGCATGGACATGAGAAAAAAAAATGGTGTTTCTAACTATTAGATGTTAAATTGGATGGCTTGGGGTAGGTCACAACGTATCGAAATTGTTTTTAAACTTTGAATCCAGTCAACGACACACTCACAACTGCCTGACTTAAAATCTGACGGGCAAGAGTGATTCTAACCTCTTTGTATTACAAGTAAATGGTATTTTGTATTTTTTCTTAAAATAATCAAAATGGAGATATATATATATATGAAAGTCAAAATGATATATTTTGGGTTATTTAAAAAAGGGTGTGGTTTCTATAAGGTTGCAACCTTAAACAATCTAATTAAGACACACCTCCAAATTTTATCATAATATATAATTTTGGTGTAACAAATTATTAAGATTATCCAAAAATCTATTTTCATATCTAAATATAAAATTTTAAACTAAAAAAGTGGTTAAAATCAAGTAGATCTATAAACATATGAAAATATTGAAAATTGACGATTAGATAATATATTGCAAGATGCACTATTTTTAGGACCCAAAATCTTCCTTTCTTTCTTTTTTTTCTTTTTTTTCTTTATCATATTCATACATCTCGATGTCGAGATGATCAATTAGAGGGTCTTTCAGCATTGAAACGACCTTTTCCAATGGATTTTTGAGGTACATCTTTAATTATACATTTTAAGGTTGCAACCTTATATAAACTTTTTCCTTTTAAAAAAAATCATATTTCTTAAATAAAAATAATAAATTATAACTAGTAGTAATATTGACTCATAATATTTTTAATATAATTAATTCATGATAAATATTTATTTAAGTACATATTTAAAGGATTACTATTTCAATAATAAATATTTCAAAATAGTAAGAACAATAATGACGATGACAACAACAACAACAACAATTATATGTTTATGACTAATTAATTCATTTAAAATAATTTTTAAATTTAAAAAAATGAAGTTATCATTTCATTAAATTTTATGTTTTAAATTTAGTTTATGAGAAATTTATAAATTTGTATAATAAATCACTAAATAACTAAAATAGGTTTTACTCATAAAAAATGGTTTGTGACTGATTTTATAGTATTTTAGAAATAATTTTCTCATACTCTAAAAATTATGCTGAATTTGTAATAGCTATCTTTCTTTTTCTCATTATAAATTGTATTGACTTTTCGAACAAAAATTAAGGAAATATGAAATCATAGTTTATTCCTTCTTTTAATTACATAAAAAAACTTTATATTTTGGAATGAAATTTTGTCTCAAAAATTTCTTTATAATGAAATTTCAAATTTTTGGATCGTAGAATTATTTATTATGGTTTATTATATCATAAATATTTTAATAGGTTGTATTCACTATGAAAATAATTATATTTAAAACAAATTATCTAGGATTCCGGTTCTCAATGGTTTGAAATTATAATTATGATTAATTTCTCTATTTTTAATAACTTTGAAAATTGTAAAAGCCTAATTTATCATGTCACTAAATTTTCATAATAAAGTTTATCTATGAGAATTTTCTAGATTTTCTACTGTGAGTTATGAAATACTTAAAAGGAATCTTGATACTTTTTACAAACTTAAGAATATATCTCATATATACTTAAGAAAAGTAATTTAAATAAAAAATGGATATGAGCTATTAGATCGAATATTTAATATAGGTCGTATTCCCTATTATATATATTATTGAAGTTTGCAAATAACTATTCTTTATTTTTTGCAAATTGACTATGGTATAATTTTAAATTATATGCATGACATATTTTTCTCTAGAATCTCTAAAAGTGTGTTGATTTTGTGTGTCCTATTGTAAAAAGGATGCAGTTTGTATAGAGCCGACTTTAAACAATCAAAGTAAAGCGCACTTTCAAATAGTGTCGAGAAATATACTTTCAATACTAGAAATCTTTGTGAAAGCCTAAAAATATATTTTTATCTTTAATTATAAAATTTAAAGCTTAAAAAAATAGTGTAGATTGAACATATCTATGAAAACTTGAAAATTTTGAAAATTGACCATCTAATAAAGCGTTACAAAATGCACTATTTTAAAAACAAATCTAATTGTGACCTCCTTGTAACGAAGATATGATTTCATAGTATGTAAATCTAGTTTTTATGGTTATATATAAAGCTCCCCTTAGCTCGGAACCACGTGGTAGTGATAAATGTATCTGGAGGTTCAATATGGTGGTAGGGTGGTTCCAGAGCGCAAAAATAATGGAAGCACTTGGGTATATATTCAAAGAGAAATTTAAACCTATATATTTAAAGAGAAATTTATTTGTATGTCTATATAAAAACTACAGTTACGAAAGTCCCCTGTTTTTTGTATATTACGGGGTACACCTTTTGTCCATCGCTTTTATTTTTTAATTTTAGAAATTGAAAATTAAAAGTCACCATACCCGTTGATGGCTTTAAAATTCCAACATCAGTAGCCATCTTTTTTTTAGTCATTTTTTTCTAAACAACCAAAGTCCCTTCGGATATTCAAAATCCGAACTCACTCTTAACTACATATTTTTACAATATCTGAACATTTAGGGAAGTTTTATTTCCCTGTGACATTAGAAGTTAAATATGTGAAGTTATATGAAAATCTCTATTTCTATACAACTTTAGATATTAAAAATCTGAAGTCAAGAGTGAGTTTGGATTTTCAATATTTGAAGTGAGTCCTTTCCCCTCCCCTAAAATTGGTTTAAAACGATAAAACAAAGACTACTGTATTGCAAATCCGAAGTCATTTGTAAACTTGGATTTCCAATCTCCGAAGTGAGGGTAAAATTAAAATCGAAAATAACAAGTAAAAAAGATACGCACGAATATACAAAAATTAGGAAGGATTTTTGTCATTACTATGTTTATATGGGATACCCCGGTAAATTTCCCATGTTTAAAATGTCCAAAACATTATGTTATAGGAATCTGATGACAGGTAATATGCAACATGAAAATATCAAGTGATTGTCTGAAACCTTAGGTACATGACTCGCGGATACGTATCATGTTTAACAATTCAAATTTAATCAAATTTTTACTTGAATTTTTTAAATATATTCTTGTGGGTTGGATCTGTAAACTTTATTGGCTGGGCAAGTTTACCAAGGGAGAAATCATACAGCTTGCTCCCATGCAAGCATGTATATCACCTTTGCCATTACATCAACAAAGTTTTCCACCTTTTCAAGCATTTATTGCCATTTATTATGTGGTTCGACCTCTCCTTTAATGAGTTTTTTAGTTTTTCTAATATAATGACATCTTATGATCAAATGAAAATAGAGTCATTTATCAATTTTAAAAACAATATAACTAATTTCATAGTTTCTTAAAAAGAATCAATTTAGGAAAAAATGAATTCGAAAGTGAAACAACATACCCCATTTTAAGTAAATTTCACATTCATTTTATTTTCTAATATTTGTTTTAAAGGCTAGAAATTTATTTTAAAAAGGGTAACTTTTTAAAATTCAAATAATAATTACAATTTGATTTTATGGGCATAACTTTAAACGGTGTGATTTGCATAAGGTTGAAACCTTAAACAATCAAAATAAACTGCACCAACAAATTTTATCATAATATGTAATTTTTGTTGGGTGAGTGTGGCCATTAAAGGCCTTATCAGTGCTTGTAAAATGAAATGATATAGTGGAACATGAACTCAGTGAGAGTGTGATCTCTCATAGATCATACTAAGAAACGATATTTGCTGATATCGAACTGAGCTTGATGGGCTAGGCCAGTCGGTTTGAAAAAACCTATGTTACCTGAGCGTAAAAAACTATCTTATAAGGGTTCTAATAGGTCATGCCTTGATGAGGTCGGAGCATACCCGGATGAGTGAGTCAAGGAACTATGTGACCCTTGTGTGTGATGATGGCTTTCAGAAACGGGGGTCAAAGCCTCATCCACGAGCCATCACATGGCATGCATAATGATAGTCGTTTCATAAAAGCGAACCACCTTTTTTAGTGAAGCTTAAGCATGTGCAAGAGATACTCCTATGTACCATAGGATCTGTGGTTGCATCAGGTTTAGGTGATCTTGATACGTCTTTAGGGAAGAACCTGAAATCTACAAACTGGGATTACAACCCCTTGGCTTATTGGCCAGACTTTGGTGACCACTAATGAGCCCCTGCAGGGACTGTGGGTCATGAGAAACACTAGGTCGGTTTGATAAAGCAAGTGTGGACCGTAGTCCACAGTTGAAGGTGGAGTGCCTCAATGTTTATTTATTTAATTCCTAGACCATATGGATCATTTTCCCATCTAATGAATTTAATTATGTTTGTTTTAAAGATATATGATTTTTAGAATTATTATTTGAATTTTTCTGGATATCTGAATATTTTATTTATCAAATTTGGATTTATAAAAATAGAGATATCGATTTTAGATTGATTTAAATATTCAAATTTGATTTTATGGATTTTTAAAAATTATATAATTAATTTTAATAATTTAATATTTCATGGGAGGCCCAATATGTTAGTGGGCCCATCATTGCATGTAGTTGGGGCACATGAAGTACCACCTAAGGAGGCACACCCCACCCTAATGAAACTTTCCTTATGTTAGTTCAAGCTTTGGCTTGAAGAAAAAACTTTGAAGTGTTTTGGAAAGATTTTGCCTTGAGAAAGCTTTCAAATGATTTTTGGAAAGCATGAGAAGACTTATGCATAATTTTGGTAAGCACTATATTATGAATGAAATTATTTTATTTAATTTTTAGTGATGGGAAAATGATTTAGGAATGGGAGATAAAGGTTCTAGCACCTTCCATAATGTTGACGGTGCATTTATGGAATAGATGGTTCAAATCTCTCACCCCACAAGTCACCCAAAATCAATAGTTCATATTCAATCTCACAAGAAGATATAAGTCAAGGAAAACCTTAAAAAACCCTAATTTTGTTCAAAGCCTATAAAAAGAGCTTGTCTCTACCTAAAATCTCTACACCTTATCTCTTACACTTAATTCTCATATCTCTCTCATATCCCACAAAGGGGCCCCGCCACACTTCGAATATATCTTTATCTCTTAAGAAAGTTTCTCTCTCTTTCTTTCAAGAGACTCAAAGGGGTACGCTCCACTCTCTCATCTTTGATATCTCTCTCATTATGGTTCTCTCAACTCTCTCATGATCGCTCGTCTCTCATTGGAGTTTTAGACTATAAGGTTGTGGTAGAAAGGAGAAGTATTTTTCTCATACTAGGTTACTAAGGGGATTCACCTAAGGGTTTGATATTTATGATAAATGAGGTCATAGTTTCATTAGATGGCTTGGCCTAAACTTGCTTTCCCGGTTGAGATTGAAGGTTGATCGTTGATCCCGCGGCATCGGATGGTGGTGACTCGGTGTGGAGTGTAATAAGCCCGGTTGAGATAATCTCCGGCGCTCTCTTTTTGTTTATTGTCATATTTAATATTATCAAGCATAAGAATTGTGGATATTTTCTTTGTTTAAAGAAAACTGTTTTAATGACATCAAAATTTTTAAGATCTTGGATCTGTTAATTTTATTTTTATTGAAACAAGAGTTATTGTAATAAGACTACTTGTAAGTGATCTTTGCCAAAATAAAAGAAAATGGGGTGAAAAGGAGAAAAATAAAAAATATATCCCCCGACAAGATCACATTAGTCTTTATTTCAATTTTAGTATAAAAATACAAGTTGAATTGTCATATCTAATTATAAAATTTTAGATTGAAAAGTACTTCAAATCAAGTAGATCTATAAAACATGAAATTCTTAAAAATGGATTGACTAGATAATGTATTGCAAGATGGACTCTTTTTTAGAGTAGAATTTTTTTTTCCTTTTTTTATATTCATACATGTTAATGTCAAGATAATTAATTAGATGGTTTTCCAACTTCAAGATAGCCTTTCATGATGGATTTTTTAGGTGCACCTTAATTCTATATTTTAAGGTTGCAACCTTATATAAACTTTTTCCAACTTTAAAAGCACCTATTTTAAACATTTATTAATAAATATAAATAATTTGAAATGATAATAATAAATTAAAATATATAATTGAAAAATGTTAAAATTTAATATTAAAAAATAAATAAAATTATAATTATTTCCAATCACAAATGTAGTAAATAGAGTTACTCACAAAATCAATAACCTACCCAACAACATAGGCAATGAAATTAGTAGCTAAGCGTGGAAAGTGAATTTGTCTGAATTGGACAGGATTGAGCTATTAGAACTAAGAACCAATGAACCAGTAGTTATTTCGATCTTTTTTGTCCCTCCTGAATCAGAATGGCCATTGAATTGGCCTCAAAATGAAAAAATTGGTTGATCAGGTGGGACCAAAATACTATATTTAAAATAAAAATATTTTTCATAAATATTTTATTTTAAATAATAGTTAGAATTATTGCTTTCGACTTTTGAAGTAATTTTATAGGAACAAACTTTTATTTCGACCATGCTCCTGTAGGAACATTTTGTATAGCTACTTTGTTAGGTCGAAGACATTATATTTTAAATAAATATTATTTTTAAAATAAAATAAGATGTAATTCTCACAACTTGTCTATACTTTCATTCAAACACCTAATAATTTGAATTGGGACTCGGCGACTCATATTGAGTTTTTGAAGGACCTGGGTCCATTATGAAATGGGAATCGACTTAATCCTCATATAATAGCAAGTTGCAAGGAGCTTGGGGATTCTCTCGGGGAAATGTCGATTCCTTGTAGACCTTTTTTAGTTTTTCTTTTTGTCTTTCTTTTAGCGATCCACTTTTCTCCATGTACTCCATCATTTATCATCTTTTATCAATGACATGTTTTTTCAAAACCTTAGGTTCCAACAATTTTTAGACTACATCTAGAGGGAAGAAACTTGAGAATTATTTAAAAATTTTGGTGCTTGAATTTTCTTAAGTTTAAATTTTATATAATGATTTAAAAGGTTTTTAAATCAGATGGAATTTTAAAAGTTTTTAAATCAGATGGAAAACTATTAGTTTAAAACAATTTACATATGCTTTACATTAAAAAAACCCATTTGAGCACTCAAACTCAAAAACTTTAGAATCAAACCAGTTGGAACAAAATACAACCAATTTAATATACAACAAAAAGCACCAAAAATTTTGGACGGAAACTAGATTAATTTATAAATTTATTTTTTTAATTTATTTTGAATAATTATGAATATTTCTTTTTCTTTTAATCTGTCTTTTTTGCATATTCTTCCGTATTTCACATCCATTATGTGTGGAATTTGTTCCAAGATTTTCGTTTTGAACCCTGTACAGGATTTGTACAATTATTAGGATTTGTACAATTATTAGTTAGATTAAAACTTGTAAGCCCCTTTCGATTGAAATCGTGTACTCAAAATGTTGATTCAGACCAAACTCTTTTCCCATTGTCGTCCAAATGTTGATTCTGGGTGATGAATCTCACCACTACAAATTTTTTATAGTCACCAGGCCCTTGAATACTTTAATAGAATAAGGTGTACGAGTTTTACTTTTCAAAGAAAGGGTAGTACAAATTTTTTGAGGAAAAACCTAATTCAAAATATATTTCGACACTATTTTTACTTGAGTTTTAAGAAAGCATTCCATCATGAATATGCATGTCATGTGGAACTCAAATTGTGTTGGAACTTTAGAAGATTTTTGAAGTGTCAAAACTTTTTGACGTAACACTAGAAAGACCAATTAAAATTGAAAATGTCTCTAGTTTTGAAACTAAATACGGGATTTAAAGATTTTGATAAAATATCCATTAAGGGGTCGATACCCTTGGATGCTTCGAAAATGCGATGATTAAATTAATTCAAATGTTTAAATAAACATTAGATTCCAAACAAATGGCTAGAGAAAATCACATTCGGGGCAGAGGTTTAATCATTTGTTACAATTTACATCAGCCTAAAAAAAAGAAAAATAGGTCGAATACCCTTGATTCATGCCTTGAAACCTATACATTCGTTTCTAGGGAAGAACATGTACAAACATATAAAATAAGGGAACAATACTAATGCGCGTATCAACCCATATACCTTAGAATAAACACAGGGGTACTATTTCTTGGGTCTGCTCCTTCGAGAATAGGCATCAAGTGGATCACGAAAAAATGAACTTCTATCTCTTTGTATATCAGTCATGCTCAGATAACATTTATATATGGGAACTGTCTCTTTTACGCTCTATATATCTCAATCAGTCTCTCTTAGTTTCACTCTTATTGAAGCAAAGAACCGAATGTCTTAACCAATATATGAACTGAATAGAAAATACCCCTCTCTAATCGAGATATGGGTCTTTATAGCTTTTAAGAGCTAATAAACATTAATCTTCAACTCATAATAACCAAGATGTGGTCTTTTAATCTGCATCATTCATTTTCATTTGATACTTATCTGCATCCTCACGATCTTTATCCTCACGCTATTTTTCAAATTCACACTAATCCATACTTGATCTCAACGCTCCGATGATAATCACATGAATTGAGATAGATTATTCTGTTCGCATCGATGTCTTTCGATGATAATTATCCATATTGGTCAATGATCATCTTTTAATTTGAATTCATAGATCCTTAATCCATAGGATTATCACTTGAGAAAAATCAAGGATTCTGATATCTTATATCATCTGTTTGTTAAGCTTCCGTAAGTCCAATCTGACACATCTTCATACATCTTTAGTCGCTTTCTGATGGTGCCTTCTTTGATTATGAAATTTGGAGAGATGAAAGAGGGTTCAGAGACGAACACAATGGTCCAATTGTCATTAAAAACAGATCACAAATGAGAGAGAGAGAGAAAGAGAGAGAGAGAGAGAGAGAGA
>NW_006499677.1:570848-585803 GCF_000471905.2 Amborella trichopoda | reverse complement strand
AAACCATTAATAACAGTCACTCTCTATAACATTTCAAAAATAACCAATCAAATATTTTGGGCTCAAATTTAGAAAGGTAGGAGTTTATGAAGGCATTCTAGCATAATTTCCAATTTAATATGTATAGAAAAACTCTTATAGAAATTCAAGAATACGGAATTATCACAATTTATGGGATATCAATCCACAAATAAACATTTCACAACAATATTATAATCAATTGCAAAAATGTCAATGTTTTAAATAATAAGGCAATCATTTGCACATGAATTTTACAATGTCTAAATATTCAAAACAGTAGAAAGAAATATCACAATTTTACTAAAAGCAGAAATGTCATATTTATTTCTAATAATTTGATAGTATCTAAAACTTTCTAACAATAGCCAAGAAAAATAAATAAATTTATTTTTCTAAGAATTTACAGCATTTAAAATTTCTAACATAGATAAAATATCACAATTTTTATTAAAAAGATTATTTTTCAAGATAATGAAGTCGTGTGCGCATAAAATTTATCGCACCTAAAATTCATGATAATAAGCAGAAATAATTATTTCATTTTATTTTTAAAAAGAATGGATTATTTTTCGAGACAATGAGGTCACTTACACATAAAACTGATAAAATAAAGATCCTGGACGAAAATATCACTATTTATTAAAAACCGACTATTTTTCAGGAAGACGATGTCACTTACCCACAAATATTTGAGGGGAGCTTCCGATAAAAAATTCGGTTCGAGAGAGGAGTTCACTGTGTTTCAACCAGAGAAAGAGAGAGATCTCAAAATTTTCTAGGGTGGGAGTGCTCACCTCCCCTGTTTAAATTCTTATAACGTATTATTATATTATTTCATTAGGCTCTACCTCATACCTGAGGTGTCGCATTAAGAGTCTGTTTTTAACATATGAAAACCACTTCCACTAAAGGACGTGGCAAGCAGCAAGCAAAAGTTTAAACCAAGTAAAAACTTTTGAAAATAGTGATGGTCCCCAAGGACCATCATACTCAAACAGACCATCAACACCTATTTAAAAGTATCTTTTCTCCTCTTTTTTTTTTCTTTTTTTTTAATTTTAGGATTGTTACAGATCCACCATGATACTCAGAGTTTTAAAACAATAATAGATCTAAATGCTTAAAAGCTCAAATCCCAAATCCACTTAGGATTTTTACTTAGGATTTTTTTTGGGTAAGCCGGTGGGGGAGAAAGCCCCCCTACACGATTTTTCATTAATAGAAAAGGGATAAAATGTTGTTGTAGTACCCTATAATAAGGCAGTTGTGCCAAATCATGTAATAAAAGAAGAGAGAGAGAGTCAGGCGAACGACTATGCCAAATTGTAACTCTTGTATAAATCGTTCCTCTCTTAACGAGGGCATTAGCTACCATATTCACCTCGTGAAAAATATGAGCAATAGACCACTTGTAAGGCGATAACCTACACCATAATTGTCAACTGTCGTCGGTAATTTCCAAGGGGCACGATGCCTATTTTTAATGCCATCTACTAGTAGAGATGAGTCACTCTCTATCTGTATCGGGAAGTAACCCTTGAATAGTTAAAAGAATGCCTTATTCTAGAGCCTGGAATTCAGCAAAATTATTGGACGCGGAGGGAAATAAGTAAGACACCCCATAATCACACCCAAATGGGAAGGCTCTTGGTATCAATCCCTGCAACATAGCTTGATCTATTTGCCTACTAAAGAAGTCCCTGACCAACAGAAATAAGTAAGGAGATAGAGGGTCTCCTTGTCTCAGACCTCTTTTTCCCTTAAAGAAACCTTTAGGTGAACCATTTCTCAAAACAAAAACAAAAAAAACAGTCGAAATGCACAAATTAATCCATGAGATAAAGGCGTCTAGGAAACCCAAAGCATGTAACCTACTCACAATAAACTTCCAGTAGATCCTGTCATATGCACTGCTTAGAGCAATTTGCAAGCACATTTTTTTTCGTGCAGAATTCTTATAACAAAGAGATATGATTTCATTTGCCATTAGAATATTGTCTGAAATTAACCTAACCTTCAGGAAAGCAACCTGCCTAGGATCAATGATTATTTCAAGAACAACTCTCAGATAGTTTGAGATTATTTTACTGTTAATTTTATATAGAACATTATACAAACCAATGGGCCTAAAATCCTTTCATAACAGAAGAAGCATCCACTTTTGGAATCAACATATGAAAGTGGAATTAATTTGCTTTAGGAGCTTACCTTTGCTGAAGAAATCCTGAAGAACCTTATAAAGATCTTTATTGATGATCTCCCATGTGAATTTATAAAATTACATTGAAAACCCATCCGGCCCTGGAGCACTCTCACTTTGCATGTCCCATATAGTAGGCCTAATCTCCTCCATAGTGACTGCTTTAGCCAACCACAATATCTTTTGGGTAAGTTGGCTATATTCAAAAGATAAGCCAACAAATAAAGGGATAACTATCACCCAATCTTGGAGAACAAGTTAGTCCCTATAGGTGGGGCATGCCACCCTTTGGTGGCTACACGTAGGCCTCACCTAATCCCACATGTTCTAAATTGGGTCTCCATATTTATGGAGGGTTCCATATAATTCAAAATACTTTAAATAAATAAAGTTTATATCTTACTTTATTTTAGTATATCCAATCTTTATTTCTTGGATTAAGAAATCTTGATTCAAAGATTTACTAAATATTTCAAGTATTCAACCTTATCATGTACGTTAGTTATACCAAAAAGATAAGCCAACAATCAAAGGGATAATTATCACCCAATTTTGGAGAACAAGTTAGTCCCTATGGGTGGGGCATACCACCCTTTGGTGGCCACACGTTGGCCCCACCCAATTCCACAGGTTCTAAATTGAGGTCCATATTAATGGAGGGTCCCATATAATTTTAGAAAATAATTTATTTTTTATTTAGAATTTTTAAATCCTATATTTTATTTAAAGCATTGGAAAATTGATTTTTTTTAATTTATAAATCAAAATGACAAAAAAAAAAAAGATCTACAAAAACTCAAATAAACATTCTAAAAATCATATATTATAAAATTAATTAAAACTAATTAATTTTGATGGGAATCAAATCTAGGAATTTATCAATATACGTGAGCACTTCACCTTCAAATGCGGACCACGATCCACCTAGGTTTCTTAAATGGACCCAGCAATTCCCATGACCAACAGTTCACTGCAGGGGCTCATGATTAGACCACCAAAGTCAGCTAATAAACTAGGGGACACAATCTCAGTTTATAAATTTCAGGTTCTCTCTTAGAGATAAAAAAATCATGGTCCTCCAGACTCTCAATTGATGAGTCCATAACTCTCAATTCCCCCAGGATGTCCCACTAATATTTTTTAGGTAGATCCTACTCTCCAAAATACATAATATCATCGAAGTATGCATCAAAGAAATACTTCATTATCTTGTTCATATCAGTGCCCCAAAAACAGCAAGAATATCCAATTCTATAGAGTGCCTTTTCAGGTTTTGAACATGCTAATAATTCTTCTGGAGATGTATCAGTTGACCACAAAAGTCAATGACTTTCTTATATCTCATTCCCAACTCACCAAAAAATAGTGAAATAAAATAAATAGGAAAGCAAGTAGATCTAGCTCTGATACCAATGAAAGAAAGACTATGTGATTAAGCACAATGTATATAAATTAAATTTTTTCTTATGTTTTCGTATTCTTACGCCAGCAAGACCACTCACAATGTCCAATTACAAACAAATAACTATTGAAAAAAATAAATAAAATAAAAGAAACACGGTTCTCACTTGCTACCACTACTGAATACAATTCCTTAAATTAAAAATTAACTCATTGCTTAATGGGAAGAGAAGATCAACTCATAAATAAAGATTTAAAGAAGTAAAATTCTCGAAGATTATCTCAACCGGGCGTAGTACACCCCTCACCGAGTTTCATCTATCCGATGGTGCTTGTGATCTATGATCGGTCTCTTGATTCTCTTATATATGACAACACCCTCTCAATTGCATATGCATCTCGATCAAACCAACAACTTAAGACGTCAATGCCTTAGTCTTGCTCAAACCCATTTGGTTTGATCTTTGAAGAGATGAGAGATAGATCAAAAGAGAAGGAGATATCTACTAGCAAGGGGATCCTCCCTTTTACTACCCAAAAATTAAACCCCCTTTTAAAAAAAAAACTTGAGAGAGATCTTGAAGCCCACCTATAGAGAGATCTTTGAGAGAGATAGACCCTTAGAGAGAAAATAGAGAATATGTATAGAGATTTTATAAGATGGGAGAGCCTTTTTATATAGATTTTCTATGGCTTGGGGTTTGCCCCAATTCATAGGATCAAATTTTGACCGTCGATTTAAAGAGACTTGTGGGGTGAGAGATTTGAGTCATATCCACCATCGAGATTCAAAGAGATGAGCTATAGCCTTATTCTCCCTTCCTAAATCGAAAACTTAGGATTAAGTAAATAATAAGGTATTTTCCCTAGAGAGTTGATGTACAAAGTGCTCCTACACAAGCACATGGTAGTCATTTTGTAGGATTTGCACTAAACTTATGTTAAATTGAATTATGTGAGAGAGAGACTAAGCAATTATAATATACACATTATATTATATTATAATACATCATATATTATACTATATTGAAGAAAGGATAAAAGATTCTACTCATCTCATTGAAATAAAGCAGTAATTTCGATGACCACCCAGTGACATTTTCGAGCTCCAAAGCTAGAACACACATACTTACCCAAAAAAAGAAGAAGCTACAACACATACTCTATTGTCTATGTAATCTATTCCCTACAAAAACTCTCGTGTTAAACATTCTAGTAAAGAATTTGTATTACTTGAGATATGTTCAATGTTGAAGTCAAATGTTGCTAGGATAGCTTGCCATCTGGCAAATATTTGTTTTGAGACAAGTATTTACCATCTTTTTCTATTACATCTTTTGTTGCCTTACAGTTTGTTCTAATGAGAAATTTCTGATTAAAAATATCATCTTCAAATTTCAAGACACAACAGACAATAGAGAGAGTTTCCTTTTTTATTATGAAATAATTCTTTTGGGCATTATTCCCATTTTTAGACATAAATCTAACTAATTGTTCTTTTGTTAAATTTGACATTATTTGTTTTAGAATTCCTCCAAATCCTATCTCAGAAGCATCAGTCTCTATTATTTTAAAAGCCTCATGATGAAGGATTACTAGACATGGTAATTCTTTAGCTTTTATCTTGATTTTGCGAACTGCTTGGGTATGTTCTTCTCTCCATTCTGGTAAATTCTTTTTGAGCCGGTCATAAAGAATTCCACAGTCTTTGGCTAGGTTTTTATAAAATCAACAATATAATTAAGACTTCCAAAAAACCTTTGACGTTGTCTTTTATCTTTAATTTCATCAAGAAAATGTTGAGCAAAGCTTATTGCCCTGTCAATGGGCATAATTGATTAGTTGTGGATATTATGCCCTAAAAATCTAATTTTGGTTTGAAATAATTAGATCTTTTTTCCTGACAGAACCAATCCTGCATTTTTTACTGCCTACAAAAAGATTGTCAGATGTTTTCAGTGTTGATCTACAGAATTAGAGAAAATTAAAACATCGTCAATATAGACAATCATAAATTGAGTATAAGGCGTAAAAATATCATTAATAATATGTTGAAATTCGGAGGGAGCAGTTTTTAATCCGAACGGCATCACATTCCATTCATAATGACCGAATGGTAGCCAGAAACCTGATTTCATATCAAATTTGGAGAATATTTGGGCTTCAAAAATTGTATTAAGCAGATCCCTTTTGTTAGGGATTGGGTATCTTATCCATCTTAGGGCTTTGTTCAAACGCTTATAGTTGACGATAAGTCTGGGCACTCCTCTTTCCTTTTTTGAAGCCTTTCTACATAAAATGCTGGACAACTCCAAGGAGAATATGAATTTCTGATTAATTTTTTATCAATGAGGTCTTGTATCTCTTTTTTACAAATTTCCAATAGTCTATTATTTATTTGAATTGGTCGAGATTTTGTAGGAATAAATTTTTCATTGAAATCAGGTTCATAAGGTAATTCAATAATATGTCTCTTTCTTTCCCAAAAAGCATTTGGAATATCAGCACAAATTTCCTTTTCAAGTTTATTTTTAAACTGCATGATTTTTTCTTAGATTGAGGAGCTATTAATCTTTTCACTTATTTGCTTGGCTATAATCTCTTGGTTAAGCGTATTGAGTAGAGATTCTTAACTTGATTTATTTCTTTTAGTTTTGGTTTATCAATAAATTCAAACTTAACCTTATGGCCTTGGATCTCGGATTCTATTCCTGAGGAGTCTAAAGATTTTATAAGATAAAGAAGACTCAGGAAAGGAGTTCCTAAAATTATTTATTGAGCAAGACCTTTTACCATAATGAATGGCATTAGGAAGCAAGCTCCGTTATTACAAACAACAGCTTCAGAAAGTTTATAATTGATTAAAAGCCTTTTACCATTGGCGGTATTTAAGACTTGGGTGGTTTTGTCAAAGAATGGAATACGTCATTCATTGATGCAATTAAGATAAGCACCTGAATCAATAAGAGCTATGACAAAAAAGCTATATTCTTTGGAGACAACACTTGTGACCTTGGCATGCCATTTTTGAATAATAACTTTATTTACTATATTAATGTAATTTAGTTGGTTGAGATTAGTTTTTTCAATTGTGTTAACAGTCTCTTCTTCATCCTGATTTTGTATATTATCAAATTCATTTATTAGATTCTTAGATGCTTGTGGATTTTCTATACTAGTAGTTTCTAGTATAGATACTCTATTATTAAGAGCTTGTAATTCTTCTTTTAAGTTTCTTATTTCAAACCTCAGTTCAGAAATAGTAGTCTCATTCTTAGAGAATACTTGTTTTTTATTAACTCTGTCAATTATTTGTTTGAGATCATAAGTAGGTTTAAAAACTTGACTTTCAGTCTTTTCTTTAGCAAGGTATTTAAAGAGGCATCCCTTTTTTCAAGAGGGTCAATAATTTTATCAATTATATCTAGAACCAAATTTTGTTTTTCAGAAAGCACATTAAGACTAAGACCTTGCATATTTAGCAAGGCTTCATAATGATCACACTTACAGTCCTCTTCAGTCTCACTGGTATCCGAAGTGTTGATGTCCAAACCTTCATCTTCTGAGCCTGTCTCATAAATAGATAAGTCCTCATCAGAGGAGTCTCCTATAAGGAGGATTTGCTCTAATTATTTTCTAATCCTTCATCAGAAATTTCATTAATTTTTTGTTTTGTTCTACATCTATTTGCATAATGCCCATAACGGCCACACTTTCTACAAATAGGTATTTTTCTTTTTGGTTTCCTATTCTTGGGTTCAGGATCTTCCTTTATTGAATTGAATGTTTTCCTTTTTTGTTTTCTATGATATTTTCTGTTTTTCTTATACTCATCTCTTTTAGAGTTATTTTTATATTTTTTGGAGTGAGTTTTTTCAGGAAAGGGATAATAACCAAATTGTTCACAAAAGTCTCCCATTTCTCTTTTACCCGTGATCTTTTGTTTTTCAAGCTATCTTTTAAGCCTGAGGTCAGTACAAAGTTCCAAACCAGTAGCACAAATCTCATTATCAAGTTGGCCAAGAGTATAATTCTCATAGGGGATTTCTTTTCCTCTATTAGAATTTTTTAGCTTGGTCTTAACCTTTTCTCTAAATAGAGCTGGGAATCCATTCAAGAATTTAGACTTCCAAATGTATATGTCTGGCATCATTTCTTGTAAGTAATTGGGTATGAAAAACATCTTTGTACCATCTGTAATGAGAAAGGTCAGAACATTTGAGATTCTCCAAAAGTTCTTTGGTTCTTTCATTCCAAACAGAGATATCTCTTATGAAGTGTAGGGCAATAGTATAGATTAGTGTATTGACACAATCATCGTCCTGAGAAGGTATTTCTTGTTTGACACCTTGATTATAGACAGTGGTAAGGGTCTGTCTTTTAGCATTCAGAACTGTATTTCTCTCATCATCCCTTAAGTAGAAGTCCCACCATCGTTTTAGTTGCCCCGTAAATCCATTGATTATGGATCCTAGCAATGTCGGGGTCCGTATTTATATGGTTAGCGGATGCTTGAGCATACATGATCATATGCTTGATTAAATTCATCTTCTGATATCCTGATAAATCATCAATATTCCATTCAACTATAGATCTTCCATCATATTGGACAGCATTTGAAAATATATCCTCTTCATATTGAAGATGGACAGGAGAAGGCCTAGGGTAATACATTTTTGAAGTAGCAGTAGGCCTGGTCTTTGTTCCATAGTTTATCCTATTAATCTGGTCAGGTTTTTCAGGGTTTCTAAACATATCCTCAAGTTTAAGGATTTCTTCATTGCTAATATCTTCAAGCATGTTTGTAGCTGGACTTTTATCTTCATTTTTGTTACCTTTTTTATCACTTATTTTAAGAGTAGCAAGGCTGTTAACTAATTCATCAAAGAATTCATTCTCTTATTTGAGAGTTGATACAAGTTTAAAAGTTTTATTTGAAAGAAGAATAACAGGTTTGAATAGGATAGGTTTAAGTTTCTCCTTTTCTTCAGGAGGTTGGATTTGTGTTGAAGTAGGGGGCATATTATTAAGGCTTTCTTCTATTCTTGTAGTTTGTTGACCTATACTTTGTAAGAATAGGTTAATGTAATTATTCTGTTCAATCAGATGATTAAGTCTTTCTAAATTTGTTGGTCTTTGTAACATCGCGTTATCTTTAGGGGTATAGGTTTGCTTATAAGGAACAACCCTAGATTTAGGTAATCAACGGCTGCTTCAGGGGGATGGATACTTTCTTGATCTCCATTTGGAGTTCTGTAAGTTTTATATAATTTTGTAATGATGGTAATAGTTGCATGATTCCTATTTTTAGGAGTATACAAGTTATTAGGAAATTTTTTACCTTTCGAGTCCATATAATATTTCAACTAAGTAAAGAACCTTATATTAATTTTGTTTTTATCATAGTTCTGATATATTTGTCATCAAGGAATTTCTTAAGGGGTTTGCTATGTTTAAGAAACCATTATCTTATTTCTTTATTTTCTTCAGAGTAAAAATTTTGCCTTAAGAGTTTGTAGTTGATTTTGAATTTTTCAACTTCAAGCATATTAACAGACCCTTCAGGGATATTGGAACTATATCCCATGTCAGAAAAAGTTGGTCTTGGGAGACATCATAATCTTGATTGTATTGAAGGGTTTTCTACCTTATAAGTAGGTTGGACAATTTGTTGGTTTTTAAGCTGATCAAGCTCTTCTATGACTACATCTTTACTATTTTTCCTGATAATAGTTTTTCTTTGGGTTCTTTTTTTGATAAATTTGTATGAGGCTGTACCTGTTGGTTGGTTAAGTCCAGATTTATTTGTATTAGTCATTCAAGATGGGGGAATTTTCATCATCTTTAGTAGCAGTATAAGACCATCTGAGGATCCAAAGGATCTCATATAAGATGGTAAATCGAACTAGGGTATCCATTTTAGACCAGTTTCTGTTTGTTGCTTCAAATTTTGACAGCAAGCCTCGTAATTGTTTGGGATAAATGTCTGGGTCAAATCCCCAGTATAATATCCATTTTTTAAACCATGTAGGTAGTTCATTTATGGCTTCATTAAGCCTGAAACAGATAAACCAACTGTGAGTATTTTGTTTGTTTTGGACTATCAGAATCTTTTCCCAGGCTTCGATATAGTTATAATAATTATAGCTCTTGATTTTAGAGCAAGTATTTCTAAAATACCTTGGCTTAATAGGATAGAATCCCCAATCTTTATAGGCCAATATTCTTTTTATTAGGATTTCCGAGTAGGCCACAATGTCATGCCCTCTATATTTTCGGAAGACTTCTATTGATCCTGTTTCTTTAAGGAATGTTTCATAGAACATTTGAGACTTAAATTCATCTTTAGGATGCATACGATTTATTAAGTAGATTTTTGCAATCTCATCTGGATCAAGATGATATGAATATTATTTATTGGTAAGATGGGAAGATAAGATTTTTCCCTGTATTCCGATGACTGAATTAAGTCTTTACTTATATTTGGGCTATTTTCTTCGTAAGCGGCTTGTCTTGAGGTTTTACCGCTAGATTTCAATTGTGTTTTTCCCCTAGATTCCTTGCAAAAACTCTCATGTTAAGAAATCTGGTAAAGACTTTGTACTACCTGAGATATGTTCAATGTTAAAGTCAAATATTGCTAGGATAGCTTGCCATTTGGCAAATATTTGTTTTGAGACAAATATTTTAGCATCTTTTTCTATTATCAGATGGTAAATATATCTGTGAGACCATAGTTTTTTTTGGTGGGAACAAAATATATGCTTAGGTCTCCTATTTCTTAGTGCATAGGCCGGCGGACTATAAATACATGAGACGACCAAATCTCAGATGGAATCTCTTGGACATGTACACCCCAAAGAGAACTCCCCTCATTTCATTGAAATATCGCCAAAATTTTTGGTTGCCACCCTCTTAACATTTTCGATCTCCAAAGCTTAATCACATACTATTGTCCTTCACATCAGCATTGCACATGTATCCCATCACATAAAATAAACCTTAATAATGTGCAATTAAAAAAAAAAAAATTTGTCTATGAGTTCAGTTACTACATTAAATATATCATATATAAATTATTGTGGAATATTTTTATCAGACATATATCTATGAGACCACCAAAATTGCCTTTTTCAGTAAAGTCTCCAATGGTTTTCTTTGGTACGTACAATTTAACATACGCCAGCAGTTAAAACTCAGATGGAATCTCTATTCACGTGCTCCCTCAAGACAAAGAGCTTTACATATAGAAGATAGTGAAATGTAAAGGGTACTGTTTATTTTTTTTGAGATTATATACTATAAGGTCATTTATATGAATGATATTATGAAACCCTCCTACACTTATATGAGTAGGACCTCAAAAGATCATCACTAGATTTTGACACACATATCTAAAAAGTTATCACATGGGTATGAGACTTGATTGTGATAACTTTTCTAAAGATTTGTATCAAAATTTAATGATGATCATTTGGGTTCCTCTTCACATGGGTGAGAGAGGGTCTCATAATGTTATTACTTCATTTAAATTTAATATAAAAAAATCACAATTAATTTTAACCATTAGATATCTAATTGAATGGTTTGGGATGCGTCACGAAATATAAATTTTTTTTTATTGGGCTTTGAGTTTAGTCATAGGTACATTTATAGCCATTTGATTTGA
Organism: Amborella trichopoda; assembly: GCF_000471905.2. Next base: position 574,512 of record NW_006499677.1, on the reverse strand, counting down.
AATTGATTTGAAATTTGATATGGATAAGTGTTTTTTGGTTGATCATGAGAAAATAAAGAAGTGTACCTTGCATTTCATTAGATGGCCAGAGAAAGGTTTTTACGATATTGGATGGCTCTCAAAGGGTAATCATTTCGCGATCGAGGTCGACCGAGAAAAAAAGGGCAAAATGGTAACAAGTCTTGGAGTGGCGGGATCCAAACAGTTATGAAATAGGGTTGAATTGACGCAATGGGGTGACACGTCAGCCACACGACGACGAGATTAGCTGGCGCTCGCAAAGGAGAGGAGGGACTCGTAGACGGCGCCACAGAGGGACACGTGTACGGTAAAGGTGACGCGGAATAAACTAATGGCCCCTCCACGATTATCGAGGCTCCAGCTCCGCCACCCACATTGCCTCGACGCCGTATATGCACCGTATACATACGGACACGTGTCTGACGACGTGGCCGCTGCATCGGCTTCTCCCTTTCGTTTCCATCTCCCTTTTTAAATTTTGATTTTAATTTCATCGCTCTGTGAAAAACTCCATCTTGTTTTCTTTTCTTTTTCCTGCGTAAGAACAGAGAATGGCGAGGAGGAAGAGTTATGGTTTCTATAGTACACTGGCTTTGTGAATAAGGTTGTAGATCAGGATTTTTCCGGCTTGTTTTCCGCCACCAGGAGGCATTTTTCCGGGCCATTTTCGGGTTATTCCATTTGGAAAGGTGCACATTAGGGTTTGGTGATTGTTACGTTTGATTTTATGGTTCTTGAATATATTCTGCAGGCTTTTAAGTGTGCATTTCTTTTATTTTTTTATTTTTAAGTGAATTTTGTTAGACTGATGGTACTTGAAGTTTTGTGGGGAGGGGGTTATCAATGGAGTGTGTGTGAATGTTTAGATGGGTTTGTTGTAATATAAATGTTTAAAAATTGTTTATTTTCCTGTTTTAATTTCAATTAATATAAGTTGAATTTCAAGTGTGTATTGTTGATAATTTTGTCTTCTTAGTCTTCTATGGAGTTTGAGAATTAAATTTTAAAAGATGGTGGCAACTGGCAAGGAATGGTAGAGAGAATTATGGAGGCAAAATTAGATTACTACATGAATAGAAATATGAAGATACAGGCAGGGAAATTAAATATAGAAAACACGAAAAGAGACTAGGGGATGATAGAGAATTAGAGCAGAAGAAAAAAAGAGAAGAGGAAACGGGATTTTGTTTATATTTTTCCCCTAACATTTTTACTTTGAAAAACAAAAGAAAATCTGCATACCGATGTGAACAGAACGAGCAAAAACAAGGAGAAGAAGGCCATGTCACAAAACCAAATCAAAGGAAAATTTGGTAAATTTTCTGAGGACAATTAGATAAAATGGAGTTGATAAATACAAACAAAAACAGTACAACCTTTAACAAATATTATTCTTTAAGGGACTGATATAAAAAATAAGGAGAAAACAGAAAGATATGTCCTTTTTTATTTCTCTCAAACATATGTGATAGAGAGAGAGAGTCCAGCTTTGTAGAAAGAATATATGAGACAACTCGAGATTTGGGAGTTAATGAGACAGTTGGAGCTCTGGATGGATACACGCACTATGCTTGCTGGTTGAAGAATTTAGTGAAGGAAAAATTGTTACACAGTCGGATTATATGTTGCTTTTTATGTTGGGAAATCGAAGAACCCTTCCATGATATGTAGATTTTTGAATAAACTTGAAGGGTGGTCTATATGGGGTTGTCAAGTGTAAAGCAACGGAAGCCTACTAAGAGGACAAATTAAGTGCTTGAACTTTTGATAACTAATGGAAAAAGGTATCTACTTTAATAACAATTAACACATAAAGGGATATCACAAACAAGGCTATCTAGATTTGGACTTGGTTATTTGTTGTTTCACCTATATATAATCGCTGGAATAAATATATGTACAATTATGTTCTTTTTTATGGTTTTTATGAAGGTAATGAGTTAATATTTTTTTATTTGCTAGGCGTCATGATATTCTATCACAGCTGTTCTATGTTTTGAGTGTTGACATTTAGTGCATTCGGTTGTGGGCGTTGCAATGAGTAGCTGGTTAGTAGAATTCTGTCCTTGTAATTACCCTGATTAGTAATGATCAAGAATTATTGTATCTAGTGTTTATTTATGACCTTGGCATACTCTTGTTGTAGAAGATCTTATTTGTGGTGTTGATGGTTGAGAACATGTAGCACTTGGTCTTTCTGCCTTGAGTTATCTTGCTGCTTTTTATGATCTTTAAAATCCTTCCCTACAGCTGGTTTAATGCTGAAATACGTTATCCGTCTCCTGTTTTTGATTTGGTGATATGTGACTTTCAGAAGCTCTAAAATTGAGTACCTCAACTTTAAAATTTAGATTTTTGCATATTGTGTACCTGAACATTAAAATTTAGATTTTTCCATTAATCATGGTGGCTGCAGTGTAATGATTTATCTTATAATGATATATTTATTAAGTTGCACCTTATAGATGTTAATAGCTGCATGTTAACTTAGTTGGGTGCATGCACACCAGAACAAACGTCCTTTTGGTGCATGAATATATGCTTCGTGTAACAGCAGATGCATATTTTATGATCCTATCTCTTCAATTGGATTCAGTGTTTCACTAGTTGAGTGAGTCCACTTGAGTTACACCGCTCAGCATGGACTAGTTTGAGATGTTACAGTGCCCGAGTAACTTGGTCAGGGCAGGGACTGAGTTCCGGTGCCGAGCTGAGTTGTCAAGCACTGATTGGAATCATTAATATCTATAGCACCATTTGACTTGTTTTTTTTTTTTTTAAATTCCAGGACAACTGGTGTATATACAGGCGCAGAGGGAGTTTTGGTCTAGCAAGAAGCAGTTGCTGATTTTTTTTTTATGCCCAGTTATCAACTATGGGGAACAATGATACTGGTACAACAACATCTAAGTCTGACAAAGCATCCTCACCAGTGCAGGTGGGCTAATATATTGTTGTGTGGTTTCTGTCTTTTGGTTCTTAAAATCTTGTTTTTGCTTTAATATTCTGGACAATCTACGATCCCAAACCTCTCTTAGGCTGCTGATTTCTCAATCTCTTGAACATGTACTTAGTGGTCCACTTTATTTCTAGTGAATAGTTCCAACCATTTGGAAAACAACAATGAATATTCTGAATCTTCATTATATATGATAGGTGAGATGATTATGACACTAAGTTGACGTTAACAATTGCGTGTTCTGATCAGTAAGATACTGCATTATTCCCATCGATAATTTAGGCTCGAACCAAAAACCTATTAACGAAACCTCCCTTGGAAATTTCACCTGAAAATGGAGGTATCCCTGTTCTGTTAATAGTGAAATCTCCTCTGGTGTATGTCAGTCGATTTTATGGACAACATGTGGTTTTTGCTGCTTGTGGGTCATCTTGCCACTGCTAAGAGTCTGGCTGTTTGGCCATTATGGGATTACTAGCATGCTTTTGTTTCCTTGATTATTATTATTTTTAGATCTTAGCTTGATTATCAATAAATTTTTCACTTTGGAGAGTTCAACATGAATCCACTTCCTCGTTGTATCAAGAAAACATGTTCCTAGTAAACGTTGCTGATTTCTGAGCAATATACTCTCTCTCTCTCTCTCTCTCTCTCTCTCTCTCTCTACTACTACTACTACTCTAC
>NW_006499677.1:535881-570355 GCF_000471905.2 Amborella trichopoda | reverse complement strand
ACTATATACTCTCTCTCTCTCTCTCTCTCTCTCTCTCTCTCGCTAATAATCATTCTGCTGGCATCCTAACAAGTTGCAGTGATTAATATCAGAACTTTCATCTGCATTGGCAGGAACAATCTGGTCCAACATATCCTGATTGGGCAACAGCTTTCCAGGTTCTTCAATTTTCTAGATTCTGTGTTTCTCATCTGTTAGGCATGTTTATTTAATTCTTCGAGTGTTAATAAAATGTGAATATGAAGTTTAATGTAGCATGTATTCTTCTTATCTCCAGGCATACTATGGGCCAGGAGTGAGTCTGCCGCCTCCATATTTTGGCTCAACAATTCCATCTGGTCACACACCTCATCCTTACATGTGGGGCCCGCAGGTATCTGGTGTTGTTGTAATTATATTAGTGGAGGAAAAATTTAGTAGTAAACTTGTGAATCTGTCCATGCATGTTTAACCCAAAAGAAGTGAACACGCATAGAAGAGCTTGGACATGAGTGAATTGTGTGACTTTTTTGAAATAAAGAGGCCAAAATGCTATCGATATTGGTCCAGAGGTTTAACACCAGTGCACTGTTTGGTTTGTTAAATGATTGGAGTTTGGTTTGGTTTTATATTTTGCTTTTGTTTGTTTATTTATCTCTTCTTGAGGGTATGGCAAGTAATTTTTTCTTGACTGTATTTGGAAAACCACACTTAGGATCATTATTTCCTATCCCTTATTAACATTTTACCTGTCTTTTGGTTCTGTTGTTAGTGAATTTGAACGTGTGCTTGTGTCCAATTAATTCATTTAGAATTAGCAAAGGTAACTATGCAGGTTCATTAATTGAAGTATTTATTTTGTGCTTTTTGTTGTGCATCAGCCTTTGATGCCGCCTTATGGTACACCAGCTTATGCAGCAATTTACTCACATGGAGGGGTCTATGCTCACCCTGCAGTGCCTCTTGTATGTTTGGTCATTTGAGGGATTATTATTCGTGCTGATTTTCTGAAGGATTTTGTTTTTGCCATTATTTAACTATAGCTAATCCTGTCAAAGTGTGAAGGACAGTTTTTTCTATTTGTTAGCACATCAGGAAAATAAAGCTCTTCTATATCTGAAACATATCGTGTTTCGGCCTGAGACAGGGTTCACATGCGCATGGACATGGAGTTGCTTCAACTGGCATGGCGATTGAAGCTATGGTACTGAGCCTGTTGACATGCTTGTCCTTAATCTTTGTCATCCAAGAAATTAAGTAATTTATCGTTGTTAAAAAAATCAAGATGCCTATCTCTGATATTTTAGGCATGATCTTGCAATATTGCGACTATGAAGTGAGTATAAAAGATACATTTTACAGATTAATGGAAGAGACAGATTATAAAGAATAATTCATGATGCCCTATCTCTTATGTCATCAATCACTTATTTATTTTTTCATTTATTTTCCAACTAACAGATATGCTTTGTCACAGCCTGCGGGTCCAATGGGCTTAGAAACACAAGCCAAGTCCTCCAGTAGTAAAGACCAAGGGGGCTTGATGAAGAAGTTAAAAGGTTTTCAGGGGGTTACGGGCGCTTCTGGCAATCGCAATCGCAATGGCAATGCCAATGGTAATGGCAATAGTGGAAGTTTACAGGGAGGCATGGTGTGTGGAACATCACAAAGGTTTGTATACTATATCTCATTCATCAAACATGAATGAATGGCATGCCGGTGCAAGATCAAGTCATTGATTTTCAATTGATGCAGTGGGGAAGACGGCATTGAAGGTTCAAGCGATGGGAGTGATGGGAATACTGCACAAGAAGTTTGTGATTCTTTTACTTTTCCTTTTTAACAATATGGTGTGATATATATTTTCCAATTTCATAGATAGTGTACTTGTGTGTGTGCATGCATGCGAGCGTTGCAGGCTTAAAAACACACACTTTCAAGATGAACACTAAGGCATTAGCTCTCTGGAAAGTCGTTATTGTATTCTTCATTTGTTTCTTGTCATGGGAGTTGGTTGCTGTTGTTTACTATCTTCTAATATTATACTAGAGGGTGCTTTTTATATTTCATTTGTCTTTATTTGTATTTATTTGGTCTTTTTAATATATGCATGGATATTGAAATTGTTCTCCATTTCTTATAGAACAAAACTATGATGTGTTCCAATTTGGGAATGTTGATTCTTGTTTGTTTTGCCACGCGTTCTGACAACACGCTAAACTAGTATATCCGGCAAGAATGCTATGGAATGCATAAACACGCCTTTTGATTTTTGTTTGTGTGCATTTGTCAGGAAACTCGAATTGGAAGAAAAAGGATTGGTGGAAACATGGAAGGTAAAGGTGTGTTCCTTTCTTTTTTTATTACAATTCGGCATTTTTCCCTTTTCTGGCACCAATATTCTTTTGGAAAAATATAGCTCTAAACTAGTCTGCCATCTGAAGGCATGGTTCATTCTTTAGCAACTTCAAAATACCATTCTGAGAAATGTCAGATAGTAATAGGTTGTTTTTCCTGTATCATGGACTTAAATATTTCTATTCTTGTAAAATTTACAGTTCTTTCGATTGCTGCTGACTTCTGTGTCTTCAATTAGGACCTTTAGTTGCATAATGTAAGGTTGAGATTAGTTCTTTTTCTTTCGATGTGTTGTGCAAACCAAGACCCAAGATATTCAAAGCCTATCATGCCAGTTTAGTTGCACTAGTATGCCCCCTGAGTTTCAAGTGATAATGGTTCATCAAGGCTTAATCCTATTCGGCAATGCATATTGTGCTGCTAATGATCTAAGTGAATTGGACTCATAGAGACTGTCTGGTGTGAGTGCAATAAATACCACCAATTATGATAGACATAGATATCACTAAAGCACAGATTACTTGCATGTGGAGGTGTTCTTATATCTATTGTTTTGCAGGTCTGTAGTATATAGTAGCGGCTGTTCAAAGTACCATCTGTGCAAAGCTACATGATTGTTTAACTTTTTGATTTGCCAATGTCCTTGTATTGCTAGTCACTGTATGTTTGATTTATATAGAGTTCAGTTTGAGGACATTGATGTAGAGCAGTTTTTAACACTTACCCGGTACGCTAGGGACTCAACCAAAACCTAGCACATCGCAGCAAGTCGTCGGTTCGCCAACTCAGCAAAAGTTAGAGGAAAGTCTAGCCATCTTTTGTCTTTGAAGAGATTCAACTGCGTCTTATCGGCATTGGCTGAGTCGAGTTGATAAAGGCATAATTAGTCTGAATTTAACCCAGTTATGTTGGTGATTTTACAAACTTGGTATCTGTTACCCTTACTTTATTTGTCTTTTTACCCTACTGTTTATGTTTGTGCTTGGGTTTATACCAAGGTAGGTTCAAAAGCTTCTAGATTCTGGAGTAGGTTTCGGGTGGGAGGAGAAGTTCAAATTTTGGAATTCGATTGTAAATTTTAGAGTTAGATCAGATAGTGTGTGTGTATGTGTGTGTATATATAGGTGGTGGTATTTAAAAAAAAAGAAGAGAAAATAGACTTATCTAGTGCTAGTTTGGATGTACCCAAAATTGCAATATTTTTGGATTGCAATCCAAAAATCTTGTGAAATAGATTTGAACCGTTTGGAGAACCACAAGATTTTACTGGATTTTTAGATTGAAATAAAAAATTCTGCAGTCTCAAAGTAAAAGTTTCCGTAAAAAAAAAAATTCAAGTCGGACTTGAATTTTTTTATTGAAAGTGCGGCTCTCACACCCGTGCAAACCCCATCTTGTGACCTAACAACCCACACCGTGACATCTCAGAAACCCCAAATCTACTCTCTCTCTACCTCATAAACCCCAAATCTACTCTCCTTCTCTACCTCAGAAAACCCAAATCTACTCTCTCTCTACCTCAGAAACCCCAAATCTACTCTCTCTCTAAAGTACGTCAACCCGAAATCTTCAAAGGAAAATCCACTTGTCACAAAGAAATTCTGAAGGAGAACCACTCGAGTTTCTGTTTGCTCACAGAAGTTCCACAACTGGCTGGACTAAAGCCTGTTTGTCTCTCTCGAGAATGGCCAAGCTCCTCCCCTCTCTCTCTCTCTCATTTTTAAAATCAGGGGCAGACTCTCATCATACCTCCAAAAGAGAGGTAAAAGAGGAAGCTCAAATAAGGCAGAGAAGATGAGAGAAGAAGAACAACAATAACAGGAGCTTGGGTCTCTTATTAAAGGGGAGAAGAGAAGAGGGAATCAAGGAGATCTTTAATTCACGAACTTGGGTCTCTTGTTAAAAGGGAGAAGAGAAGAGGGAAGCAAGGAGATCTTTAATTCACCATTACGTTTGCTCCATTCTTTTGCTCGTGGATTTGTGGTTGCATCAAGGTTAGAGGGAGAAACCCGCAACAAGGTGTGAGTGTTAATTGCTAGTTATCCCCTTCTTGTTGAGGGAGAGAATCGCAGAAAGAAAAATAGACTTTTAACACCCAAACGGCTTTATAAGGAAAGAAAAAAGGCTTGGTATTTTTTGCAATTGGTATTTGAAAAACTGTATTTTTATTGGATAACAATTTATTTTTATTTGACATCTAAACTGGCCCTTAGCGATAAATTAATTGAAGATTGGAAAATGAAACTATGAAAATGATGTCAATGTAATATGGAGTGAGATGGTTGACTGTATCAAGAAAGTGCTAAAAGAAGTTTTAGGAGAATTTAGAAGGAAAAGAAATTTCGATAAGGAAACATGGTGGTGGAGTGATGAGGTTCAAAATGCCTTTAGCGAGAAATGATCATGTTATAAAACTTGGTAGTGTAATATAAATGATCAAAACTTAGAAGAATATAAAAATGCTAAGAAAAACGCTAAACAAATAGTAGGTAAGTCTAAACTTAAGGCATATGCTAATCTATACAGTAAACTGGGAACAAGAGAAGGTGAAAAAGATGTCTTCAAATTAGCAAAAATAAGAGAAAAATGTAAGATCTAAACCATATTAAATGCATTAAGACTCAGGATAAAAGGGTCTTGGTGAAGGATGATGAGGTCAACGAAAGGTGGAGAGTTTATTTTCAAAACCTTTTAAATAAAGAACACATTGATAACATAGCGGTAGAAGGAACTGTTGGTGTATATGATGATGGAGGTCATAGATACATTTGTAGAATTAGGATGTCGGAAGTGAAAGAAGATTTGAAAATGATGAATGTAGGAAAGGCTTTAGGACCAGATGGTATCCGGATAGAGGTTTGGAAGTGCATCAGGGAGATTAGCATTGAGTGGCTGATGAAGCTGTTCAACAAGGTGTTGAGAACAAAGAAAATGCCAGACGAATGAAGGAAAAGTATTGTGGTACCTCTTTACAAAAACAAATGAGACATATAGAATTGTGCGAACTATCGAGAGATGACGCTTATGAGCCATACGATGAAGCTCTGGGAGAGAGTGATTAAGCAACGACTAAGGCATGAAATGAGTGTATTTGAAAACCAATTTGGTTTTATGTTAGGAAGATCAACAACCGAGGCTATTTTCCTACTTAGACAACTGATTGAGAAGTTTAGTGTAAAGAGAAAAGACTTCCATATGGTATTTATTAATCTAGAGAGAATTTATGATAGAGTGCTTTAAGATTTGATTTGGCGGGAGTTGGAAAAAAAGAGTCTTCAGACTCTACATCGACTTGGTGAGAGATATGTACGTTGGAGGGCTAGCTAGTGTACGAACAACTAGTGGAGAGATGAGTGAGTTTTCAGTGACAATAAGTCTACATCAAGGGTCAGCATTGAGCTCGTACATCTTTGTTTTAGTTATGGACGACTTAACTAGGCATTTATAGGATGAGGTATCATGTTGCATGTTGTTCGCAGGTGACAGTTTCGATTGATGAGACCTGAAATAACGTCAACATAGTTAGAACTTTGAAGGAATGCTTTAGAATCCAAAGGTTTTAAAATTAGCCGGACTAAGATAGAGTATATGGAATGCAAGTTTGTAATAATAGGAGTAGAGACGTGGAATAGTTAATATTGACGGCCAAGAAGTACAAATAAGATTGCACTTCCGATATCTTGGGTCGATAATCCAGGATAATGGAGAGATTGAGGAAGATGTCGTACGTGTAATTAGAGCTGGATGGGGGAAGTGGAGATGTGCAACTAGCATTTTATGTGATCAACGCATACCAACAAAGCGGAATGACAAGTTTTATAGGACAGCTGTGAGAGGGCAGAATGTCGGGCAAACAGAAAACAATATACTTGTAGAATGAGTGTAGTGGAGATGATGATGTTGAGATGGATGAGTGAGAAGACAACGAGGGATAGAATTCAAAATGAATCCATTCGGAAAAATTTAGGTGTAGCACCAATCGACGATAAGATGAGCGAGAGTAGACTTCGGTGAGATGACTATGTGTGGTGCCGACCCAGAACAACACCTGTTAGGAGGTGCGAGTCAATTCAAGTGGAAGGATTGACACGGGCAAGGGGTACACCCAAAAGAACGTGGTTGGAAGTAATCCGAAAAGATATGGGGACTTATGGCCAAACTGAGGGTATGGTATTTAATAGAGCAGATTGGCAGACCAGGATTTGTGTAGCCGACCTCAAATAATTGGGTAAAGGCTATGATGATGATGATGATGATATATATATATATATATATATATATATATATTAGATGGTTAGTATTTCAGCTGAAATTCATTTTAAATTTTGAAAAATAAAATCCATCCACAAAAGGACGTGTGCTGAGAGTTATTTCATCTTCCATTAAAGTTTTAGGGTGTGATGGTCACTTATGGAAGTCAGCCTTTATGATTCTTTCTGTGTGGACCAAGAGAACAGACCTGAAATTCACTTGTATTTGATATATGGAAAGTATTTTTTAGAGCAGCATTTTTATACTGCTTCACTTGTAATCTTGTTGGAATAAGTAGTTCTTGGAGGAAACCTGCAAACTCATCATTTCTGCCTCTACAATCATGAATTCAAAAAGACAGTTGGATTTGAAGTCCTAAATTAGTCCATCTTGCAACATATTTTCTAGACAATTTATTTGAAACCTCTTCTGATCCGCCATATCTGCACCATTTTTGTAACTTTAAATTCCGCATTGGGATGAAATGGATTTGCATGTCAGCACAAGGTTTTTTGACGTGGGATCTGGTTTATTATTAGGATTTTGAGGTGTAGCTTTATCATACTTTATAAAGCCGCGGTCTTACCAAAACCTCGGCTTAAGCAAAACCTCATCCCTTAATATGTACTTCATTCATTGACCAATGATATATTGATCCATTTGAAAACAGGCAAAAGTGGGAAGGTTGATATACAAGGGTATGCTGTTCATAGTGGAGGAGAAGGAACTGCATCATGTAGCAGGCCATTAGAAGCAACAGCTGCGGGGAAGCCCATGGCAAATTTGTCTTCATCTAATATGGTCGAAGGAATGGACTTCAGAAAAGCAAAAGCTTCTGCTGGTTTAGCTTCTCCTTTTCCAGGATCTGGTGGAGCCATTGTGCCAGGTGGACGTGATGGTGCATCCTCTGAAATCTGGGTATGTGTTCCAAGAAGCCAAGAATCAGCACTCACAGAAAGGGGAAAGGTTATATTTTTTGCGTTTGTGTGTGTATGTGTGTGTGTGTGAGAGAGAGAGAGAGAAAGAGAGATAGAGAGAGAGAGAGCGAGGGTTTTTGATTTTTATATTGACTCTTCAGGATGACCGGGAGCGTAAACGTGAGAGGAGAAAACAGTCTAATCGAGAGTCTGCTAGACGGTCAAGGATGAGGAAACAGGTACTGAGCTCTTACTTGTACCCCTCTCTCAATATCTTTGAAACATTGAGAGTAGGCCTGCTTTACTGATAGTCCTGTTTAAGACTAGAATTTTGATAACTTGAAAAAAAGATCAGTGGGGGTTTATTCACCTAGTGTCACCATTAGACACTCCCCGATAACTAATTTGATCTGCCATCTTTCTCATCTTCTTTTGCTTAGTAATTTAGGCATTTGAACTTTGAAGATTCATAATATTGATGATGTTTGGTACTATAAAAGGATTTTATTTTCTTTTCTCCTTCAGAAAGAGAGCGAGCAGCTTGCTATAAGAGTAGAAGAGCTTAATGCTGAGAATATCGATCTCAAAAGTCAACTGAACCACTTACTGGAGAACTCAAAGAAACTGCAACAGGAAAATTCCATGCTGATGGTATTCTCGCTCACCTGAATTGTATCATCAATTCTTTCTGAACCGAGTTCCAGTATTACTTGCTTAAAGCAACTAAGAAAAAAAATGTGGGGGCTGAGTGGGTGCACAATTATTATCTATTCTACTTACTGTAAGCCACAGTAAAGGGTAGGCACAAATGACATTTAACTAACTAGAGTAGGAACCCATTGAGAGAGACCTTCTGAGATTTCTGCGTAGGATATCCATCAAGGTGTTACTACAAGTTGGGATTTTAGGGTAATCTAGTTTTCAATCCAGCTCAATCTTTTATCTCTTCTTCCCTATAATGAATATTGGGTAGTTTGATTGGAAACATATGGTAGGAAGTTCCATTGGAAGAAATAACTCTTTTTCTAATAAATAATTTATCTTTATGAAACTCAATGGGTAAATATCTTAGAGACAGATGTATGACGAGAAATTGTCTCCTAATTTGGGGATTATAAATTTCCTTGGAAATCTATTCCTCAATTCCCAAATTGTAGGTCTTTTTTTTTTTATAGAAAGTTGTTGTGCACTTGGTACCATTTTGAGCTTGCATGCGCCTTTTGCTACTGGTACTAGTTAATAAACTTTATCATGACTTGGTATACAAACACTGATATCTTCATTAGAAGCCAAGGTTTCCAGCACTACTTAGCATGCTAACACTGATATCTTTTTTAGAAGCCAAGGTTTCCAGCTCTCTTTCTCTCTCTCTCTCTTTCTCTCTCTCTGTAAGCTGTTTCCAACACTTGAATTTGAATTGAGGAGCTCACATGTTTTCTCTCCAATTAGAAAGGGTCTAAAACCGCATAATTTTGCAGGAAAAATTGAAGAGTGCACGACTAGAACATGCAGGGGATGTGGTCTCCGATAAGTCTGCAGAATCCCAAGTGGGTCGTCCCTCTGTTGGCTTAGAGAATTTGTTATCTCGGGTGAACAATTCAGGGACGAGTAGCCGAAACATTGGGCAAAGAGAGAATGAGAGCCATGAGACCAAGCTTCATCAACTTCTTGAATCAAAAGCAAGAGCTGATGCAGTTGCGGCTGGCTGAGAAGTAGAGTGTCCACTTTCCTTTTTTTTTTTTTTCTTAATGACCCTTTTCCACCTTTCTAACTCAGTAATTTTGGAGTTCTGGGATTTTGTTTTTCTAACCGCATCTAGGTAATTCCAGACTCAGATGATAGGGCAGACTCTTAACTGGAAAGAGGAATATTGTGCTCTTCAGAGGAGATCTGCGTTTTAACTAAAAAAGAGTGATTTACCACTGTTAAGTTTCTTACTCTGCTAGGTTTTCTTGTTTAAACTTGAAAATGGATTCCCTGGATCTGAGGGTGTTACTTCCTGTAAAGGACTGCTGTATATTGAGAATAATTTAGATTCAATGGGAGAGAGCTCGTGTAATCTTATCATCTGTATTTTGCTTTGCTTCGGTGTGTGTCCTGTTTTGTATCATTAGAAAGTTTATTATATATAAAAAAGAAAAAGTTGTCCATTTTTTGAGTTGGTTTGAAGTTTTATGTGCTCTCGTTGGACGGTTGGAATCGCGTACCTGTCAGCCACCTTCTTATGCGAGGTTGCTCTGTGAAAATTGCAGAAAAATGGAGAAAAGAAGGCCATAGATTTTTTTTAGTACTGATGGATTTGGGCGTACTTTATCAGCATTTGTATTTTATTATATTAGATTGTGCTAAATTGTGGCTCTATTATATTTTCACTCTCCGTGGTGTCGGTAGTGGTGGTTGGGCCATGTGGTGGTTTAAGTGGGAAGATGGAAAAGAAATAATTAAAATAAAAATAATAAAAAATATAGGAGAATATATTAGTTTTTAGGGTCTACGAAGAGTCCAATCTAAATATTTTTTAAAAGATCAAATAAATTCTTTTCTTTCAAATTAACTAAGTTTTTTTTAGAAGGGACATGTTTTTCTTTAAATATAATTTAAAAATAAAATAAAATAAAATAAAAAACCCACAAAAAAATTATCTTACCTATGTTTTTTTCTTCATCTCTTCTGTCCTTTCCAATCTCAATCTCACAATCTTACATAAATCCCTTAAACGTAGGAAGGCCTCACTCTTACAGCTACAAAATCTTATCTTCCATGTTTAACACAATGCATCTCGATCTTCACATAAAAAATTTTCTGTTTTACCTTTTTAAATTCCTACAATTATAAAAGACCAAAATAACTTTAAACATAAAAAAAATAAAAATAAAAAAACCTTGCATTTCATAAAAAGAAATTGGCGAAGTAAGAATATTTGAGGGCCGAGCCTTGCAAAATGTAGCAGTAGACATGGAGGTAGCTTTAGTTACAAGCATATCAACAATCATATTGGACTTGTAGAAGATGCGTGAAATTGACCTAGTAGAGCCACTCGAAGTGAGTTTGTTCCGATGTTCTGGCTCCTTGGCTTTGCTTGCAAACGAGAGAGGAGATAGTTGCAGTTATTTTGCACCAATGCTGATTTGGTTCTGGTTCGCGTGTTGACCTAATTTGGGAGGCCGTCAGAAAGAGGGATTTCAGCAACTGAGCGGATTTACTTCTTCTATGACCTGGGGCCTTGCATCCATCGGACCTTGGATTGAATGCAATAGTTATACCAGTTTGCAGCTCTTTGCGATGTGATTGCATTTAACTTGTCCTCGGGATGATCCAATACGTGGATATCGAGCTGTACTTCACTGGATTCGACGCTTCCTCTTCTTAAACCCTGTTTTTTTTTGCTTTTGCGGGCACCCTCTTTCCAGGAGAAATTTGACTTTAGGTCGCACCACAGTGCGTGCCCTAGGTCAAAATGACGAGGCTGGTGTGATCTAGAACATATCAGGATATGGGCTTTTCATGGTTCTAGCAGAAGGCGCCGTGGGTCCTTGAAGCTGCTCTCGAAACACGATGTCGCAGTCTACGTGCTTGGGGACTGGTTTGGTGAAGCCGCACTGCACTAGTGTGAAACCTACCTGTTGCGAGGCTGTATGGGCGTAGACCCCTTTCGGGTGGTCCGATTGAGCTCAAATTTGGTCCCCAGCGGTTTTTCGACATTCTGAATGCGATAGTGGTGATCTGGTATAGTTTTGAAGCCGCTAGCATATGGCTATAGTTGTAAGGTCCTTCCTTGGTGTGACAGCACTGAACCCAGGTCGTATGGCTCGAAGCTTTATTTTATGGCACAAGTTTGGCCTGCCGGTGTCTTGTGTACCCACAGGGCCAGGCTGTTGCCGACTCTCTCCTTGTTCGCATGGGAGGTGCAAGTATGCTAAAAATGACATACAACAACTTGCTCCGACGGATGCTGCACATCGAGAGAAGCAGAAGTGCAACATTCAAAATGAAAACTTTATCGTCGAAGTTCATCTGGTGAATCCTCACTAAGACGTGTTTATTTCATCTCAACAATTTTTTTTTTTTCTTCATCACCGGCATCGGCACAGTCCTTGAGGGGTAGACCTTGCTGAGCTTTTCCCTTAACCGGGAGGTGACCAAAGTGGTTTCTAGCAGACCGGTGCCTTGTTGAGGGCCATTCTCCGAGTTCTGCCAGAATATGTTTTCTTAGAGATCACGCTGATAGACTGACTTGTGGGGGCTTACGACTCCGTATCAACGAGAACTCTTGGTGCTCCAGCTGGTGGGTGCATTTCTTTGTGGGAGTTATCTCAACCTGACTGGTAAGAAAAAAGGGAGCCGGCGTGTGCCTTTTGAGGGCGTTATCCCAACCTAGCTAAAAAAAAGGGGAGCTGGTGGGTGCCTTTTGAGGGCGTTATCCCAACCTGGCTAAAAAAAGGGAGCCGACGAATGCCTTTTGAGGGCATTATCCAAACCTGGCTAAAGAAAGAGAGCCACCGGGGGCCTTTTGAGGGTGTCATCCCAACTTGGCTAAAAATATTTGGTGCTCTAGTTGGCGGGTGCCTTTTTTTGTGGGCGTTATCCCTAATTAACGGAAACTCTTGGTGGTGGGTTTATTTTGACAAGCAGGGTACCTCTTTAGTTCCCATCATATCTGGTCCAGTCGGGGGCTTTTAGTTGGCATGTTTCGAAAAGTCTGGGCTTAATAGGGAGGGGTTTTGAGGCGATCTCTTTGCTGAGGAGACTTCACCCTGCATGTTGGTAATGGATGTTGGTGGATGGCCTCGGGGCCAGAATTTTAAAAGGTGGCACAAGGGCCGGAAATTTAGAGGTGGCACAGGGGCCGGAATTTAGAGTTGGCACAGGGGCCATAATTTAGAGTCGGCACAGGGGCCAGAATTTAGAGTTGGCTCAAGGGCTGAAATATAGAGATGACACGGGGGCCGGAGGTTAGAGTTTGGCACAGGGGCCTGAGTTTAGAGTTGGCATAGCGGTCAGAATTTTAAAGGTGGCATAAGGGCCGGAGTTTAGAGTTGGCACAGCAGCCAGAATTTAGAGGGCACAGGGGTCGGAATTTAACGGGTGTCATAGGGGTCGAAGTTTAGAGTTGGCACAAGGGTCGGAATTTAGAGGGTGGCACATGGGCCGGAGTTTAGAGTTGGCATAGGGGCCATGGGCCTGAGTTTAGAGTTTGGCACAGGGGCCGAAATTTAAAGGGTGGTACAAGGGTCGGAGTTTAGATTTGGCACAGGGGCCGGATTTTAGAGCTGGAACATGGGCCGGGGTTTAGAGTTGGCACAAGGGTCTGAATTTAGAGTTGGCACAAGGGCTAGAATTTAGAGGGTGGCACAGGGGCCGGAGTTTAGAGTTGGCACTGGGGCCGAAATTTAAAGGGTGGCATAGGGGTTGGAGTTTAGAGTTTCGCAATGGGGCCGAAATTTAAAGGGTGGCACAGGAGCCGGAGAATTTAGAGTTGGCACAGGGGCTGGAGTTTGAGTTGGCACAGGGGCCGAATTTTAGAGTTGGCACAGGGCCGGAGTTTAGAGTTTGGCATAAGGGCCAGAGTTTAGAGTTGGCACAGGGGCCAGAGTTTAGAGTTTGGCATAGGGGTCAAAGTTTAGAGTTGGTTCAAGCGCCCTTGTGGGTTTTCACTTGAACTAGGTGGAAGTAGCGCCACGAGAGTGGTTTTCACCAAGTCCTTTTGTTGAGGCGTTTTTACCCGTGACTTCTAGGTCACGTCTGCCCTTTTGATTTTTATTTTTGCTCATGGCTCCCTTGCGGGTTTTCGTCATGCCCGGTTTTTTTTATTTCAGAACTCTTTTACTCATAGCTTCGTGGTCATGCCCGCCTGTCATTTTTACTCACGGCGCCCTTGCGTGTTTTCACCATTCCTGTTTTCTTTATTTTTGGGTGATTTTACCCATAGCCTTAGTGGTTATGTCTACTTGAAGCTCTTTTTCTGTTACTCACGATGGTTGCCATCACGCCCGATGGTTAGGTGCCTCGATCTCGCCTTCTGGGATAGGATGACCTGTGGCATGGTTCTGGGTTCGAGATGGACTGGAGACTTGAGATCGCTCTCTCGGGAATCGTGTAAGGAGGATGCAGGCAGGAATACCAACTGGTGAGAGAGGAATTTGGTCGTGAGGTGGGACTTACCTCATGTGCGTCCGTGACACGCTCAGGCTGGCTCGCATGGGCACCCTCTTAGATCATGTGGAATGCCCCATGGCCTGTGGCAGGTTTGGAATCGCCTCCCTTGACCTGTTTCTTCTTTCCTGCAAACACACACATACATTAAAAGTACAGACAAGTGGATCAGAGGACCCCACCTTGTCATAGGGTGAGCTCACATGTGTGTGTGTACTCAAAGATAAATGATAAACTAATGTAGTAGAGTTCATGTCAAATTGACAGCCTCACTGCGTCTCCTTAACGATGGCCCTTAGTGCATATTTTACAAACGAGAAAGGGAAAAGAGGTTAGATGGAGGAAAAACATTAGAGAGAAGAAACTTTTAGAGAAAAGAAAAAGAAAGAGAAGGGGATGGAGAGAGAAAAGAGACGAAGGCTGGTTTGGCTTTCACACAGTCCTTTAGAGAGAGAAGAAAAAGTAGAGAGAGAAAAGAGAGATGAAGGTTGGTTTGGCTTTCACCCAGCTCTTCAGAGAAAAATATTTTAAAAGAAAGAGAAAAGAGAGACGAAGGCTGGTTTGGCTTTTACCCAGATCTTCAGAGATAAAATGTATCTTTGGAAAAAGGAAAAAAGAGGAACAAAGACTGGCTTGGTTTTCACCCAACACATCAGAGCAAGAGAAAAGAGAGACGAAATCTGGTTTGTTTTTCACCTAGATCTTTCAGAGATAAAATGTATTTTTGGCAAAAAAAGAGAAAAGAGAGACGAAGGCCAGTTTGGTTTTCAACTAACTCTTCACAGGTAAAGAAAGAAAATATTTTTGTAGAGAGAAAAAAGGAAAACGAAGGCTAGTCTGGCTTTCACCAAGCTCTTCAAAAAGAGGAAGAAGAAAATGAATGAGAAAGAGAGTGAAGCTTAGCTTGGCTCTCACAAAGCCTTCCAAAAGGCAAGAAGAGACGAGACTGAAATAAGAGAGAGAGGAAGAGAGAAGAAAGAAGGAAGAGAGAAGAAGAAAATAGAGAGAGGCGAAAAGAATTGAGAAAAAGGAGGGTGAAGGTTAACTTGGCTTTCGCTGAACCTTCCAAAAGGGACAAGGAACAAAAGAATGAGAGAAGAGAAGAGAAGTGAGAAGAAGAAAGTAGAGAGAGAAGAAAAAGAATGATAAAAGAGAGTGAAGGTTAGCTTGGCTCTTGCTAAACCTTCCAAAAGGGAGAAGAGATGAAAAGAATGAGAGAAGAAGAGAAGAGAAGAGAAGTGAGAAGAAGAGAGGAGAAGTGAGAAGAAGGGAAGAGAGAAATGTTGTGCATGGCGGTGCACCCTGCCGTGCCAGACAGAGGGAGAGAAGAGAGAAATGTCATGCACGACGGTGCACCTTGCCGTGCCAGACAGAGAAGAGAAAAGAGAGAGGAATGTCGTGCCTGGCGGTATACCCTGCCGTACCAGACAGAGAGAGATAAGAGAGAGAAATGTTGTGCACATCAGTATACCCTGTCGTGCCAAACAGAAGAGAGAGAGGAGAAAAGTAAAAGAGAGAGGAAAAGTTTTGGCATGGTGGCTAGACTAGCACGACGGCGAGACTAACATGACGACTAGACTGGCATGACAGCTAGACTGTCACGGCTGCTAGACTGACACGACGGCTAAACTGGCACGATGGCTAGACTGGCAAGACGGATAGTTTGGCACGACGGCTAGTTTGGCACGACAGTTAGATGGGCACGACGGTTAGAACGACACGACGGCTAAATTGGCAAGACGACAAGATTGGCACGGTGGCGAGACTGACACGGCGACTAGTCTTGCACGGCAGCTAGACGGGCACGACGACTAGACTGGCAAGGCAACTGAGCCTGCCACATGAGAAAAGGCTCAGCTTGCCATCCAGTCAAGCAAACAAAAGAGAGAAAGAGGAGAGGAGAGAGAAAGAAGAGAGAAGAGAAAAATAAGAGAGAAACAAGAGAGGAGAGAGAAAAAAATGAAGGGAGAAACGAGAAAGAAGAAGAGAGAGAAAGGAAAGAAGAAGAGAGAGAAAGGAAAGGAGAGAGTGAGGAAAGAAGAAGAGAGAGAAATGAAATGAGAGAGAAAGGAAAGAAGAAGAGAGGGAAAGGAAAGAAGCAGAGAGAGAAAGGAAAGGAGAGAAGGAGGAGAGAGAAAAAGAGAGAGAGAATGTGAGAGGAGAGAGAAAGTTACCTTTAACATCCAAGGGTACCCATTCAAATCTTCTCTCTCCTCTCTCTCTCTCTTCAAATCGTGAATCAAAACTCAAGCAAAAAGCTAATTTTTAATTGATAAAGAAGGGTCTTTTACATGAGAGCATCACGTGCTTATATAAATTTAAAGTCCAAACATTGGTGGATATCTAATTCTTAATCTAATTGTCGAAAAATAGGAATTAAAAAACTTAAAGAAAATTAAGAAATTAGGGGAAAATGACGATTTTGCCCCTCACCCACAAATCCTGAAATTCCAATTAAGTCTCTGTCATGGCCATGCAACCTTTGCGATCTTTCGAGGTCCGTTCAGGGTCCTTTCGACTTTCATTTCACCAAAACATGTCACTTTCTTAATCGGCTCGGGAAGACGGTCGTCATGATACCCATTTCGAGCCATGGATCAGACTTTTAGGCCACGATCACGAGGTGTGAAAATTATGAGAAACGTGAGATCATTGATTCAAGATCACGATCGTTGATTCAAGATCACGCTCGTTTCTCAGTGTTTTTCTACGATTTCTTTACTGTATTTTGACAAGCATGCCGTCGTGAACGTTTAGCGACAAACATGGCTCGATTTGGTGTCCGAACAATTGTTTTCCCAATTTGGTATTTTGGCCGGAGTTTAGTTTCCAGTTACCAAAATTTGCAGCAACTTCGACTCTGTCGTGTGGCGAATCTGACTGTCCATCATGTGTGAGGTTCGTCTAGAATGAAGCCTCTGACCTCGTGCTCATAATGGGTTTGGTTCGACACCGATTTGACTCGTGAGAGTCATAATGTGGCCGCTTGATTGAGGTGCGCTCTTGTTGAAAAATCTGTAACCTTGCCTTGAATCACAATCTTCTCTCTAGTTTTTCTTCCTGCTCGAGCCACGACATCGGTCGTGTCACATATCGAAACGCTCTGGTCGACAAGACAAACATGCTCCTAAAATTTGAGCTTGATCTGACCTTGGATGAGAGAGATACGGCCTTCCAAAGTTCAGCCCGAAACCTAAAACCACAATTTCCATTAATGGAAACTGGTTTGCTAAGGGTGCACGGTAATAGCGTGTGATCTACCTGTTTTGGGTAATTTGGCCATAACTTAGTCTAGAAACGTTCAATCAACATAAAAATTGGTCTCTAGGGCTTTTCGGACGTTCCAGATCCAATGATGGTAGTCCCATGGTCATTTGATGCTCCAGTGATAAGGATGTAGTTATAAAGTCCATTTTCAGGGCGAGAGGTCGATTTTTCAAAACTGATTCTGCATCTATACTACCCTAAACTTATCATATGGCGACAAAACTTGGCAAGTGTTCTTAGGAGACCCTTAGGCATGATCGTGAACCTTCTTGGGCCATTTTGAGACTTTTGGAAATTTCAATTCTGGATCAGGGCTTATTGTCCTATGGCTTCAGTAGTCCACATGAATTTTGGTACCTGCGGACCTAGGTCACGAACTGATCTCTCCTTATTCTCATTAAGGATATAAGTGTTGAAAAATTCCCTCAAACACATTTCCCCACCGAATGTTGTGCTTCAAGAGAAGCGAGAAGGATAACATTCAGAATCAAAATTGTCTTTCGACTTAAGTTTTCTTCTTGGCCACCAGATCACATGAACGCCGAAGGGATACTCGTGCGAAGTTGCTTCCGGGAGGGGTGACCAAGGTGCTTAGACATCTGGGGGCCTTGCTTAAGGGCTTGTAATCTCAGACATGGAGACTTTTAGGGGGAGAAGAGACGTTGCGACATGTGATTAAAATCCTCACCCTTGCTGGACATTTGGATGATTTTAAAGTTTACACCCTGTTAGACATATTTGCGGTGTTGTTTGCTGCTATACTAGGTTAGCTTTTTACAAGCAGGGTACCTCTGTGGGGCCCATCCTACCGAGTCCAGTCAAGGGCTTCTTGTTGGTCTGTCCCGAATGTCTGGTCCGGTCAGGGAGGGGTTTGGTGAAGCGGCCTTGAAAGGGCTCTACCCTGGATGCTGTGGGCAGTTATTAACCTGATTTGACAGTTTCTTTCCTTTGAGGGATGATTTTAAAGTCTCCACCCTGTTGGATGTATTGGTGGCATTGTTTGCTGGTACACTAGGTTTGCTTGACTTGGTTTGATAGTTTCTTACCTGTGAGGGATCTTGAGGGATGATTTTAAAATCTACACCCTATTGGACGTATTGGTGGTGTTGTTTGCTGTGACACCGGGTTCGCTTGACATGGTTTGATAGTTTCTTGCTTGTGAGGGATCTTGAGGGATGATGTTAAAGTCTACACCCCATTGGACGTATTGGTGGCGTTGTTTGCTGCTACACCAGGTTTGCTTGACTTGGTTTGATAGTTTCTTGCCTTTTGAAAATGGTGAGGGATGATTTTAAAGTCTAGGTGGGATTGTTTGCTGCTACACCAGGTTTGCTTGACTTGGTTTCACAGTTTCTTGCCTGTGAGAGATGGTGAGGGATGTTTTTAAAGTCTACACCCCTTGGGATGTTTTGATGGCATTGTTTTCTGCTACACCAGGATTTCTTGACCCAGTTTGATAGTTTCTTACCTGTGAACTTCTTGTTTCTGGGTCTCGATAACATGGTATTCTACTACCGAGGATTTTTCTTGAAGTGCCGACTGAAGCCGCCTGTGGAGGCGAACGCTGCATCAACCTGCTCATTGGTCCAAGCACCCTTTCAGGTTTTCACTTGGACTGGGGGAAGCGGTGCCGTAAAGATAGTTTTCATCAACTTCCTTTTTATTAGGCTCTTTTGACCATGACCTGATGGCCATGTTTGCCCTTTTTCCATTTTTTTCTCACGATGCCCTTTCGGGTTTTCATCCTGCCCGGTTTTTATTTTATGAAATATGGTTTCGTGACCATGCCTGTCCGTCATTTTTACTCATGGTGCCCTTTCGGGATTTCACCATGCCCTTTTTTTTCTGGGGGCGTGTTTAAGGTCATGCTTCCAGGTCCTAGGCTATAGTTTAGGGTGTGGAGTAGCTTAACGCCATGCGGCCAAGACGTGTGCTACAGTTAAGGTCATGAAACTAGACCGTGATGGAGATGGATGATGGTCTGTGGAGGCCATAGAGTGAGTATGGTGGTGGTTTGACTCACTTGGGGGCATAGAGTGAGTATGGCGGTGGTTTGACTCACTTGGGGGAGATGGCACGAGATCGTCTATGTATGATGGGTGGTGTTTGTGTGGAAGATGGATAATGGGCGACCCACTAGCTGACGGTGAGTATGGATGACGAAATGGCTCACTGTGGTTTGTGAGCGTGGGTATGACTCACTGGGGAGTTTATAAAGGCAATAGGGATGGACTCATTGGGGAGAAAGTGAAGATGGTATGTAAATGCATGTGCGAACGGGCTCGCTAGGGGAGGCATGCATAGAAGGGCATGCAGAAGGCTTGCACACAGTGGAGGGGGCACACGTGTGTGGAGGCGTATTTAAGGTCATGCCATCAGGACCTGGGCTACGGTTTTAGGGTCGTATAGCCTCGACAATTGTGTGGAGTAGTTTAATGTCATGCGGTTAGGACATGTGCTACAGTTTAACTAGACCTTTGTGTGAAGCAGTTTAACGTCATGCAGCCAGGACGTGTGCTATAGTTTTAAGGTCACACAACTGGACCATTGTGCAAAGCAGTTTAACGTCATGCGACTAGGACGTGTGCTACAGTTTAGGATCATGTAACTTGGACCGTGTTGTAAAGCAGTTTAACGTCATGCAGAGGTCAGGACGTGTACTACAGTTTAGGGTCATGCAACTGGACCTTGGTACAAAGCAGTTTAACGCTATGCGGCTAGGACATACGCTACAGTTTAGGGTCGTGCAACTGGACCTTGGTGCAAAGCAGTTTAACATCATGCGACAGTTTAAGGTCATGCAACTGGATCGTTGTGCGAAGCAGTTTAATGTCATTGGCCAGGAAGTGCTCTACAGTTTAGGGTCATGTAACTTAGACCGTGGTGCAAAGCAATTTAACGTCATGTGACCAAGACATGTGCTACAGTTTAAAGTCATGCAACTGGACCGTGGTGCAAAGCAGTTTGACGTCATGCGGCCAAGATGTGTGCTACAGTTTAATGTCATGCAACTGGACTGTGGTGTAAAGCAGTTTAATGTCATACAGCCAGGATCTGTGCTACAGTTTAAGGTCATACAACTGGACCATGGTGTAAGTCGCCATATATGTGGGTGGTTCAATGAGGGGTGGACTCATTGGGGGATGTAAAGTGGATGAGGCTCCATGGTAAATGAGTCTATGGATGATGGTCTGACTCACTGGGGATGAAATGGTTGATACCATTTATAAACAGTGAGTTCAGATGATGATAGTGGCCTAGTGAGCGATGATAGGCGGAAGCGGACTCATTGGGGATTAAGGAGTGATCGTGACTCTCTAGTAAAATGGGTCCACTCATGTGATCAGGGGCATGAGTATGACTCCATTAGTGATGGAAAGGTGATGAGGGTCGAACCTTGCCAATGCACACAAGAACCCCGACTAGGGAAGTCATGCATGGAGACGCATGCAAAAGGCGTGGGCGCAGTGGCAGAAGGGTTGCACTCATGGGTAAAGGAGTTGCGCTCGACGGTTGAGGAGAACAGTAGCATAGAACATACATAGGGCCTTGAGTGAGAGTGCCTGAACAAGCACAACGGTTTGAACATGCACGATGGCTTGAGTGAGTGTGCTTGAATGCGCACAATGGTTTGAACATGCACGTCGACTTGACTGAACGTGCCTGAACGCGCACAGTGGTTTGAATGCGCATGGCAGTTTGAACGCGCATGGTGGTTTGAACACTCATGGTAGTTTAAACACACACGGCGGTTTGTGCACACGTGTAAGGGACATGTACGATAGGGGAGCTCACAGACGGTGGCTACTTGGGGAAGATGAGCACTCGTGGCTGCTTGGGGAAGATGAGCACTCGTGGCGGCTACTTGAGGAAGTTGAACACTCGCGACGGCTGCTTGAGAAAGATGAGCACTCGTGGTGGCTGAGTGGAAGATGAACACTCGTGGAAGCTGAGGGCAAGGACACTCGGCATGGGCCATTGCCGCTTGGTTCTTCAATCCCACTTTTTTAGAAATGTCCCTGGGATTTTAGGAAATGACACGTAGGTTCTCATGAACTTAGGTGTCGTTTGCATCGTTGTGAGGGGCGAGCTTGGGAGCATCCGGTAAAAAAAGGGGTATTACCTTAGCATTTTTGTCAGTGGCTAAAGGATTCTGGTAGAAGAAGGAAAAAGTTCCAGTGAGGGTGTGAAGAAGGTTACAAGAGAAGAAGGGAGAAGTTCCGGCAGTTGTAGTGAGAGCTTCGTTAACGAGCACTGGTGAAGGGGAACTCGGAGTGAAGGCAGGTCACTGACAGGTCACAAAGACTTCCACGGTGAGCAAGGGAGTTTTCGACCGGTCCAGTGAACTCTAGTGAGGGTAGTCAAGAGTAGTACTGGGACTTTAGGAATTCTGACATGTTGTAGGGGTTGAGTGTGTAGCAGGTCGAGGGCTTGCGACAGTTTTCCAACAATCACGGTGACTCTTCGGTGACCACCAGCGGCTTTCCTGAGAGCAGAACAGGGGAGCTGCAAAGTCGTGGCATTCGAACGGTCACTGTCCACATGTGTGAGGTGAACAGGTGTGCGAGAAGTGAGGCATCATGTGGAAACACATGGCACATGTGTGGAAGGGCATGCGCGTGAAGTGACGCTCACGGTCGTATAACACACGCGACGGTGAACACACACTTAAGCGAAAATAGGCACGGTGGTGAACACGCACAACGGTGCAAACACGCACGGTGATGAATGCACAAGATGGTGAAAACAAGCATGGCGGTGAACACGAACGGCAGTAAAAATGCTCACAACAGTGAACACTCGCGGAGGTAAAAACTCGCACGATGGTGAACACACACGACGGTGAGAACTCGCACACGGTGAACACACCCGGTGGTGAAAACATGAACAATAGTGAAAACACATGGCAGTGAGAACTCGCACGGCCGTGAACACACACGGTGGTGAAAATGTGCACGGTAGTGAAAACAAGCACGGCAGGCTATGTGTACGACGGTTTGTGTTTAAGGGACACGAGCGGTGGTCCAAGAGATAGACGTGCGCGGTGGTCAGGAGGCCTTGCAGAAATGTCGGGAATCTTAGGGAAGAATCTGCCCAAAGCTGGGGAGCTTAATACTGAAATTTTTACAGGAGCTAGTTTGGTCAGAGGAGATCCAATCTGGCTCACACAGCATTCGTGCGAGCCATAATGGCCTCTCAGTTACGTTGACGAGTATGCGCGTTTCTGCGTCTGTGAAGACACCAATGTGAATTCTTGTGTGGAGGAGGGTGGAGTCCCTCTCTTCCATTTCTTGCAAAGGGATATAACCTTAAGCGAGAACCTGCCCAACCTCGGGAAGAGGATGGCCAAGACAAAGGGATTGGTATGTTCCTCAACGAGGCTTCGAATGCAAGGGGAGAATCAATTCTTGGAGGGGTACACCTCTTGGACCTTGGAAGTGCTACGATCATACGTAGACGTCTTGAAGGTTTTGTCCCTATCGGCAGCGATCCAGTGCTCGGTAGGGTACTTTGACAGGTGTCATAATACCTTGAGGGCACTGTTGGAGACTTAAAGTCACGTCAGCAACACATGGCTCTTCAGTTATGGTGAAGTAGGGATCTCTTAACTGAACCTGCACTTTGTGGGTGGCTTGCCGTTGATGGGGGCTATGTATGATGAGGTTGTTTTGAAGAACTCATACATTTTTGATGGGGCATCCCTGGGGCGTGAGGCGTATTCTCCTAGTCTCAAGGAGGTGTTTGAAGCCTACCAGGTTTTGCACTCTCAAGAGGTGACAACCTCTTAACCTTTGCCTAATGGGTAAAGTACTTCTTTGGGGAGCAGCCTGACGATGCGAAGTAAGCCTACTCGGTCATCGGCAGGAAAAGTAAGGAGATATTGGAAGTTACTCCCCCTATTTATGTGCGCAGGTTGGCGGATGACAGCGTTTACTTGGCCGTTTATCTGTCCTTGTTCCTTTGCAAGTTTGCCCCGCCAGGTGGGTAAGACGTAATTCGTCCTGGCTGCTTCTTTGTAGCCTGCGATATGGCACGCGGGCGCCAATATGCCCTTACATATCTAGTCTTGTTCAACATCTATCATGGGCTGGGGGGTATTATCCAGAGGGAAGCCCCACAAGGGCGAGGATCAATCTGGGCTGGTGGGAGGCGAGGCTTTCCCGAGGAACTTCAAGACACCTTTCGGATGGCTCGCAGCATACTTCCCTGGCACTTATACCAAGGACACCGCTTTGGAGGGGACCATGTGTCCTCAGCTTGTGAAGATTTTAAGGTAGAAAGCTGTCTTTCATACGCCTAGTCACGCACGTAGCTTATTTGGTGACGACTCTTTCTTTATGCGCCGCCTCCCGTTTCTCGTTAGGGGCTACACTGATCGCGCCTTTATTGACCAGCTCGACAAAGACCTTGATGGCGCCCCTATAGGGATCTCTGAGCTCATGTTCCTTTTGAGCATCAGGGGGGTGTCTTGCCTTATAGGACCTCTCATGGTGCTAATCTTAAAGGATACTACCCTCATTGCTTGGCCCGCCAACATGGGCTAAACCAGGGGTGTCACTACCCAATATTGTTCGAGAAGCGACATGGGAGGATAAATTCTCATGAGAATAAGGAGGAATTAGGGACTCTTTGCTAGTCATGGAAGGCAGTTCACGTCCGCATCAATTGGGCAACTTGCTTGGCTGTCACTGAGGCGAACATGTTCATGGTTCCCCACTTTGGCAGAGTAGGTCGTGCTACCGAAGCATACTGATGATGATGGAGGATCGCCAATCATGAGTACTGGGAGACTAACCACACTTGAAAGGGGGTGAACAGCTCCCGACGGTAAGACACTAAAAGAGGGAAGCATTTTGTGTCCCCTTGCTTTTGGGGAGCTATTTGAATTGGATTATCCCAAGAACTAGGAACGGCTCTGGGTGCCTCGAGAGATAGCAATGAATGAGGCCTCTTCGCAAATGGTCGCGTTGAGGGAGGAAATAGGGAGCATCTTTGACAACCTCTGCTCTATCTTTGAGTGGAGCGAGGGTCGAAAGTTCCCTGGGCCTCTAGAGCGGGACATGAATGCCTTGATTGGAAGTGGCCCTCATAGTGTCCCAAATGCGGTGTTTAAGTACGGCCAGGCTTCAGAAAGGCCTGCATCTATGAGGGGAGAAAAGAAGAAGAAGAAGAGACCCATGCCTTCAAAGTCTTCAGAACCCGAGCCTGTGTCCAAGCCTCCCCAAGGTGAAAGAGCACTAGGCTGGCGCAATCACCTTCAGTGGCTCAATCAGTGGCTAGTAATTCATGCTCTGCCCCATTCGAAGTTGGTGGTATGTCTGCTGCTATCATAGATGCTCCTGCCTCTACTTATATGCCCCTAATTCAGGAGGTTAGTTCTTCAAGTGAGGAGGCCACCCTGGTGATTGCTCGATTGGTGTGAGCTATTCCTATTACTGTGCCTCTGGCCCAGGAGGCTGGTCCCTCAATTGTGAGGTCGGTAGAAGAGCTAACACCACCAGAAGTGTCAGCATTGATCCTGCCACATGCTCAAAAGAGAGTGGCCCTTCATAGGTGGTGGAGGTGAGTGGAGTTGCAAGTGGGGTTACTGATGATGGCCCCCATGTTGTTCAAGGGGAGGAGCTCGGTATCGAGGAGACACCTGAGCAATATGAGATAGCTTCCCTAGAAGACGTGACCGGTGGTGGAGACGATGAGGTCCTGAGCGCTGCTCAAGGAGAGGAACCCAACTTTAGTGAGCAACCTGAGGCAGTTTCTCCTAGTGATATGACCTAGGGCTGAAGCGATAAAGGTCCGAGCACTGGCCGAGGAGATGAGCCTGGCCTTAGTGAGCAACCTGGGGCAGATGTTCTTCGTGATATGGCGAGGGCTCAGGCGATGGCAGACCTGAGCATTACTCAAGAAAAGGAGCTCAGGGAGTCTAGTGACATGGGCTTTGAGATCGCCCCTCCTAAGTCGACCATCACTATGGCCATCGTCCCTTCAGAGGTGGCTCCTCCTGTCGAGGTTGCTTCCATTGAGATGGCTCCAGCTATGGTGCCCTTAGCTGAGGTGACCTCAGCTCCAATCTCGACCTTGACCAGGACTGCCCTTAGTAAGGAGTCCCTCATAGTTGTCGACATGCTTCTGTCTGGCCTTCGATGGTTAAAGGGGTTGTCCCCTGCAGAACATGGCCTTGGAATTGCCAAGCTTTGAAGCTATGCCCTGGCAATCAGCACTCTGGAAGGTGATAAGGAGGTCTTTTCTTATTTTTATAGTCTCTTAGATGCGCTGGAGGCATGGAGAGTGAAGGAAATGCAGCGGGAGGCAGAGGCCAATGAGTTAGAAGGTGCTCAGCTATCCTCTATAGAGAACCTAACTGTCGAGCTATTAGGACTCGATCTCACCCTTGAGTCAGTGGCTACCTCCCTTGAACAAGAGATATGAGCATTGACTGAGCTCAAGGAGCGTGCTCAAGTAGCCAGGGCGGAGTCCGAAAGATCCAAGTCAAAGATCAATGAGATGATTGTCAGTTCAGACAGTGCTTCACTTCATCTTTCTTTTTCTTTCCTTTCATTGTATACAAATGATTGTAACTCAAATTTTACTTATATAAATGAAACGCCACATTTGCCTTAGCTTGTATTGCACTTGCCTTGTATTTCTCCATCTTTCATTGCTGCTCTCTAGGAGACTGCAAGACAGTAAGGAGCTCTCCTTTTGAATTAAACGCCCTTTCAGGTTTTCGTCCAAGTCCTTGAGGTGTGCACCATTTATGAATTTTGTAGGACCTCAGAAAGACTTTTTTTGTGGCACTTTTGCCCATGATTTTTACTGCACGTCTGCCATTTTTTTTCTTTTCCTTTTTCTTTTGAGGCTTTTGCTCATGATGCCCTTTCGGGTTTTCATCATGTTCATCTTTCTATTTTGACATTTTTATCCACAATGCCCTTTCGAGTTTTCGTCGTGTCTGTCTTTTCAAAAAGAGAGATGAGAGGTGGTAGAGTACCCGAGCCCTTCTCTTGTGGTGTGGCGAGCAGCTATGGCTTCGATGACTTCAAACAGAGCAGAAGTTCCCTCTTCGCCTCTTAGTCCTTGATTAGTCAGGGGCTCATAGTTCATTGCCCTCATGATGCTATGAGGCTACTGACTATAGAGACTCCAATCAGGGAAGGTTTTGACCTCCAACGAGGTGAATTCTTTAGGAGCTCATGCTCGTCATAGCTCCTTAATTCTGTCATGAATCCCTTCAAGGTTTTTGAAGCAGTCCATCTTGGAGGTGCTTCTTTGACTTTGACCTTCCCTTTTCGCAAGGCTTCCAATTGGTTGTGAAGACCTTGAATTTCCTTCCTTAGCTTGGCAAGAGTAACCCGGTTTTGATGGTGGGGCAAGCTATTTTTATTTGGCTTCCATTCTACCAAGGAATCAGGGATGTGTAGGACTGTTAGAGAGTTGCATACATGGGCTGGCCCTTAGGTTAGATGAGGGGAATCTTCTTCTCTCACGGAGGCCACATCATTAGAACCGATCGGCAGAGAAGGGACAAATAGGGAAAGCGACATCTGCTAATGACCCTTTCGGTCTGGAGCTCGGGGCAATTTGTGGGGGTGGTGCATGTGTGCCACTTGCAGAGGGGTTCTAGGAGACCTGGTGGTCGACCCGTGCTTGAATAGTAGGTCTGGCCTTAAGAGGCTGAGTACCGTGAGTATGTGTGCGTGAGGGATTGGCCCTATGACCACCCTTCATAGAGTGCGCAGATATGTGCAAAGAGGGACGACGAGGTGGTCGTCTCTCATGTTCTCGGGCAGGTGCAGCAATAGAGTAGCCCCGAGCAATGGAATGCACATGCAAAGGGTGTATGGGGCCAGATCAGAGGCGACCCGAACCCAAGCTGTGGTTCGAGGCGGCTTGAAGGTTGCCTTGAGGTGTGGCTCGAGTGGATGGACCATGAGCTCTAGTACATGTGTGTGAGGTGGGTGCCTTAGATTGTGTCGAGCCTCTTGTTACATGGACCTGATATGATAGAGAATGGGGGTGTCCTTACGGCGACCCGCAAGAGCACGAGCAGATGGACTGTCATTTGTAGGAAAGGAAGAGACAACATTTTGACTACTCTAAGTAGTGGGACAGGCAAGTCACTTGCCGGTAGCAGGGTGCATGCAGCTTGTGGTGGCTAGCGCGCCACCTATGCAAGGTGCATTGGTGGAGGGTCCACCAAGGCTAGGAGATGGGGAGTGGGGGATGTTTAGATCCCTCTACACACCAATCTAGGTAAGGACTTGGGACCGTGACTCTGAGTCAACACTCAGAAGGAAGGTCAAGAATGAGGTTCGCGAAAATTGTTCCCGAGGAAGACTCATGAGTGCAGGAATCAGAAAATCCCCGATTCGGATAAAGGGTTGAACAACCCCGACGACGTATGTGTGTTAGTGAGCAGGAAATAGAAGAAAGGAAAGCCAAACAAGGATGATCCGACTATGGGGTAGCGTGTCCCCAGTGGAGTCGTCAAGCTGATTAGGTGCCTCAATCTCGCCTTTCGGGTCGGGATGACCTGATGGTGTGATTCTGGGTTCGAGATGGACCTGGGACCTGAGATTGATCTCTCGAGAACGGCGTAAGGAGGACGTGGGCAGGAATACCAATCAGTGAGAGAGGAATTTGGTCGTTAGGAGGGACTTACCTCACGTGGGTCCATGACACGCTCGGGCTGGCTCCCGTGGGTGCCCTCTTAGATCATGTGGAATGCCTCCCTGGCCTGTGGCCAGTTTGTAATCGCCACCCTTGACCTATTTCTTCTTTCTTGCAAACACACACACATTAAAAGTATAGACAACTGGGTCAGAGGACCCCACCTTATCATAGGGTGAGTGCACATGTGCGTGTGTACTCAAAGAAAGATGGGAAAATAATGTAGTAGAGTCCATGTCAATTTGACAACCTCACGGTGTCTCCTTGACGAGGGACCCTTACTGCATATTTTACAACAAAGAGAAAGGGAAAAGGAGTTAGATGGAGAAAAGACATTAGAGAGAAGATCCTTTTAGAGAGAAGAAAATTAGAGAGAAGAAAAAGAAAGGAGAAGGGGATGGAGAGAGAAAATAGATGAAGGCTGGTTTGGCTTTCACTCAGTCCTTCAGAGAGAGAAGAAAAAGTAGAGAGAGAAAAGAGAGATGAAGGTTAGTTTGGCTTTCACCCAGCTCTTTAGAGAAAAATATTTTAAAAAAAGAGAAAAGAGAGATGAAGGCTGGTTTGGCTTTTACCCAAATCTTCAGAGATAAAATATATTTTTGTAAAAAGGAGAAAAGAGGAATAAAGGCTGGTTTGGCTTTCATCCAGCACTTCAGAGAAAGAGAAAAGAGAGACGAATGCTTATTTGTTTTTCACCCAGATCCTTCAGAGATAAAATGTACTTTTGGAAAAAAAAGAAAAGAAAGAAAGATGAAGGCTAGTTTGGTTTTCAACTAGCTCTTCAATGGTAAAGAAAGAAAATATTTTTGTAGAGAGGAAAAAGGGAAACGAAGGCTAGTCTGGCTTTCACCTAGCTCTTCACAAAGAGGAAGAAGAAAAGGAATGAGAAAGAGGGTAAAGGTTAGCTTGGCTCTCGTTAAACCTTTCAAAAGGGGAGAAGAGACGAGACTGAAATAAGAGAGAGGGAGGAAGAGTGAAGAAAGAAGGAAGAAAGAAGAAGAAAGTAGAGAGAGAAGAAAAGGATTGAGAAAAAAGAGGGTGAAGGTTAGCTTGGCTCTCGCTGAACCTTCCTAAAGGGAGAAGAGACAAAAAGAATGAGAGAAGAAGGCAAGAGAAGTGAGAAGAAGAAAGTAGAAAGAGAAGAAAATAATGAGAAAAGAGAGTGAAGGTTAGCTTGGCTCTTGCTAAACCTTCCAAAAGGGATAAGAGATGAAAATAATGAGAGAAGAAGAGAAGAGAAGAGAAGTGAGAAGAAGAGAGGAGAAAGTGAGAAGAAGGGAAGGGACAAATGTTGTGCACGACGGTGTACCCTGCCATGTCAAACAAAGGGAGAGAAAAGAGAAATGTCATGCAAGGTGGTGCACCCTGCCATGCCAAACAAAGAAGAGAGGAGAGAAATGTTGTGCACGTAGGTATACCCTACCATGCCAGACAAAGAGAGGAGAGAGAGCAATGTCATGCACAACGGTATACCATGCCATGTAAGACAGAGAGAAGAGAGAGAAATGTCGTGCACAGTGATATACCCTGTCGTGCCAGACAAAAGAGAGAGGAGAAAAGTGAAAGAGAGAGGAAACGTTTGGCATGACGGCTAGATTGGCATGATGACGAGACTAGCACGGCGGCTAGACTAGCACGGTTGTGAGATTAGGAAGGCGGCTTGACCGGCATGGTGGCAAGATTGGCACGACAAGACTGGTATGGTGAGTTTGTTTGGCACGACAGCTAGACGGGCACAATGGCTAGACCAGCACAGTGACTAGACTAACATGGCGATAAGATTGGCACGCCGGCTAATCTGGCACTACAGCTAAACAGGTACGGCGGCTAGTGGTAAGGCAGCTGAGCCTGCCACATGGGTAAACGCACCCTACCATCCAGTCAAGCAAGCAAAATAGAGAAAGAGGAGAGGAGAGATAAAAAAGAGAGAAAGAAGAGAGGAGAGAGAAAGGAAAGAAGAAGAGAGAGAAAGGAAAGAAGAAGAGAGAGAAAGGAAAGAAGAAGAGAGAGAAAGGAAAGAAGAGAGAGAAAGAAAAGAAGAAGAAGAGAGAAAGGATAGGAGAGAGAAAGGAAAGAAGAAGAGAGAAAAAGAAAGGAGAGAGAAAGGACAGAAGAAGAGAGAGAAAGGAAAGAAGAAGAGAGAAAGGAAAGGAGAGAAAGAAGAGAGAGGAGGAGAGAGAAAGAAGAGAAAAATATGAGGGGAGAGAGAAAGTTACCTTTAATGCCCAAGGGTACCCATCCAAATATTCTCTCTCCTCTTTCTCTCTCTCTCCAAACCGTGACCCAAAACTCAAGCAAAAATCCAATTTTTATTTGATGAAGAAGTATCCTATACATGTGAGCATCGTATGCTGATATAGATTTTAAGTCCAAACATGCGTGCATGTTCAATTCTTAACCTAATTGTGGGAAAATAGAAATTCAATGAATTAAAAAAAAATTAAGAAATTAGGGGAAATATGATGATTTTGCCCTCACCCACAAATCCTGAAATTCCAATTAAGTCCCTATCATGGCCATGCAACCTTTGCGATATTTTGGGATCCGTTCAGGGTCCTTCTGGTCTTCATCCAACCAAAACATTATTACTTCTTGGTCGGCTCGGGAAGACGGTCGTCTTGATACCCATTTCGAGCCATGGATTGGACTATTGGGCCACGATCACGAGGTGTGAAAATCATGAGAAACATGCGATCTTTGATTCAAGATCATGGCCGTTTCTCAGTTTTTTGCATGATTTCTTCGTTGTATTTTGACGAGCATGCCGTCATGAGCATTTGGGGATGATCATGGCTCGATTTGGTGTCCGAACGAGTATTCTTCCAATTTTCTATTTTGGCTGGAGTTTGGTTTTCGGTGGTCGAAAATTGCAGAAACTTCGACTCTGTCGTGTGGCGAATCTAACTGTCCATCACGTGTTAGGTTCTGCTCGAACGAAGCCTCTGACCTTGTGCTCATAATGGGTCTGGTTCGAGGTCGATCAGATGTGCAAGTATCGTGATGTGGCTGCTCCATCGAGGCGCCCTCCTGCTGGAAAATCTGCAACCTTTCATTGAATCACAATCTTCTCTCTAGGTTTTCTCCCGATTCGGGCCACGACATGGGTCGTGCCACATCAAAATGCTCGGGTCGATGAGACGAACGTGCTCCCAAAATTTGAGCTTGATCTGACCTGGGACGAGAGAGATACAGCCTTCCAAATTTTAGCCCGAAATCTAAAAAAACAGTTTTATTAATGGAAACTGGTTCATTGACGGAGCACGGTAATAGCATGTGACCGACCCGTTTTGGATAATTTGACCATAACTTGGTCTAGAAACGTCTGATCCAGCTGAAACTTGGGCCCTAAGGGTTATCGGACGTCTCAGATCCAATGGAGATGCTCCCATGGCCATTTGATGCTCCAGTAATAGGGATGTAGTTATAAGGTCCATTTTTCAGGCGAGATATGCCGATTTTTCAAAACTGATTCTGCATTTGCACTGCCTTAAACTTGTCAGATCATGACAAAACTTGGCAGGTGTTCTTAAGATACCCTTAAGCATGATCTCGAAGCTTCTTGGGACATTCTGAGACTTTTGAAAGTTTCACTTTTAGATCAGGGCATATTGTCCTACGGTTTCCGTAGTCCACAGGCATTTAGGTACCTGTGGACCTAGGTCATGAACTACTCTCTCTTTATTCGCATCGGAGATACTAGTATTGAAAAACCCCGTCAAGCACCCCACTTCTTTTTTTTTGAGGGGCTCACTAGAACAGTGAACCTTGCGGATGTAGTATGGAGGTATGACTTGGCTATCGGTTGATGTGATAATTGGTGACCCAGGCGGGATGTGTCCTAGTGGGATGAGCTATTGCCTCGAAGGATGGCTTGTGACCCAGACAGGATGTGTTTGTCCAGGGTAGAGTGTTTAAGCCCACGGGGGCGGCTTGTGACCCAGGCGGGATGTGTCTGCATGGGGTGAGATGTTGCCTGGAGGGACGGCTTGTGACCCAGGCAGGATGTGTCTGTGTAAGGAAAGGTGTTGATACCTACGGGGGCGGCTTGTGACCCAGGCAGGATGTGTCCGCGAGGGGTTAAAGAGATAGACACTTGAAAGACGGGGCGGCAGGAGAGATCCGTCGTGCGATCTATTGATGACGATTAGTCGGCTGCGGGGCGGCAGAAAATTCCATCGTGATGCTTCAAGAGTGACGCCTGGGAAGCGAGGTTTTAGAAGGTTTAAATGGAGGTCAAATGAGGCACCGTTGCGATGACTAGTGTCCGTGTGGTTGGACTATGTGCTGATCAGGTAGCGGCGAGCTTTGATGATGGGCTTATGGCCTCTATAAAAAGAGCCTAGGCCAAAGAGCATGAGGGCAGTTCTTCCTCTTGTCTTTGTAAAGTTCCTTGCTTGCATCTCCTATTGATGGAGGATGTGTGGAGACTTTCTTTCTTCTGTGTTCTGCTGAGGCCATGTCCTATGTTGGGGCTGGCTGTTAGGTCCCGGCTTTTGGGGCACGTCCGAGCGTTAGGCATTTGGGTGAAGGTGTTCGACCATGCGAAAGTGTTGGCGGACCCATGCTGGCTGATGGGTTTGTGCCTTTAGGTCCCTTCTGCTTTTTTGGTCTCCAAAGCGTAAAAGCCAAGGCTGTGTGTAAGATGTTGAGTGTCAACCACCCCGAATCCCATCTTGTCCATTGAGATATGATGGTAAACTGCAATGGTCTTCGCTGGCTCGTCATCTCTTTGACAATGGTTGACCAATCGTGTGATTTGGTCGACTTGTTGGTTCAAAACTTGGATGAACTATTGGTATGCGGAGTAGGGCCCTTCTTTCTCGGGCTTATGCATGTTATTGCTTGGGTAACCAACTTCTGGCTTTTTGCCTTCACCCGGGTGCAGCAGGAGGAAGAGGCGCAACTAATTCTTTTTTAATCTTGCTTGAAGAGAAGGATACTGCCTCTTTGGGAGTCACCACCACCGTGAGAAGGTAGCGGGCCCTTTTGAAGGGGGTGGATTTATTTTAGAACGGATGTACTGTTTTTTCTTAAAGTTACAAATTTTATTCTAATAACAATCTTGTAATCCTTTTTTTTTTTTCATAAAATGAAATTCTCCTTCGAGTTGAATACTCA
The DNA here is from genome assembly GCF_000471905.2 of Amborella trichopoda. Next base: position 537,644 of record NW_006499677.1, on the reverse strand, counting down.
TCCTTTTCTTTTTGTGCCTTGGCTTATGCGTTCACCTCCTATTTTTTTGCCGACGGTTTTTTTGGCCTTGTTTTTCCTTGGCTCAGTTCTTATTCCCACTGATGATGAGGATAAGAAATGGCCGATCGGGCGCTCGTTGTGCCCGTGGGGCAGCTACCGTCGGGTGTGACTCGGTGGTTGGGATGCCTTTACGGGTTTTTGTCCCAACCCTTGGGGTATGTGTCATTTCTGATATTCACGAGGACCCTGCATTTTTTTTTAAAGAGACCATGGAGGTCTTGTGTGTGTTGACGAGACAAGGAACAAAGTTCCCATGCCCGCCGCCGAGTGTAGTGATGCATGGGTGCATACCGAGCTTTTGAGTTGGCCCGGGATTTGTATGGGCAGAGAGGGGAAGAGTGGCGTACCTGAGAGGCGTTTTGACAGTAGTAGGTGCGCCCTTTTCGATGAGTCGCGTCAAGCATGCGGAGTAGTAAATGCTGAATGAGAGGGTTGCATTGGAGTTGTACGACAACTTGATTATGTGTCCTCAACACTTCCTCGGGATGAAACGTGTCACGACCCCACTCTTTGACCCCTGCCAGAGGGCGACAAAGCGCCGGATCGCTACCGGAGGTCACGAACGTCACTCAAGTGGGAGTGGCTCAATGCACGAAAATGTGGAATCAAGAGCAAACCACGAAAGAAAACTAGAATAAAATTGTTAATCCGAACAAATAACAATTCCAAAAGTACGGCCATCTCATTCATCCAATATTAAAAAGTCTTTACAATTCCTTCTTGGTACTACAGGACAAAAAATACACAAAATGAGGTACACCGCACATTACTGAGACATCCAAAACATACAAGGGAATTCTTTAGAGGACGGCTTTTTAACCTCGCGACTTCAAGCTTCAAATCCCCAATGGTTACCCACCTTAAGCACATGTGTCAACACTCTTCACTCTACAGTTATGAAAATAATATGGAATGAGTTAATAGCTTGGTAAGCAGATCTACACTATTGCATTCCAACTAGCGTGATAATGATAACAATATGCAACACACGTGTACGTACATGTACACATGTATCAAATAAAGTCCCTTAACGTGCTTCTCAATATTCTAACAGAAATATGAGAAAGGCAGTTCAATATATATAATGCATACGTTACAATCACATTTCTTAAAGTAGAGTAATAAAGACAGCAAATCACAACTTCAATTTAAAGCTCATGCAGAAAGCATAAATAAGTTAGGCAAATAGATTTAACTACTCCTGAAGTAGAAGTTACATCGGTCAGACAAAACCAATCCTGAACTTGGGACTTCTACCCTCACTCAGGAGGGTGGATCATGACAAGTGGATGACCCACTTCATAAGGCCCTCACACACGCACACATCCCCAGCGTGCTTTGGGGTTTTCGATAGGCAGGGGGCTTGCAAGACACTACCCTCTCCTTGTGCCCTTTTGGTGAGAGGGTGTTACACTACCATTAGGTGACCCAATGTGTAGTTCCCACATAGATATGGGGGGCGCAACCCTCCCAACTACTCACATCCTGAGTCCCATCCTGTCATGGGGATTCAGAGAAAAATCACAGCTGTCAGCACCATCATTCACATAGTAGGTTCCTTTTTACATAACATAATAGCATCGCAGCTGCCGGTACCATCATTCACACAGTAGGTATCCATTCACATATGGCATAAGCATCATGATACCATCATTCACACAGTAGGTATCCATTCACATATAGCATAAGCATCATGATACCAT
>NW_006499677.1:469671-530560 GCF_000471905.2 Amborella trichopoda | reverse complement strand
ATATATATAAGTATGCCCCAAACATGGGTGTTTGAACGTATCTTTCAGCACCTTGGTCCCTGATAAGAAGGAGATCAATAAAAGCCTACAAAAACAGTGGAAATTTTTAATACTCTCAGAATGGCCCCAAAACTGGTCAAGATATTTATAAGTACTTCAAAAGGCCACCTGCCAAGTTTCATCTCGATCAGACATGTCTAAGGCAGTGAACACAAAGAAACATTTTTTGGAAAATTTGCCTCTAGCACCCTGAAACGGACCCTACAACTGAAACTACATTTTTGATGTCTCAAGTCACTGTGGGATCACCTCCATTAAATCTGATATGGTCGAAAACCTCTATGGGCCAAGTTTCGGCTTAATCGAGCACTTCAGGACAAAGTTATGGGTAAAAGACTAAAAAGGGGTAGGCTGCACACTATTCCATGTGGCCTCACTGCACCAAAATACCATTGAAGGTGGCTATTTTTATAGTCACGAGCAGTCATTTTCGGGGCTCATATCTCACTCGTTCTGAGTCGGATTGCCCTCAAATTTATTTAATGTGTTCATCTCATTGAGATGAACGTTTCGATAAGTGGTATGCCCCGAGACGATCTTCGAGCAAGGAGAAAAACTAGAAAGAAGTTGCCGATCCATGAAGAAGTTGCTTCAGCAACGACACACCTCGCTCGATGGACCAAATCACGATGGTCTCACAACGGATCGACGTGAAGCCATTTCCATTATGTGCATAAGGTTCAGGGTTATCATTGGACCGAACCCCATACATGATGGACGGTTAGATTTCATGCATCAAGTCGATGAAGTAACTAAAATTCCAGCCACCAGATTCTAGATTCCGGCCAAAACTCAAAAGTTATGAAATCTTCGTACAGGCTCCAAATCGCGTTCCGTTTGTTACCACACGATCGTGACGATATGCTCAGTGTGAAATCACAAAGAAACATCAATGAACAAGCACACAATCGATCCAAAGTTTTCAAGATTCATCCAAGATTCAAGTCTCATGATCATGCCTAAAAAACATGATTCATGGCTCGAAGTGGGTATCAAAATGATTGCCATGTCGAGCCCTACAAGAAAATAATAATATTTCGATCAAACATGCATCAGAACAACCTCGGGTCAACCACGGAAGATCACACAAGATCTCGGGTAGCAACATGGACTGTTTTACGATTCCACACATTATTAGACATGGGCAAAACAACCATTTTGCACCCATTTTTAGAATTTATTTAAATCAATTAAATTGTAATTATTGTCAATTTTGGTTGGTTTTTAGCCATGCACCCATGTTTGGGACCAATTCTATATAAGCATGCAAACCTAAATTGTAAAGGACCCTCGGTTCATTCTTTGATGATTCAATAGAAATTTCCATTCTTGCTTGAGCCTATGAGTACATCTTAGAGAGAGAGAGGAGAGAGAAGAAAAGGGCTGGTACCCTTTGAGTAGGTAACTTTCTCTCTCCTCCCCTCTTTTCTCTCCCTTCTCTTTTCTCTCTCTTTCCCCCATCACAATTGGCACAAGCCTAGCACCGATTGGTTCTCCTCTCTCTCATTCCCAGCATCGAGTAGGGCTTTCTCTCCTCTTCCTTCAGTCCCAATGCCCAGTGGGGGTTTTCTCGCTCCTCTTCCTTCATCCCAGTGTCGAGTGGGGTTCTCTCTCCTCTTCCTTCATTCCCAACACCAGGTGGGGGTTTTTCTCTCCTCTTCCTCCTTCATCCCAACACCAAGTAGGGTTTTTTCTCTCCTCTTCCTTCATCCCAACACTAGGTGGGGTTTTCTCTCTCTTCTTCTTCCTTCATCCCAACACCGGTTGGATTTCTCTCTCCTCTCTTCCTTAATAGTCGACAAACCCTAGCTCCGGTTGGATTCCCTCTTCTCTCTTGTCACAGTTGACGAAGCTTAGCACCAGTTGGATTTGTCTCTCTATTGTTGCAGTAGGCGAAGCCTAGAGCCGGCTCGATCTCTCCCTTGCTTCTCTCCAATTGCAACCGGTGTAAGCTTAGCGTTGGGTGGTTCTCTTCTTTTCCTCTCTTCTCATCTGACACAGTCGGTGAAGCCTAACGCCAGTTGCTTTCTCTCTTCCCTCTCTCTTTTATCCTCTCGTCTCTTCTTCCTCCCGCTGTCTATTCCTTTATTTCTCTTACCTCATTCTTTCCCCCATAACCACCATGCTACTATTCTTTCATTTGATTAAGAGGGAGTAAGGTTAGCCTCTCATGGAAGTCCTGTCATCTAGCCGTAATGTTGATGTGCCACGATTACTTGGCCCGCTTTATTGCCACGACCGATTGATCATCGTGCTTAGCTAGTCAGTATTGGTGATGATGTCTAGTATTGATCCCTTGAGTCAGTCTTAGTATCTAGCCTGTTTTGCTACCACATTAGGCCAATTACTCGCTAGCTTGATCCTCTCGCTTAGTTTAACTCTTCTCTCCCCTGTCTTTCTTCTCTTCTTCTTCTTTAATGCACATGCTTGCGTACGTTCATCAAAGAGGAAAAGGGTGTGATCTAACCCACCTATCTTACAACGTTTGCCATATATGTGTGTGATTGCAGAAAACAAGAAGAATACGAGCCAAAGGAGGTGATTTCGAACCAGTTTCATTACTGGGGGGTTTTCTTCGTGATTTAAGAGGGCGTCCATGCGAGCCAGCCGAGTAAGTCCCGAACCCACCTTTAAAATTCCTTTCTCACCAGTTGGTAACACCTGCCTCTGTTCTTGAACGAGGTTCCTGAGAGAGGGATCTCAGAAACGTCTCTGGTCTTCCCTCGAAACCCGAGACACGTGCTACTCAATCATCCAGATCCGGAGGGTGAGATCGAGGCAGCTAACCAATGGGTGGATGATCAAAAGTAACCTATTGCTAGAAATTAAGATTAAATTGAATTATAAGAAATTAGAAAATATGGTGCAAAATGATAGATTTGCCCCTACCTAAAAAGTTGTGGAATTTCAGAGCAGTCCATGTGTTACCCTAGGACTTGTGTGATCTTGCATTGCTGATCTGAGGTCATTTTGATGCCTGGTTTATTGTAAGATAGTTGTTTTCTTGTAGAGCTCAGCATGGCGATCGATTTGATACCAACTTTGAGCCATGGATCATGTTTTTGGTGCACGATCATGTCACTTGAAAGTTGAGTAGATCTTGAAACTTTGAATCGATAGTGTGTTCGTTCCTTAATGTTTTTTTGTGTTTTCTTCGCTAAATCACACTGAGCATGCCACTATGATCATGGGGCACAAAACACAGCTCGATTTCGTGGTCGAATGAAGATTTTGCGAGTTTGGAATTTTGGCAGGAATCAAGGATTCTGGTCCCAGAATTTGCAATCTATTCGTCGGCTTCATGTGCAGAATCCGACCGTTAATCATGTACAAGGTTCGGGTCAGAGATCGCCTGAGACCTTACGCCTGCAATGGAATCGGTCTCGCATCGATCTGGCTCGCGAACAACGTGATTTGGCCACTTGAGCGAGGCACGACGCTGCTGAATTTCTTGCACTTTTCTTCATGGATCAGCAACTTCTCTGTAGCGTTTCTTCACGCTCGGGTATCATCACGGGACGTGCCACATATCTAATCGCTCGTCTTGACTAGACAAAAATGCTCAACAATTTTAGAATGATCAGACTTAGGATGATGAGATATGAGCATTGAAAGTCCTTGGCCGTGACTATCCCTTCAATGGTATAGTGTTGCAGGGTGGCTGCACTGGAATAGCATGCGGCTTCTCCTGTTTCACTCTTTCACCTATAACATCTTCCTAGAATGTCTGTTTGAGCTGAAACTTGAAACTTGGGGATTTTCAATCGTGTTGGATCCAATGATGCTGGTCTCATATCAATTTGAGATGTTGAAAATGTAGCTCTAGTTATAGGGGTCCGTTCAGGGTGCTAGAGGTCGATTCTAGCGGAACTGTTTCTCAGTCTGCAGTACCTTAGACATGTCGAAATGCGATGAAAAATGGTAGAAAACTCTTGAGAGATTTCATGAAGATCTTGGCCAGTTCTGGGGCTTTTTTGAGACTGCTCGAATTTCCATTACTTGCTAAGTGGGGCCCAATGTTGATGAAAAATACCTTCAAATAGCATGCCCCGCCGAATGTTGTTCTTTGAGAGAATCGATAAGTGTAATCATTTTGAAATTTTGAGGGATCTTTATAGTGTCCGCAACCTCAAGAGACTATCTGTGGTTTGGAGCATTTTGCCTTTGTCAGCACCTCGTATGGAACCAGGCCTTTTTTGAAGGCCAAATGCTATGAACCTTCACTCGACATTATTTACTGCTACACCAGGTTTTCTTTTGATGCTCAAGGTATCTTCTATAGCTCACGTCTAGTGGGGTCCAGTCGGGGGCTTCTGACCCAACCTGAAAGTCTGGTCCCATGTAGGCTAGGGGTTTGGCGAAGACTTCCCCAAAGCCTATGGCAGGTTGGACCCTGGCTTCATCAGTTTCTTGCCTTCGTGATGGCTCTTAGCATTTTTGAAGGGACTTTTTGGTCATCGTCCTCACCCTCAAGGACTCTTATTATTGTTAAACTGGGGAAATCTTATGCATCTCTCACTCCCTGATGAGCCATGAAACTAGAGAGATCTTATGTAGCTCTCACTCCTTGATGAGCCATGAAACCGGGGAGATCTTATATGCTCTCACTCCCCGATGAGCTATGAAATCGTGTAGATCTTATGCGGCTCTCACTCCCTGATAAGCCATGAAACCGGGGAGATCTTATGTGGCTCTCACTCCCTGATGAGCCATGAAACTGGGAACTTGTAGGGCTCTCACTCCTTGACGAGCCATGGAAACTGAGGAGATCTTGTGGGGCTCTCACTCCCTGGCGAGTCATCTGGCCTGCGACTGGATGCTGGCTTTTGAGGACTTTAGGCAGACCTCGATAGCATCGTGCCCGTTCGGTCCAAGCACCCTTTCATGGGTTTTCACTTGAACATGAGAAGTGGCATCGTGAAGACATTTTTCACCAACTTCTGTTATTTTTGGGCTCGTTTACCCATGACTTTGTGGTCATGTCCACCCTTTTCATCCAGTTTTGCTCACGGTGCCCTCTTGGGTTTTTCATCGTTCCTGGGTTTCTTTTTGCACGAAACTCTTTTACTCATGGTTTCGTGAATATGCCCGTCCGTCATTTTTACTCATGGCATTCCCTTGTCTTGGTGTACACCATGCCTGTTTTTTTTTAGAATGCGTGTTTTAGGGTCGTGTCTTTGAGACTTATGCGAAGCCTTTTAACGTCATGAGGCTAAGATGCGCACTATAGTTTAGAGTCATACAGTTGGATCGTAACAGTAGGGAATGGCAGTCTGTAGAGGCCACAGAGTGAGTCTGGTGATGACTTTGACTCACTTGGGAGGATAACATGAAGTTGCCTGTGGAGAGTTGATTGGATGGTAGGTGAAAGGTGGTGACCCACTAATTGATGATGAATACGGGTGCCAAGGTGGCTTGCCATTTGGTGAGCATGGGTAAGACTCATTGGGGGATGATGAAAGATCGTGAACGTGGCCCGCGCACACGAAAGAGCCGGCTAAGGAAGACATGTGTGGAGATCCACGTAAAGGGCGTATGCGCCTAAGCAAGCACACTGGGGAGAAGAAGAGGGTATGTGCACACAAATGGGCTGGCTAAGGAAGACATGCGTGGAGATGCATGAAAAAGGGGTGTGCGGCTAACGGGGGCAGGTTTTAAGGTCGCGCCTCCTAGACCTTGGCAAAGCAATTTAACGTTATGCGGTCAGGATGCACACTATGGTTTAAAGTCATACAGCTTGAACCATGGTTAAGTAGTTTTAGGTCACGCAACCAGGACCGTGCAGTTTAAGGTCATGCAACTAGACCTCCACTATAGTTTAGGGTCGTATAGTTTGGATCATGGCTATGCAGTTTAGGGTCATACAACATGGAGCGTGGCTATGCAGTTTAAGGTCATGCAATGCGAACCATGGATGTGAAGTTTGAGGTCATGCAATGCGGACCATGGCTGTGCAGTTTAAGGTCATGCAATGCGGGCCACGGCTGTGCAGTTTAAGGTCATGCAATGCGGACCAGGGCTATGCAATTTAAGGTCATGCAATGCGGACCATGACTATGCAGCTTAAGGTCAGGCAATGTGAACTATGGCTGTGCAGTTTAAGGTCATGCAATACGGACCATGGCTGTGCAGTTTAAGGTCATGCAATGTGGACCATGACTGTGCAGTTTAAGGTCAGGCAATGTGAACCATAGCTGTGCAGTTTAAGGTCATGCAATGCGGACCATGGCTGTAGCAGTTTAAGGTCATGCAATGCGGACTATGGCTGTGCAGTTTAAGGTCATGCAATGTGGACCATGGCTGTATAGTTTAAGGTCATGCCATGCGGACTATGGCTGTGCAGTTTAAGGTCATGTAATGCGGACCATGGCTATACAGTTCAAGGTCATGCAGTGCAGACCTGGGCTGTGCAGTTTAAGGTCATGCAATGCGGACCGTGGCTGTATAATTTTAGGTCATGCAATGCGAACCATGGCTGTGCAGTTTAAGTTCATGCAATGTGGACCGTGGCTATATAGCTTAAGGTCATGCAATGCAGACCATGGCTGTGCAGTTTAAGGTCATGCAATGCGGACCATGGCTGTACAGTTTAAGGTCATGCAATGCGGACCATTAAGTGGTGAAGGCATGCGCTTCATGGGGAGTAGGGGTCATCACTAGAGATTGGACTCCCTGAGGAGTGAGACTGTGACGTAGGGAATGAACTTCTTGAAGAGGCAGGACAATGGTCCAGAGGGGAGTGCCAAGGCATGCGCGCAGCACCAAGTATGGAGTGGCACATGCATAAATAAGCCTAGGTGATGCGTTAAGTCCCTTAGTGAAGCACGCGGTAGTAGGCCTTGACATTTTGTGCGACGGTGATCTATGGACGAGACACATGGCGATGACTCCTGGACGAGACGAGTGGTGATAACCTCTGGACGAGATGTGCGGTGATAGTCTCTGGTTGAGGCACGTGGCAATAGTCTCTGGTCGAGGCACGCGATGACAGTCTCTGACTGAGGCGTTCGGTAAAAGTCCTGATGGGGCATGCGACACTAGCCTTCTAATGAGGCACGCGACACAAGTCTTGACAAGGCGCGCGACGATGATGCTTCAGGTCCTGGGCTTGGCCCGCCCTGGCCTAATCTTATTGCCATCAAGAGCTGGGGACTGGAGCATCATTCTGAGTTTGTCGAGGGCAGTTCATGGTGCCACGGGGTATAAACGGGGGAGAAACCCCAGTTTACTATTTTATCGAAAGGTAAAATAGTAGAAATCTTTTTGGAGAGAGAGCCAAAACTTCCTGACGCGGGTTTTCCAGCGAGCACTTCCCGATCAAAATCTTGTAGAGACAGGCCCTAAGGGATTTTTCTGGCGAGCTTCAGGAAGTGCGAAGCTTCGCAGCATGATCACGAACCTTTTCGAAAGTGCCGAGGCTTTTTGAGCAAGGAACAAGACCTCTCGAGGCCTTAGCAGGATTTGCAGAGGTGCCCTGCTTGAGTTCCAGTGCCCTACTGGTCGTTCTGTTGCTAAAGGGGAGGTCGTAGAGAGTTCAAAGGGCTTTTTCAGCTCTCTGGTTGTTAAAGGAGAAGGAGAAGGGGCTGCATTGAGTTCACCGAAAACTTAGCAGAATTTCGGTGAGCTTTGGTGAATTGCTGAAGTGGGAAACCAGGGAGAAGGGAAATTTGCAGGGTCACAGGGACTTAGGGGAGCTTTTTCAAGGGACTTCAGGTGATTTTTCGATAACTTCAGCAACAAGCAGAAGGCATGAAGGATTTTCCCGGTGGGCTCATACGTGTCTCCTGCTGCTTCTGTATCATCCTTTGCTCTTTAGGATTTGCCTTCTCCTTCGCCTGAACTTCTTTTGGCCCTTCAAAGGCTCGAGTCGGTGCCTCAGATCCTATTGCCCCTATTGAAATTGCTTCGGACTAGGAAGCGACGTCCGTGGCTGAAGGGGAGGGCCCAGTCCTGATGGAGGTGAGTGGGGGTGATGAGGCGGCTAAGGCGGAGAGGGCCTCTGAAGCTCTAGAGATTGTTGTGCCTACTAAGGAAAGGGACTCCCAGGTGGAGCTTGCGGTCATAGAAGAGGCTAGTGACCCAGGGACTGACGAGGGGCCACCCGAGCAACAAGAAGTTGTTTCAAGTCATGTAGCCGTGGAGGATGCAGCAACGGTACATCCCCAGGGGTCATATTTTGAGGGCCCAAAGGCGGCACCCTTGGTTGCCGAGGAGACAGGTCTTATGAGGGAACTCGTGGCTAAAGTGGTCTCTTTGGAAGACAAGGGTGAAGAAGGTGTCAAACCTGTCGAGGAGGAGATGGCGGTTCAAGAAGAGAGGGAAAAGGGAGAAGGGACTGGCCCTGAAGGGGTTGAAACCACTTTGGAGCATATTACGATCACTCCAGAAAATGAGGGGCGAGGAGAAGAGGCTGGCCTTGGAGGACCCGCGCCTACTAATGGTGAGGCTGACAAACCAGGTGAGGAGGCTGTGAGGGCAGAGCAGGTTGAAACTAGGGCCCTTCCGCACTTGAAAATGATGAGAGCTTGGGCTTCACAGTCCCTCAGCAGGAGCCGGTGACTCGCATGGCTATAATCCCTTCAGGTTCTGCCGTGGAGACTGATGTTATTGCTATTGCAGTGGCCTCAGCAACACTGCCTAGGCTTAGCATGAGTGGGTTGTCTGGCATAATGATGGACACGCTTCGTCTGGGCATGCAGTGGCTAAAGGGTCCGCCTTTTACTAAACTTAATGGTGCAATCCAAAAGTTCAGGCAGATCGCCTTGCAGGGGGAGTACCAGAGATCATCCCTTACTTCGATGGCATCGTAAATGAGCTAGAAGGGTGGAGAACAAAGGCCTTACGCGAAGAAGCAACTGTGCAACAGCTGGAGAGCTTGCAATTACCCCCTTTGGAATCCTCACTTTTGTGCTACCGTGAATTGGTAGAAACCCAATTTCAGCAAAAGGATGCTGCAATCTCCTAGAGATCGGACCTCGCTGAGGAGGCCATCGCCCACCACCTCAAGATGATGGCTCTGAGGGTGAAGATATTAGAGCTAACGCAGAAGCTTGACAAGCTAGAGAATGAAACTGCAGCTTGGGAAGCAAAGGACAAGGTGCTTCTTGATAACATTTTGGCCGTCGAGTACTCCTTGGTAGAAGTGGTCGCCATGATGGAGCATGAAGCGAAGCTCGTGGCAGGGTTTAAGAGCGAAATTGAGCAGGCGAAGGCATCGACTGCAACAAACAAGGGGAAGATCAATGAAACCATTGATCGATTTTTATGACGCCTTCTTTTTTTTTCATTTCTTCTTATTGTAAAGAAAATAAGCTTACAATGCCCTCATGTTTTATGAATGGAACAATTCTTTTCTCTTTCTGTGTGCGATCTTGTCTTTTATTCTCCCTTCTCTTTTTTATTGCTTCTGCCCTTTCACTGCGTGAGACGAAAAAGGATTTCCCACTCCTTGCTTTGTATTTTGACATCTTGTCGTGGCTTCAATGTCCTCGAATGGGGGAGCAGTTGCTTCCTCACCCCTTAGTGTTTGATTGGACAGGGGCTCATAATTCATGGTTCTCATGATTTGGTGAGCCTGTTCACTGTAAATACTCCAATCTAGGGGAGCCTTGGCTTTGATTCGAGGTGCATTACTTTTGAGCTCTTCATAAGTCTTAGTCTCAGGGACAAACTCCTTTAAGTGCTTTGAAGAGATGCACATAACCTCCAACTGATTCTGGAGGCTACAAACCTCACTTCTAAGCTCTGCCATGGGGTCTTGTTCCTGAGAGCCTAAGGGCTAATTCTTGTCCACCTGTACCTCTTTGGGAGCCTCTGAGAGGTGTAAGACCTTCTCTTGCCTACTGGTGATCCCCTTGTTCAAAGAGGATGGAATTTGGAGTACCTTCCTTGGTGGTTGGTGCGGCAATTCTGTTCTAAAAGAGCAATGGGGACATGCAATACCTTTTGTTGGTCCAGCGTATAGGTGACCCTCAGTGTTGAAAGGTCTACCTCTAGGGCTTCCTCAGTCTCAAGAGTTGCTTCTAGCTCGTCATTTTGTTCTGGTGAATTAGAAGTTGAGGAAGCTTAATCTTCGAGGGATGACACCATGACATCAGAGAGGTGGCAAGGTATACTTGGGTAAATAGGAGTCAGAGGCAGGATCTTGCCTTGTCTTTTCTCCTCTTTGAACATGTCCATAATCATTCACCCCAAATCTTCAACATCATCATGAGACGAGGGTTATGTCTCTCTCACAGGCTTCCAATCATCATCCTTTAACTTTTCTGGTGCTGGAAGGTCTATGAAATAGTACTTAGCATTAGCATAGTGAGTCTCGGCTATAGGGAACGGTCTCTTGTAAGCATAGACGGTGTGTTGTCTCTCATCTCGGCTGTATTTGAAGCATTGTTAGAGCGTGGAAGGAACCACCCCCTGATCATGAAGTCAAGGGCGGCTGAGTAGGACGTTGTAAGATGTATCGGTATCAATCACATGGAACTGACCATAATCGTTGAGGTCACCGATCTTAAGGCGAAGGCACACTATGTCAGCTGGCTTTTCTCCTAATTGGTTGCACGGTGATGTGGGTAGGAGTGAGATCGTCAGACCCTAATCCCAATCTAGTGAGGATCCTTCTTGGGATCAGGTTGACTGCTGACCCTCAATCCAGCATGATCCAGTTGATATGGTAGGCATGTAATTCACCATTCACGAAGATGGGATAATCGTGAAATTTGCCTCCCAACTAAAGGTCATCTTCAAAAAAGGAGATTGCCAAGAACCCACTCAAGACAGTTGGGTCAACCTCAATAGGCTCCACTTCAGTCTCGTACACCTTTGGGTTAGAAAGAGCTTTTACCAGGGCCATACGATAGTCTCTAGACAACAAAAGGACGTCATAGATACTTAGAAGGGCTAGAAGCTTCCTCAAGTGCCCAATTACGTCATATTTCACTTTATCCTCATTAGTCTTCTGTGTTCCTGATCCAGTCACTGATGTAGGTGGTAGGGTAAGCTTAGGAACAGGTTTTGGTTTGTGGCAATGGCTGACTTTGTTGTTCAGCCGGTGCGGTTTGGGTTGACGGGGAGGCAATAGGTAAATGTATTAAGGATGTAGATGTTTGAGATCGAGGATTAGGGAAAAGTGAAGGATCGAGAAACTTGAGGACCTTGATCTTTTGAGGTGTGGGCTGCAGCTTCTTTCCTGATCTCATGTTCATTTGCCCCGTGCTGGATGGTACTTCCAAGATTTGTGCCATATGGGAGGCCTCTTTGGAAGAGGAGCTTGAAGATGGCTCAATTTTTGCTCGGGTTGCCAGGGCATCAGCGACTGTCGAGAATCCAGCAGCTTGGGCCAATATCTTTCTTAGGTGTTTCCGCTACGACCTGCTAATGTTGGTTCCTTCAAGCTCTCTATTTAAAGTGTCGAAGTCTGAGCACTGCCGAGCTGCACCTGTGGAAGAAATAGAAGAGGAGGGAGGAGAAGAAGAGTTAGAATGTTCAGGGCAGCTTTTTACGTCGTCGCCAAAATTGGACGTGCACAGGGGTGGGTGCTTTTAGCATTGTCACCCATATTGGACGAATTCCGAGCTATTGATGTCTTAGGGACGTCCTCCTGATTAGACAAAGGGAGAAGGCGAGCTGCACCTAGGATGAAGTCCTGCAAGGTTGGCAGTGGAGGAAGGGGCCTGAGGAATTCTTCCTCAACTAGTGGCTGAGAGATGTGGTTCCTTCGGCGAGCTCACCTGGGTGCTCGTCTCCTTCTGGATCCCTGAGGAGGTGTTTGGTCCGCCTTATAGGGCTGATTAGTAGTCCTAGCTTGGTGGACTGCCTCACTCTTCAGGGATTTGAGCCTACTTCGTCCATGGTAGACTTCCCAGGGTTGAGAAATCGAGGGCTCTGAAGGGCCCAATGTATGCTCATAGGGGACCCATTGTAGGGTTTCCTCTTGAATAGGAGTGTTGGCTTGGAAGCATTCTAGGAGGACAATACAAACAACATGGCCTTTCTGTACCCTCTCAACCACTACGGCTTTGAACCCAGAGCATTCTTCAAGCTCATGACCCCATACTTGGTGATATGGGCATCAGAGGTTTTCCGTATCTGAGCAAGATGCCTCGGCTGCTTAGCAGGCTTGGGAGTGACGAGACCCTGTTGAAGCATCATCTAGAAGAGGGCTTGCAGAGGTCTAGCTCAGTGCTTCTTAGGGCTTGTATTGGGAGTTCTTCTTGCACTGGAGGAAGAGGGACTTGAGGGTGTCCTTCTGGGTTACCATGAACTTCCTTGCATTGTCCAAGAGCTCATGGAAGCCGGTGCATTCACTTAGGTCATGGCCTCGTACCAAATGATAAGAGCACTAGAAGTTTTCAAATCCTGAAGGCAGGAACTTGGGCTGCCTCGTCGGCTTGGGCGTGACGAGTCCTTCCTCAAGCATTATGGAGAATAGTGCACGGAGGATAGCAGGTGCTTCGCAACCTCTTAGATTGTCACTATGTGAGAAGCGTCAGTTGCCCCGAATGCCTTCTTTAACTATTCGAGCTTTATTTGACCCTTGTTAATAAGGGCTTCAATAGTGTCTTTGAGCTTATGGCAGTCTTGAGTGGGGTTGCCTACTTTCCTGTGATAAGCGCAGTACCTCTCATGTGTCTCATGTCTAGCTTATTCTTCAGTGTTGACCTCTGGCCGCTGGATCATGCTTTGCTTCAGTAGCAGTCGAAGCAGTTCAGTTACCCACTCCTCGTCAAAAGGATAAACCTTGTTCTGGTGCTGGATCTAGTAGTCACTTCGATTAATATTTTTAGGAGGCGAGACCCTATTGTAGAACTGTTGCTTGCCCCCGGCCTGAGACGTTTGTGCCTTAGAGAGGTCCATGGTTTGAGGGTTGGTGTTCTTAGTGTCAGTCACGGTGACAGCCGCACTAATCACCGCTTTTTGCTAGTTGCCCCCCCTATTGTTGGAGCGAGAATTCGAGCCGGAAGGTTTCTGACGAGATCCACTATGGTGCTTGGACAGGCTCTCAATACGAATTTCTTTAGAGATGAGCTCTAACATGGAGGGTGGATTGGAGGCCTCGACATACAGGGCGATCTCGAGAACCATATTTCGTATGCAGGTCTGGACAGCTTCTTTTTCAATCATGGGCATGCCATGAAAGGTTGCCAGCTCTCTCCATTAGGTGATGAACTTGTCAACTGGCTCACCAGTTTCTTGAGTAACACTGAGGAGCTCGATGGTTTCCACATTCCTTTGGACTTCATAGAAGCGTTGGTAAAACAACTGCTCCATTCCTACCAGGTGTGCACCGAGTTTGGAGGCAGCCGAGCATACCACTGGAAGGCTGGCCCTTCGAGAGTCTCGACAAACTAACGGAGGAGCGACCCGTCAGTTGCCGTCTCTAGACAAGCCGCTTGGAAGTGAGCAGTATGCTGGGGTAGGGACATAGTACCATTGAATAGGGGAGCTTCCCTTTTTGGTAGTTCGAGGGAAACAACAATTGGTCGATGTACGAGGGGTACGGCTTTTGATAAAGCGACACCTCTTGCATGCCCAGGACCTTGTTCTTGAGGCTATGGACCACCATGGCATCTATGTCTGTCTGGGAAACCCCACGAGAAGGAGAGTTGTCTTGGGAGACCGGTGAGGAAGTTTGCCTAGGAACTGTGTCCTCACCAAATGGGGAATCGGTCTCATTGTGAAAGGAAGGGGATCTGAAGGCTTCTAGGCATTCCATCTTTTCGAGGATGGACTGCATCATTACCTTAAACATGTTCATCCACTCTTCTTGGGCGTCGTTCGGCTCTTTGATCACCATGACACTGACCATTTCTTTTAGAAGGTCAGAGCCAGGTGGAGTAGTGGACTACCAGGGTTGGCAAGTTATACGAGGAAAATCGGTTTGCAGGGGCTCCGCATGCCTCGACTGGACTCGAGCCTTGTACGCCGACCTTGTGAGGACCAGTTCTTGATGGTCTTGGAACCGTGGCCTCTAGGCAGTGATCACCGAGCAATATTCTTGGACCTGCTCAGGTCTGAAAAGGGAAAAAGGGATTATGAGGCAGGAGATCACCAAGGGTGGTGACCTCAACTGCCTTAAAGGCTTCTTTAGTCAAGATCTGCAGGCCTCTCTTCTGCTTAATATTGAGGCTGTTGTGGACTCCACCCTAGAACCGGGCTTGAGATTTAGACTGCCCCACTTTTCTTGAGCATTTGAGGGCATGTCAATTAATTGGAGCAGAGAGTGGGGTCCAAGGACAAAAGGCAACCTGAGTTGCTGCCATGGAGGCTGGAGGCCTCTGTCTGACATCAGACCGTTACCTCGAATTCCCTTGTGGGGCTAGGGTGCATGTCTTACTTGAGGCGGCTGACTCAAGATGGTACTCTTAAGAAAAACCTTTGAGTACCAGGTCTCGAGGTGCTTGCCTAGTGAAGGGAGAGTGACATAAGAAGGAACTGGTTCATGACTTCGCCTGAGTCAGGGTCGGGAAGGAACCTGCAAACTGGTTTGACCTTGGGAGGTCGAGACCCACGAGCTTGTGTCTGTGAGGGACCAGGTAGAAGCCTATCTCTCACAGGGTGAAGCCGTGTGTGCTAGGGTGAAGAGGTCGAACCTCGTGTGCTCGAGCTGATGCAGAACTGGAGTTGCCCTGAGCTGTGGGATGCATGGCACGCGCAGGGTTTGGCCTGAGAAGGCCTAGCCTTGAACGCGAGTTTGAGGCAGCATGAACGTTGCCTCGAGGTGTGGCTCGAGTGGTTGGACCATGAGCCTTTAGGTGTGTGCGAGAGGTGGAGGTCATAGGGTCTCCTCCTCGGCGCGTCGAGCCTCTAAGTATAGAGGTTTGGAGTGGTGAACGAGTATGGGGGATTGCCCAACGACGACCCTCAAGAGCGATGGCAACCTGCTTGCCTCTCGCGAAAGTGGTCAGGGCAACCTTTCGGTGTACCTCAGCAATATGACTGGGGGTGCGTGCTGTGTGCGATAGCAGATGTGCTACAATGCAAGGGGCCTTGGTTGGGTCTATCAAGGCGAGGAAGAGGGGAGTCAGGGACCTTTAAGTCCCTTCTTGCACCAACCTAAGAAAGCAACTGGGAGCCGAACTGTGAGTCCTGACTCACAAGGAGTGTAGGGAAGGAGGCTTGAGTAGCTCGCTTCCCTGGGACTGTCATGAGTTCGGGGATGAGAAATCCCTGACTTCGATGAATGGGTTGAATAACCCAGATGCCATAGAAAGTAATGCAAAAAGTAAATGATGATACTGATCAAACAAGAGCGAACAGACATAGGGGTAATAAGTCGGAGTCCTCAAGCTGGTTAGGTGCCTCGATCTTGCCTCCTCGGATCTAGGTGATCAGGTGACATGTGTATCGGGTTCAGAAGACCCGAGACCTGAGATCGCTCTCTTGGAACCTCGTTCACAGAACAAGGGCAGGTGTCCAACTAGTGAGAGAGGAATTTTGGATGTGAGGTGGGGACCAACCTCACCTGGGTTCGTGACTTACTCGGGTTGCCTCACGCTAACACCCTCTTAGATCATGATGGAAAGCCCCCCAGCTACTTCAGTTGGTTCGGAATCGCCTCCCTTGACCTACACTCTCCTTGTTTTCTGTACAACACTACTATGGTCAATTTGTAAAACAAGTGGGCCGAAGGACCCACCCTTGTCTTAGGGTAATGCACCTTCATATGGCTGAGAAGGTGAGAAGTTAGGGTGATGAAAAGAAGAGGGGACTCGACAAGGGGACGAGACTAGCATGATAGTTGAACCAATGCAATGATCGACTCAGAGTAGTAGCCAGGCGGGCACGGTAACTCGGACCGGCACGACTGCAATACTACTCCAAACCAAGGTTGATGTGATTGTCCTAATCTGTTGTGGCAGCAAGACGGGCATACACTCAGGACTAGCATGGCGGAATTACTGCTCGACAGTCAGACCGCTATGGCAAAACTAGACTGAGTCTACCCTCAGCCAAGTGAGAACATGAGAGAATGAGGAGAAGGCACGAGACGGTAAGGGAAGGAGGTCCCGACAATGCCGAACACCGTTGCTCACAGTAAAAAGGGGAAAACAGTGAACTACATGTGGCATTAGGCACTGTCGTGGGCATTGCGAGAAGGCAGCATGTCCCTACGCAGGTGGCGATAACTTCTTGTGAAGCGCACGATGATGGTTGTGGGACGTAGAAAGGAGCCTGTGCATGGCGATAGGCACCGAGCGCACGGCGGAAGCTCGTAGACAATGATAGGCAATGAGCTCATGAAGAAAGCTCGTGGACAGCGATAGGCACCGAGCGTGCGAAGGGAGCTCACGGATGGTGATACGTATCGAGGGCACAAAGAAAGCTTGAGGACGGTGATAGGCACCGAGCGCCGAAGGGAGCTCACGGATGGCGATAGGCACTGAGCTCACGAAGAAAGCTTGCAAACAACGATAAGCACCGAGCGCGGAAAGGGAGCTCGCGAACGGCTATAGGTATCATCAAAATCCTTTACAGGCGGTGATAGACATCACTGTCTACGAAAGGTAGAGGGTGCAAGAGAAGCCAGCGGATGGTGACAGGTATTGTCGCGACCCTTCACGGGCGGCGATGGGCATCGTCATTAGCGATAAGCGCGTAACAAGGTGACGCCCCTGCGAGCGACAATAGGCATCGCCATCTGTGCTTCTCGTGGAGAGGCAGAGACGAATGAAGAGGAAGAGAAGACAACTTGCACAGGGCGCTGCCATCGCCATGCATGACCTGTGAAGCCACAGAAGGGGGAAAGAGGGGAAGAGGCCAGCACGACACTGCCACTGCCGTGCATGGCCTTTGAGAGAAGCTTAGACGAAGAAGAAGAAGAAGAAAGAAAGTAAGAGACAGAAGATTTACCTTGAGCCTAGGGGTACCAATCCAAAAGTTTCTCTCTTCTTTCTTTCTCTCTCCAAATATGACCTAATAATGAGAAGAAATATAAATCTTATTAAGCAAAGTTCTCCTTGACGAATGATGAAGGGTCAACATACAATGATAATACGTGGTATATATAGAATTGTGCCCAAACATCGGTGGATTGATCAAAATTAAACCTAAATTAAGATTTAATTGAATTAAAAGAAATAAGAAAATATGGTGCAAAATGATAGATTTGCCCCTTCCTAACAATTTATGGAATTACAAAATAGTCCCTACGCTACCTAGAACGTGCGTGATTTTCATGGATGATCCGGGATGTTCTGATGCTTGTTTGATCGAAGATGATTATTTTATTGTAGGGCTCAACATAGCGATCGATTTGATACCAACTTCGAGCCATGGATCGTGCTTTTAGGCCACGATCATGTGACTTGAAATTTAAATGAATCTTGAAACTTTGGATCGATAGTGTGCTTGTTCCTTGATGTTTTTCTGTGATTTCTTCCCTGGATCACTGAGCATGCCATCATGATTGCGTGGCAACAAACGCAGCTCAATTCTATGTCGGGATGAAGATTTTGCAACTTTGGAGTTTTGGCCGGAATTTGAAATTTCGATGTTGGAATTTGCATTCAATTCATCAGCTTCGTGTGCGGAATCTGACCATTCATCATATACGAGGCTCAGATTAGTGATAGCTCTAGACCTTACGCAGGCAATGGAACTAGTTTCGTGTCCATCGAGTTCACGAGCGGCGTGATTTGGCCGCTCGAGCGAGGTATGATGCTGCTGATTTTCTTGTAACTTTCTTTATGGATCAGCAACTTCTCTCTAGCTTTTCTTCTCACTCGGGCATCATCGTGAGGCATGCCACATATCGAAACACTCGTCTTGTCGAGACAAACATGCTCACTAAATTTGAACACGATCTGACTCGAGACAGATGAGATATGACTGTCTGTGACTGCCCCTTTAATGGAGTTTAGTTGTAAGGTGGCCGCAAGTGAATAGTGTGCAGCTCCTCCTGTTTCACTCTTTCATCTATAACTTCTTTCTGGAATGTCTGTTTAAGCTGAAATTTGACACCTAGAGGTTTTCAATCGTACCGAATCTAAAGGCATTAGTCCCATAGCAATTTGACACACCAAAAATATAGTTCTAGTTATAGGGTCCATTTCAGAGTGCTAGAGGTTGATTCTATTGAAACTATTCTCAGCCTGCACTACCTTAGACATGTCAGAATGCACCGAAACTTGGCAGAACACTTTCGAGAGTCTTTATGAAAATCTTGACTAGTTCTAGGGCCATTCTGAGACTATCAGAATTTCCACTGTTTATAGGCTTTATTGACCAAAGACCCATGATGCTGAAAAATGTCTTCCAACATGGTTATTAAATCCCCAATATGAGCAGGTCGGACGTCGGTTATCCCTCACATCACCCGAGAAGGTCTTTTGGATTTTCACATTGACCTGAGTAGGCCTTGCCCTTGAGTCTCTTCTAGGAGACAGCCGAGTCTTCCTCCTAAAACCTCCAGACAAAGCGAACCTTACTCTCCCTTCCTTCCTCAATCAAAAATCTTCACAATCTCTCTCAATCTTCAAGGCTAGGTCTACTAACGGGGAGAATGTCTTAAGATTGGCTAACATTATTCTCCCTCGGATAGCTGGCCTGAGGCCCCTCTCAAACTTGCTCGCCTTACATGCCTCTGTATTGATGATATGCGGCTCGTAGCAGGAGAGCTCTGTAAATTTAGCTTTATATTGTTTCACTGATAGTCTCCCTTGCTGCAGCTCAGTAAATTACACTTCTTTTCTTTCTCGAACTAAATCAAGGAAGTACTTCTCATTAAATGCACTAGAAAATTTTTTCTCAGGTTGTTGCAGTCCCTGTCTCCTCCCAAGATTGCCTCATCGAACTCCACCAGTGCTCAACATCCCCTTATAACATAATCCCCTGTCTCACTTTCTGCTCATCATAACAATGCAACACTTCAAAAATCTTTTCTACTTGCCTTTTCCACTCTTCCGTGTCCCGAGAATGCTGGAGTTGCAAGTCTCCAAAACCTTTCAATCAATCCACTGTCATCTTGGTCTGGGGCGGAGGTAGCCAAGGCCGGCATATAGTTCTTCATCATTTGATTCATTGCCCCAAGCGTCTTGAAGAATTCCCTGAAGGCCTATGTGTTCCCATTACTCGAGCTCGAGTTATTGGCACGAGTCCTCGTCATCTCAACCTATCACAGGAACACCTAGTTACTAGCCTATCCAAAACCACCCTAAGGACACTGCTAAGACTCTCTAGGTCAAGAATCTTGTCCTAGCTGCTCTGATACTATAAATTGTCACCGCCCCCCCTCTTGCCCCCCTACCGTACTTGCCGGAGGGAAATAGGGTACGGGAACGCGACCAAAGGTAATGAATGCCACTCAGGTGGGAGTGCGCTCAATACTTTTGAAAAGAATGAATCAAAGCAAACCATGAAAAAAAACAAAACTCCAAACACAACCATCAAAAGTTAGGCAAACTAAAATCAAAATATATACAAGGGCTCCAAAATTATATCAAATATGTCCAAGGCACTAAAGGCCCAACAATAATTACAAAACACCAAAACAAAACAACTATATGGCCAAATTGTCATTTAAACCTATAATAAAAAAGAAGCTTCCTTGCCAAGTTCAGGGCTCCAACTGTAAGCTGCGATCACCCAACAATCCATCCTCAAACCGGGAGTTATTACTCTACATTAAAGAAAATCAAAGGGATGAGCTATGAAGCTCAGTAAGTAGATCAAAGTGCCATCATTCCTGCCTATACACAGTTATTCATAACCGTCCCCAGAATTCATGCAAGTTTACAATATGGAGTCATGCATCATAGTTCTTTTATTAGCAATGTATCATGAGAAATTTCTTTCATGGTGGAGCAAGAACAAATCAGATATCAGATATCACATGCGTTAATAGTTTATCAAATCTTTCCATTGAAATAACAGATCAATAATTCAGCTAAATATATAATAACTACAGGCAATCCTAATATCAACTATTCCCGAAGTAGAAGCCCTATCAATCAGGTCAAGCTAAATCCCATTGCTTAGGGCGTCTACCATTACTCAGGAGGGAAGACAATGACAAACGGATGACCCATTTCATAATGTCTTCACACATACACACCCAATCCCCAACGCGCTTTAAGGCTTTTGATAGGCGATGGCCTTGCAAGACAAGACCCTGATTTTCTCTCTAGTTGGAGGTCGTTACACCACCAATGGATGACCCATTACGTAATGCCACTTATACATATATTGGGGGGCACGACCCACCCATATGACTCACATCCTAACTACCTTCCTATCATCGGGAGTTAGGGAAAGATCTCAACTACCAGCACAACTTTATTATCATATCATATCACATTCTTATCTTATCATATCATACTACCAATGGATAACCCATTGCATAGGGCTTCATATCACATCTGTGGCATGTCATATTACAACCATGCACATTCAATATTTCATAGGCATGTCTTATTACAACCATGCACATTCAATATTTCATAAGCATGTCAGAGCCCATCTCATTATCAAGCATTCTTACCACCATAGAGCATATTTTAACGCACACAAGTATGTCCAAAGCAAAACACAAATCATAAGACTCATTAAAAACAATTTCGAATTATTTTGCGGGTTTGAGAAGTGAACACAATCCACCTTTAAGAGCACAACTTCCAAAACACAGAGAATTTCAGTATGATCCAAAAGCCATTTTTAAAGTAGACTCAGTCATATTTCATGTAAAAGTGGTTTGAACATATTCTGATATAATTTGGTCAGTGAACAATCTTACATAAAAACATGTAACAGTTTTGGAAAAGTTCATGCATTCACAACAGTGAAATCTTCATAGAATAAGGCATAATTTCCAAACCGTGAGTAATTTTGTTTTGATTTCAAAACCATATCTAAAGTAAACTCACTTATCTTTCATTCAAAAATTGTTTGAACTCATTCTGACATGACTTTGTCAAAAACTGTTCAATACAAAAACTTATAAAGTTTCTAGAATTTCTTTTCACAAGTCTAGCATGTTCTAGCAAATGGCTCATAACTTTCCAATCAAAAGAGATATTGTCATGGGGTCTTTTCCCCCATAAAAGACTCAAAAAGGTACTTCCTCACAAAATTTCATAAGATAATTTCAGTGCTCAAATAATTACTCAAAGGGGAGTCACAATCCTGGAAAAACAGAGTGCATACTTAACAAAATTTCAGAAGCATCTTTCCACAATCACATCCATATCCGTACTCAATTTTAATGCTTTAACAGATAAGTTGAACATGCATCAAATAAGGCATGAAACATGGGATCTTAGATCCACTTACAGTACTTAAAGAACTCCAATTGCACTCCAAAAAGCCAAGCTCCAAGGATGGATTATGGGTCTTAAGTATTTAAGGCTAAGGAGGGTGGGCGTGAGTGAGAGAGAGAGAGATAGAAAGACTTAAAGAAAGGTGAGAAGATATTTAAATAGGCCAAAGGGAGGAGGTGGCAGCATGCAAAAGCCAAGTGGCATAAAAGAGACATGCAGGTGCCACTTGGCACACAAGAAGCATGCAAACAATCATGAGAGAAGATTCCTTTGCACTCGGCAGCACCACAGTCTTCTACACATGGCAGCATCCTCCCGCACGGCGGTGTCCTCACTCATGGCGGTGTCCTCACACACGGTGGTACCCTCTGCTCTCTGCTGCGCACAGTAGCATCCTCTGCTCGTTGTTGTACACGGCGGCGCCCTCTTTGCTGTGCACGGCGGCATCACACACAGTGGTAACTCCCACGGTAGCATCACGCAAGGCGGTAATGCACACGACAGCAATGCGCATAGTGGTAATGCATATGGCGGCAACGCACATGGAAGCATCACGCATGACAGTAACGCGCATGGCAGAAATGTGCACGAAGGCATCGCGCATGGTGGTAATGCACACAGCGGCATCGCGCATAGTGATAACACCCACGTAGGCAACGCGCATGAATCCTTATGCACGCACGGCGCCAGAAAAGTACGAGTCCTTACAGTTGCAATCCTTATAAGAGTCCCTGTCCAAGCCACGCTGGCAGATAGCCGGAGGGCCTCCTAATTGTTCTAAGAGAGCTAACCGCCCGGGCGTGTCCCTTGAACCCCAAGCGACTAGGCAAGCGCCCCAAAGTGCCCCCTACCATCCAAAATCTCTCATTGTTGGTACATATCTGCTCACAAGAGCCCCCGTTCTTGCGCACCCCACACCGGTGCACGCCCTCACATCTGCGTGTGAGCGACCCCGCGGTTGTCTGAGAGGGTTCTCTCCTGACCCTAAGAACTAAGTCTAGCCAACTGGTGACTCCACTGGGGACACATCACCCTATCGTTGGCTTTGACTATTTTCAGGTACCAACCTCTCTTTCTTCTCTCTCTAAAGTTACTATGGGATCCCACTGTCCCTCCTTTGTCTGGATTTGGGATATCTACATCCCCATATCTGCGACCTCACCTAGGGCGAGCGGACCATCTAGTCCTGCCTGCCCCGTGTCCTACTCAAGTGGGCAGGTTGGCCTTGATATCCTAGTCATGCTTAGGAAAACTCGGGGCATGGGCTCTCAAGATACCTGCCCCTCCTCTTCGACCATCAAGGGAAAATCCCTTGATGTCAACTGCATGGGCGACACTATAGCCCCCCCTCACACAAGCACCCTGTCAATGAGGGACACCCCACCAGTCACATGCCTCAACGTGGTCCTTGCACCACTACTCTACTTCTCCCAGTGGGTCCTAGCAAAGCCACCGCCTCCATAGGTAACCGGAAGGTGACCCCGCCCATGTCTCACAGGGGTGTTGCCAATGCTGGCACCCCCTTGCACACATCGTACGCTGGCATAGTTCGCATGGCCACCCAATCGCCACGCGCACTTATACATACATCATTGTTGGCGGTCTAACTGTCATTGTGACGAGTCGGTGAAGGCGATAGCCCACACCACTCTCCCAAACTATTTCGGGTCTCTTCCGACCCGGATGCAACACTGGTTGTCTTAAGGCCAACCACACCATGCATGCTAACCCTATAGCTCGGGGTAGCCCAAAGGTCAAGGCCCGATGAACACGTGACTTTCGAGACAATCAAAAGTCCCATAAACAAGTGCACATGCATGTTTGAGGCCCTAAGGCCTCACAAACTAAGGGGACAGGTATCACCAGTACTCCGCCCCTCACTTCACAAGGGGTTGGCCCTGCGACCACATGAACACCACCATGGATGGTGCACACATGTGCAGGTTCAAAGATGTTGCCAACCGCAAAAAAGGACAAGCGTTAGCCGCTCCACCAACTTCTTCCAAGCCACCAGCTGTGTGGTACTCGAAGAAATTTCCTTCAAGCACTATCCTCTTCACTCCTCCTTCCCTGCACGTGCAAACCAGCCCTTGTCGTTGGTGCAAAATAGAAGGACACTGTTAATGACGATCGGTCAGCCTACCCCTCCTTCAGGAGTTCCTTGGCCACCGTCGTCGCCTACAAACTCCCTCCTTCTCGGGCATCACACATTGCCTGAGCTAATAAAGTTCGACCACACATTAGTCAAGCAAGCTTGTCAAGAAGAAGACTGTAATCGCTTCCTATTCTAGGGGAAGATCTATAGGAGCCTGCGGCTC
The DNA here is from genome assembly GCF_000471905.2 of Amborella trichopoda. Next base: position 506,931 of record NW_006499677.1, on the reverse strand, counting down.
AAGCAGGTAAGGGGGATGAAAGTCTCGCCCCTCCCACAAAAAGTAGTCTTCTATCACAGAAGACCTATCAAATCAAAACCAGTTCCACCCGTTACAAGACACGGAGGAATCCGAGACCAACGACATGGTCCATTCCAATGTTGTTGTGACATAGGAAGGCGAACCTACTTCGCCCAACCGGCGGCCTCAAGGCCATAAAAATCCAGTGGATGAATTACGTTCCTTAGGTCATCACAAGCCTATCCAAAGCAAGCTAGTGCCCTAAGGCCTTCAAGCGTCAGGCTCGATAACTGCCCGACCCCGAGGTCATCTAATGCCTGTACTTATGCGGTCCTTGAAAATATCTCTGGCTCATACGGGGAAAGCCCAACCCTTGCTACTTGGAGTGCCGGATAGGAGCACGAAAAGGACCAGGATCACTTCTCCCGTTGAATTATCTGACTCCGACCAACACGTTGAGGTATTGACGGTGAGCCATGATGAGGACAAGCCTGAAAACCCGATGGCCTGCTTCGAGAATGTCCTAAACAACATCTTAGACAAGCTCATGGGGCTCAAAGATGCCCTTCCCATAGTGTTTTCCCATCAAGAGGCGAACTCTTCCCCCTATCTGTTACTCGGAAAGGAAGAAATACCTCAACCTCCCCCTCTGGCTCAAACACCGAGGCCACTACCTCCTTTGAGGTCCAGCCCAACATAGCCCCACAAGTGGCACCGTCGATGTTCATGCAGGAATATGTGCAATGGATGATCAATAAAAGCATCCAAGGCTTACAGGCATAAAAAACACAAGAAAGTGTTTTGTACCAAAAGCCTTACCCACCTTCTATTGATCAGGTCCCCTTTCCTATAGGGTACCAAAAGGGGAGGTTTCCAACCATCGATAGCACGGGTTCCCTGTTTGAACACATTTTTCAGCACCTTGAGTCCCGATGCAAAATAAAAGAGAAGTCAGTCAATAAAGCCTCAACATACAGTGGAATTCCAGATAGTTTCAGAATTACCCTAGAACACTTCAAAAGAACACCTACCAAATTTAGTCGCAATCAGACATGTTTAAGGCAGCACAGACAACGAAACAATTTCGGAAAAGTCGGCCTTTAGCACCCTGAAACACACCTTGTAACTAGAACTCTATTTTCGGTGCATCAAACAGCTGTGGGACCACCTCCATTGGATCCATCACAGTCAAAAAACCCCATAGGTCACGTTTTGGCTTAATCGGATACTCAAGGACAAAGTTATGGATAAAAGATCGAAGAGGGCTAGGCTGCACGCTATTCCGTGCGGCCTCCCTACACCAATCTCCATTAAAGGAGGCTGGTGCACACAATACCGAGTAGCAACTTCAAAGATTTGTATCTCACTCATTCTGAGATGGATCGCGCTCAAAATTGGTGAGTATCGTCATCTTGTCAAGACGAGCGTTTTGATATGTGACAGCCCCGTGACGATACCCGAGCAGGGAGAAAAACTAGAGAGAAGTTGATGATTCGTGAAGAATAGTTGCAAAACATTCAGCATCAGCACGCCTCACTCGGTGGCAATATCACGGTGCTCGCATACTCGATTGACGTGAAACCAATTGCATTATGTACGTAAGGCCTAGGGATATCTTTGGTCCGAACCGCGTATGATGAACGGTTGGATTCGGCACACGAAGGCCTCAAAGTTGCTGCATATTCTGGTCATCACAGCTCCAGATTCCCGCCAAAAACTCAAAACGATGAAATCCTCGTCCGAACACAAAATCGAGCTGCGTTTGTTGCAACGTGATCGTGACGGCATGCTCAGTGCAATTCAACGAACAAACCAAAGAAAAACATTAAGAAACAAGCACACTATTGAGCAAAATTTTTCAAGATCTATATAAATTTTGAGTCGCATGATCGTGGCCAAAAAATGAGATCCAGGGTTCGAAGTTAGTATCAAATCGATCGTCATGGCAATTCTGACAAGAAAGCAATCATCTTTTGGCCAAACGAACGCCGGAGCAATCTGAATCATCCATGAAAGATCACACAAGTTCTAAGGCAGTAGTAGGGACTGTTTTGAAATTTCACATATTGTCGAGCAAGGGCAAAACAATCCTTTTGCACCCAATTTTAGAATTTCTTTTAATTCAATTAAATTCTAATTATCATCACTTTAGGTAGTTTTTGGGCGTACACCCATGTTTTAGCCATATTTTATAAGTACATGTTAAGCACAATTGTCAAAGGACCCTTAATTTTTCAATACTCATCAATAAAATTTGAGAGTTTTCATGTTCAAATTGTGGGCAAGTCTTGGAGAGAGAGAGAGGACAGAGAAGAGAAGGTCTGGTACCCTTTAGTGAAGGTAATTTTCTCTCTACTCTCTACTCTTATCTCTCTTACTCTCATCTCTCTTTCTCTCTCCACCTCTCATCTCTCTCCTCCTCTCATCTCTCTCTTTCTCTCTCCACCTCTCATCTCTCTCATCCTCTCAGCTCTCTCTTTCTCTCTTCATCTCTATCTTTCTCTTTCTCTCTCCTCATCTATATTTCTCTTTTCTTTTTCTTCTCTGATCTTCTTTATTCACTTTCCTTCTCTCTCTTTTATCTTTCTTTTCTTTTTCTTCACTTTCCTCCTCTCTCTCTATTTCTCTCTCTTTCTTCTCTGATCATGCATGGCGGAGCCTATCGCCGGGTGTGATGTCCTCCTACTTTTGGGCCATAGATAGTACTGGCTGAGCCTTAACTCGAGTGGCGGGCCGGGCCTCTGTCAAGGTTCCTCCTATTCCCCTATGTCCTGGATAATGGAAGCTCATCGCCGTCCATGTTTTCTCTCTCTTCTAATTCCCGTGTCATGGATAGCGGAAGCTCATCGCCATCCATGATTTCTCTCTTTTATTCTCTTATGTCATGAACGGTGGACGCTCATCGATGTCCATGTTTTCTCTCTCTTCTCTTCTCTGTCATGGACGGTAGAAGCTCATCGATGTCCATGTTTTCTCTTTCCTCTTCTCTTCTCTGTCATGAATAACAGAAGCTCATCATCGTCCATATTTTTCTCTTTCCTCTCCTCTTTTCTATCATGGACGACGGAAGCTCATCACTATCCATGCTTTCTCTCACTTCTCTTCTCTGTCATGGACGGTAGAAGCTCATCGCCGTCCATGTTTTCTTTTTCCTCTTCTCTTCTTTGTCATGGACAGTAGAAGCTCATCGTCGTTAATATTTTCTCTCTCTTCTTTTCTCTATCATGGACAGCAGAAGCTCATCGCCATCCATGTTTTCTCTTTCCTCTTCTCTTCTCTGTCATGGACGAGGGAAGGTCATAGTTGTTCATGTTTTCTCTCTCTTCTCTTCTCTGTCATGGACGATGGAAGCTCATCGTCGTCCATGTTTTCTCTCTCTTCTAATTCTTGTATCATGGACGGTGGAAGCTCATCATCGTCCATGTTTTCTCTTTCCTCCTCTCTTCTCTTTCATGGATGGCAAAAGCTCATCACCGTCCATGTTTTCTTTCTCTTCTCTTCTCTGTCATGGACGGCAGAAGCTCGTCACCATCCATGTCTTCTCTCTCTTTTAATTTCTCTGTCATGGATGGTGGATGCTCATCGTCGTCCATATTTTCTCTCTCTTCTTAATTCCCCTATCATGGACGGCGGATGCTTATCGTCGTCCATGTTTTCATTCTCTTCTTCTTTCTTTCTTCTCTCCCTTCTTTCGTTCTTCTTTCCCCTTTCTCTTCTTTCTTACTGCTCCTTTCTTCTTCTTTTCCTCTATCTTTTTCCTTTATTTTTCTCACATGCACGACATCGGTAGTACTGTGCATGTCCTTTCCCTCTCTCTTTCTTTTCTCTCTTCTTCTTCTTTCCCTCTCGTTTGATCAAGGGAGGCTAAGTCAAGCACTGCCATGATTGTCTCATCGTCTAGCAGTACCTATTGCACTCTTGAAAGCAGATACTACCATGATAGTCTCATTGTCAAAAGGTTCACTCTTGAAAGCAAAAAAGAGGCGCCAACCGCCGTGGAAGATTTTTCAAACACCAGTTGCCATAAGCATAGATGATGCTCCTTGTCCCACCGTAGGGTTAGTTCAGACCAGGAGTCAGCTACAAGTTCTGCGCTTCCCTAATTCTGTTAGAGGAGAGCAGTTTTAGAAGGGACAGCCGTCTCACCCTTAGGAACAGGATCCCCTAACAGAGTTAAGAAGCAAAGTTCGCAGTCTCTAGAGCTAATTGGAGGTTATGGGCATTGCTTCAAAACATCTAAAGGAGTTTGTGCCTGAGACCATGAGCTATGAGGAGCTTGAAGTTAATGCGCCTTGAATGAAGGCCAAAACCCCTTCTGATTGGACTATTTACAATAACCAGGCTCATCAAATAATGAGAAAAATGGATTATGAGCCTTTGTCCAATCAAATGTTAAGGGGAGAAGAAGCAATTGCTCCCCCATTCGAGGTCATTGTAGCCACAACAGCTTGTCACAAGACGAAACAAGGCCTAGGGTATTCTGCCTTGACCCCTTGAGACAATAAACATTTTAAGAGGTGTTCAAGCCCAAAAAGAGCAAATGAGGAGCGGCAATATAAAAGAAGGATGAAATCACGCAGCAAAATTAGCCAAAAGAAAAAAAAAAGGGCATCTCATTCATAAATTCAAAATTTTTACAAGTGCTAACAAAGAAAGGACACTCTAAAAATGATCAATGATCTTATTGATCTCTACTTTGGATACTGCAGAAGAAGCCTCGGCATGCTGAATACGCTCCTTTAGCTTGACCACCATTTGAGCCTCCTGCTCCATAGAGGCGGTTTCTAATTCGATGATGCGAGTGAGTTCTAATAGATCCTCTGCCAAAGAAGCATTCAAGGCCCTTCTCTAAATCATTTCACTCTCAAGAGCAATAAACTCATCCTTCAGCTTTCATATCTCCTCCCTTATGCCTACCATCCTGTTGAAGCAAGCTCTTCCCTCCATCTTGAGATCAAGCTGACGGGCAATCATAGTGGCCTTCTTTTGAGCACAGACATATATTCCCTTCTGACGGCGTGAGATTGACTCCTCCAAGGAAGCCAACTTGTTGGTCTCAGCCTCATGATGCAACCTCCAACTCTCCAACTCATCCAAAGTAGCGTTAAAATGAGAGAGGACTTCTGGAGCATTCCTTAAAATGCTGGTCACAGCAGCAAATTCCCTGAGTTTGACTATTGCCTTGCCCATCTTACCGAGAGGCGGCTCCCTTAGACCCTGAATACCTGCACGGAGCATGTCCACAATTATGCCAGAAATTCCACTAAAAATAGGTCTGGATGGTTCTCATAAGTCCACCACTACTGAAAGAACTTCGGTTTGAAGGGCTGGGCTTGAAGGGACGACAGGCATGTGAATCACTGGCTCTTCTAGAGCAATTGTGAAGCCCAAAGCCTCAGGCACCTCAGGTTCAAAGGCAACCCCAGCCTCAATCTGCCTGGCCTCTTCAAAACCAGCCTCATCACCCTAATCCTCGCCTGTTGGGGCCACCACTCCTACCCCAACATGCTTCAAAGGAGCCTCTTCCTTTTGTCTCTCACCCTCTACCATGGCCTCAATGAGTTCAAGGCCAGCATATCTTCCTTGTTTCTCACTCTTCAGAGCTGTCACTTCAGCCTCGACAAGTTCAGAGGCCACTTTTTCCCTTTGGCCTTCATCTTCTAAGGTCACCACTTCGGGTTCAACCATGGCCTCTTCCAACTGGCCTGCATCCTCTACAGCCAAAACTCTTGTCACAAAAAGCTCAACCCCTTCATCTTTCTGACTTGTGCACTCTGCGGCAATAGCCTCTTGATGCTCAAGAGCCTCGCTAACCATAGGCCCCTTCCCAAGAAAGATGCCTTGGCCTTCGTCATCCATTACCTCAGCTCCTGTCTCAGCCGAGGCAGTAATTTCCTGAGGATTAGAGGCCATGTCAGTGTTAGGTTCCTCTCCTTGGACAATGATTGCAGAGCCTTTAGCCTCATTGACCTTCATTGGAATCAGATTTGATTCAGGAACACCCCTTGGACCTGGAGACACCACCCCAAGTTCTGGAGTCATGTCTCGATTAAAAGTGATAATAATAGGCTCAGAGGGGCCGAATTCATCCACTTCGGTCTCTGAAGAGGCAATAGATGATCAAGAAAGCACAGAAAGTGAAACTGAGGAAGCAGCTAATGAATCAGAGGACGAAGAGCTACCTCCTGATTCCAAAGTAACTGGAAGTTTGGCAACCCTACATCTTCGAGCAGGTCTAACAGCCTGAGTCGGTGTACAAACACTGGTAGGGGTAGAGCATTTCCTTTTCTTCCCTCCTGCAGGAGGAGAAGCAGCCGCCTCAGAACTCCTCACTTGTGAAGAGCCTGCAACAAGAGCAATGTTGGGGCCACTCCCGAACAACGCGTTCAAATCCTAGATTTGATGCCCTTCATGACCTGGGACGTTCCGACCCTCCTTCCATTTGAAGACAGAGTTGAGTTTATCAAAGAAGCTCTCAGTCTTTTTCTTCATGGCAAGAAATTACGGCGAAGTGTCATCAGCCGCTATCCCTCGAGGAATCTTAAGAGAATATCATTTCCAAGGATAGCCTAAGTAAAAAATCTCACCAAGAGCAAGAGCATTGATGATCCTCCTTTGTCTAATCTCTTGACGCCAATTACAGTTCTCCCCTTTCCAAGGGTTATCAGCCTCCCAGTATCCCAAGCTGGTAATCCTCCACCAGCATGCATGGGCCTCGGTCACCCAGACCCTTCTGCCAAAATGGGGTAGCACATACTTGCTAATCTCCGTCGCCTCCAAACATGTGGACCATGCGGTCCGTATATGCTTTGGCGGCCAACACTTAGGAAGAGTCCCAAGCTCTTCCTTTTGCCGGGTGTTTACTCTGTCCCATCGCTTTTCAAAAAACATAAAGAAGGGGCAGCTCTGATCAAGCCCACGCTGACGGGCGAAGCGATGAGGGAAGTACCCTCCAGTATGGCACAGTGTGGGGTCTGATAAGGTGAAACCTCCCCTCTAATGCTCAACATGAACATGAGCTCCCTGATAAGCATGGGAGTGTCATCCAACTACTTCCTCAATTCATCAATAAAAGCATGGTCGATAAAACTCCCAACTATAAATGGGACCCACCGCATATTTGAGGAGTCATTCCCAAACAAGCTCCGAGCATCCCTTGGGCTATGAAAGATAGCGTTTTGACTAACAATTCTCATCAAGAAGGGGCACATGTTCTCCCCCGACCCCTGACTCCTGACATAGGTGGAAGGGAAATAGGCCGCTAGCCACCGATACACATAATGGATGGGGAATGGAGTCTTAAAATCTCAAGAAAAGGCTTCTCCCCTGACAATTCAATTTCCCCCCTCTTTGCCTTTGTAGGCTTTCCCCCTAGAGATGGCTCCCAGTCCGTGGTAGATGTTGGACTGGTTGAGCGAGAGCATACTGGCATGCCCTCACCATATCGCAAGCTACATAGAGTGTGCCTAGTCGGATGTCATCTGCCCCACCAGGAATAATGAATTTGCATAAGAATAAGGCTAGGTAAGCGGCCAAGAAGACAGAGTTATCACTGGTCTTAGGTTGATAGATGGGAGGCGTCTCCTTAACAACTGCCTTTCCCTTTCTTCTTGAAGAGCCTCAACCACCCTCAGGATAATCCCTGAAAAAGAATTTCATCCATTCGGTGAAGGTTACCCGACCGTTGCTAGACTTGGAATGAAGCAACTGGTATATCTCGAAAACTTTCTGAAGACTGACATGCGGTTCCTCTCTCCCTAACTGAGCACTACCAAAGATGACTGAGTTCTGAGGCAAGACATCATCATACATGGCCCCGATCAGTGGAAGGCCACTAATGAAATGAAGATCCAATTAGGAGATTCCTGCCTCCCCATGCCCAAGGAGCCATGTGTTGCTAACATGACTCCATGTCTCCAACAAAACCTTGACAGTATTGGAGCACCGATCATAATAGCTAGCTGAGCACTGAGCTACTGCTAGCAAAGAAGCACGCTCTAGAATGCTTCTGTGTGACCCTAGCACCTCAATGGTCTAAGAAGAGTACCCTTTTAAATATTGGTGCTCCCCTTACACACGAAGACCTGCATAAGACCACATCAGCCCCTTGGTCTTCGCCATTCTCTTCCCCAAAGTGGGTAAATTAGCATTGGAGGCCACATTCGTATGCATGCAATGAAGAAGGGCCACTCCTTCTTCGATATGGATATTTCCGTCATCATCCTCCCAGATTTCAAAACGAATGGGGTCAGTAACAAAGTGATGCTGAGAGGCCACTCTGGCCTGCGTAATGCATCAATGAGCCAAATGGGCTCGCCCCTCACTAGAATCTCACCAATAAATTCACTGGTGCTGACCTCTTCTCCCCTCGAAAGGTTATTCACATTAGGGATCCTGTGAGAAGGCTCGGCCATCTTATGAAGCACAAGGACTCACTTCTATTCAAAAATCATTAAGGCACAGACTAGCGCCGCCTGTGTTAGCCAAAATCCACCGCCGGTTGCATTCTCAAAGGCCCAATGCCGGTTATGTTCGCCAATGCTTAGTGCCGGCTGTGTCCATTAATGCCTAGTGCTGGCTGTGTTCGCTAATGCCTAGTGCCGGCAATGTTCACCAATGCCTAGCGCAGGCTGTGTTCACCAATGCCTAGCACCGGCTGTGTTTGCTAATGCCTACTGCTAGCTGAGTTCATCAAAGCCTAGCGCTGGCTGGGTTCACCAACAATTAGCGCCGGCTGTGATTTCAAAGAACTATCAACACTTGTGTTCAAATCTCCTCCATGTGCTACAAATTTTGCACGTGTCACCTCGAGCCCCGCTGCACTGCCTGACAACTACCGCCACGATGTGGCTTGACGCACGTCCTCGCACATGTGGACTGACAGTCGATCACCTCCCGGTGGCCCTTCGCCTCAATGCGACTAATCACTTCCCTGTGACCGTTCATCACCCTGTAACCATTCACTCCCTACGGCCTCTCGATCTCCCAGCAGAAACTCCCCCTCTCCCACCGAAAACCGACTGAGAAACCTTTCCCCTTTCTGCACACTGCCGGAAGACCACCAGAAATCAGCGAAAGTCCCTAGACAGCCCCTGCTGCAACTTCCGCGCTTTTCCTTTTCTCCGGAACCCCCAAACTACTATCAGAATTTTTGAAGCTCCCTAGTGAAACTCCCTGTTTTCCTCACTACCCTTGCCAGAAAACTTATGCAACCATGCGAATGCCCCTGCGTTCCCTCCGTTGTTCTCTTTTTTCAGCCAGAACCTTCTCCTGCTTGCCGGCAAACTCCTGCAAACTTCACTCAAGTACTCTGCGCGCTCGCTAGAGTTCTTGTCGGAAGCTCTCTCTCACTGATTAAACAACTTGCCTTAGCCATTTTACCTACGGTAAAACATAAAAATGGGGTTTACCCCCATTTATATAGGCGAAGCTTCCCTAAAGTATCCCTGCAAACTTAGAATGCCAGCCAGGTCCTTGAAGGCCAAACGATGATGGGCCAGACTGGGTCGGGCTTGAACCGGAGGCCTAAATAAAGGTTTAGTGCCGCCCATGAAAATTAAGCAACAAAGACCAGGACCGGGTCGAACTTGGACCCGAGGCCCGAACACTAACCTGTACCCAATGCCGGTTGTGTTCTCAACGACCCAGCGCCGGCTGTGTTCTCAACGTCCCAACGTCAACTGTGTTCTCAACGACCTAGCACCAGCTATGTTCTCAATGTCCTAGCGTCGGCTGTGTTCTCAATGACCCAGCATCAACTGTGTTTCTCAACGTTCCAGCGTCGGCTGTGCTCTCAACAACCCAGTGCCGGATGTGTTCTCAATGACCCAGCGTAAGCTACGTTCTCAACGACCCAGCACCGGTTGTTTTCTCCAAAAGCTTACCGCTGGCTGTGTCCTCAAGTTTACTGCCACGTGTGTTGCCATGCACACACTAGCGTCGCGTGTTATCTCTGCCCGTGCTAAACTCCACACATGTCAATGCTTCTACTCCTCAAGTCCACTGCTGTGTGTGTTACCTCCCCACGCTAACGTCGCATGTTCTAGTGCCACACATGCTAGAACCTGTCACCATTGTGTATGTCCTACAACTATCCCTAGCGAAGTTGCACCCAGGCCGCGACTCATGTTCCCCAGTGGAGTTGCACCCAAGCCATGACTTATCATCCAAAATGAAGTCGGGAGCAGGCCACTGCCCCTCATCCCTAATAAGAGTCACATCTATATTATAGCTTATTATCCCTAACGGAGTTAGGAACATTCTTACTCCTTCACACCCTATGGATCAGTCGCACATCAAGCTATCCTATTCCCAGGATTCGAGTTAACGTGCAGGAGTCTATTCCCCACGGAGTTCCATCTTTCACCTTAAGGAATCATACTTGTCCCCAAATCCCCAGTGAAGTCTGCTTCTCATCTAAAACCCCTGCTATCATTTTACCCCCAGGGAGTCAAATTACTATCCACAAACCTATGCCCCATGGAGCTTCACTTACATGGCAACCCACACAATGGTCTGTGCTGCACGACCATAAACTCCACAGCCATGGTCTACGCTGCATGACCTTAAACTGCACAGCCATGGTCCGTACTGCATGACTTTAAACTGCACAGCCACGGTCTAGATGCACGACCCTAAACTCCATGGTCCAAACTATATGACCTTAAAATGTAGTGGAAGTCTAATTGCACGACTCAAAACTGCATGGTCCAAGTTGCATGACTTTAAATTGCACAACCATGGTCCAACTGTATGACCTTAAAACTATAGTACATTTTATGGTCGAATGACGATAAAAGGCTTAGCACCATGGCTGCATGATGATAAAAGACTTGCACGACCTTAAACTACATAGTCCTAGTAGCATAATTTTAAACTGCATAACCATGGTCCAAGCTATATCACCTTAAACCATAGTGCATGTCCTGGCCACATGACGTTAAAATTACTTTGCACAGGTCCCGAAGGCATGAACTTAAATTCACCCCCACACATGTGCGCATGCCCTTTACATGCATTTTTATGCACGTCTTCCCTAACCGACCCATCGTGTGCGCACATCACCTTCATAATTCTCCAGTAAATCCACCTTCCTTCATTACCATTCATCTTCCCCAGTGAGTCTCACCTATGCTCACAAAACTGTAAGCCATCCCACCATCCATACTCGCCGTAAGCTAGTGGGTCACTACTTTCCATTTTCCGTACATACATCATCCATCTTGCATAGGTGTCATCGTGTCATCTTCCCAAAGTGAGTCAAAACCACCATCATACTCACTCCATGGCCTCCACAGACTCCATTCATCACCACCATGGTCCAGTTGTATGAACTTAAATTGTAGTGCACGTCTTGGCCGCAGGACATTAAACATCTTTGTACAGGTCTCGAAGGCATGACCCTAAATACGCCTTCCCAAAAATAAAAAAATAAAAAAATACTAGCTTTAAGAAAAAAATTTCGACAACCTGAGTCCATTTACGAAAAGGACTCGAAGGACAGAAAACTTGCCAAGAAGGCAAGACAAGTCTCATTAAGAAGAGCATTATTGCCACAAGGTCACTAACACACTTCAAAGACGTTGAAGAAGCCCCAAGAAAGCCAAATCAGCCATGACTTTAGACTTGTTATGCAGTAATTAGGATTGAATCCTCAGGAGTCACCTCGGATAAAGAAGAGAGGTATCTTGATTGTTGAAACTGTTAGCAGTGGGTAGGGGTTATACCCAAAGCCGATCACCTCGATAAACTTAGGTACCTTGCCCATCAAGGAATATCTAGTGCACAACCCAGACAAATGCTAACGAAAGGCCCTTCAACAAACCATCCAAAACAAACAAAGCAAAATCCTCGAAACATGGACCAACAACAGAGGATGCAAAAACCCAGACTAAATGGGAAAAATGCCATTCAACACGGCACTCGACTGGCAGACGGGCCTGATTCTAACCAACGAGGCGCGTACAAAATCCTCAGCTGTTAGGACTTTGATAGGATCCCTCAAAACAGTCTCTTCTCCCCTTAAAGTCTCCACAGATGAAACTGTACATTGCATCCAAACGTCTGAACATCCAAGTTACAGCATTGCGTGGATCTCCTCGGCCTTCACGTGGTCTTGCAACGAGGAAGAAAAAAGTAATAAAGCCAAAGGAAACTTTTTGAATGTTGTCCTTCTTGCTTCTCTTGAAGCACAACATTCGACGGGTCAAGCTGTTTGGACACATTTTTCAACACCTTGAGTCCCGATGCAGAATAAAAGAGAAGTCAATCAATAAAGCCTCGACTTACAGTATAATTTCCAGACAGTTTCATAATTCCCCATAATAGGTCATAATCTTCTTAAGCACTTCAAAAGGCCACCTGCCAAAGTTTATCACAATCCGACATGTTTAAGGAAGTGCAGACAAAGAAATAATTTCGGAAAAATTAGCCTCTAGCACCCTAAAACACACTTCGTAACTAGAACTCTAATTTGGTGTGTTAAACAGCTATGGGACTACTACCATTGGATCCAGCACGATCGAAAACCCTTATGGATCAAGTTTTAGCTTAATCGGACACTCCAGGACAAAGTTATGGGTAAAAGACCGAAGAGGGGTAGGCCGCACGCCATTCCCGTGTGGCCTCCCTGCACCAATCTCTATTAAAGAAGGCTGGTGTGCATAGTCCCGAGAAACAACTTCAAAGACCCATAACTCACTCGTTTTAAGACAGATTGCGCTCAAAATTGGTGAGCGTGTTCGTTTTGTCAAGACGAGCATTTTGATATGTGACACGCCCCGTGACACTACCCGAGCAGGGAGAAAAACTAGAGAGAAGTTGATAATTCGTGAAAATAGTTGCAGAAAATTCAGCAACACCACACGTCACTCAAGTGGCCATATCACGGTGCTCTCATACCCGATCGACGCGAAACCAATTGCATTATGTACATAAAGTCTAGGGCTATCTTTGGTCTGATCCTCGCGTACGATGAATGGTTGGATTCGGCACATGAATGCATCAAACATGTTGTAGACTTTGGCCATCAGATCTCCAGACTCTAGCCAAAAAACCCAAAACGATGAAATATTTGTCTAGAAAAAAAATTGAGCTTCGTTTGTTGCCACGTGATCCTGACAGTATGCTCAATACAATTCAGTAAAGAAATAAAAAAAAAACAATCAAGAAACAAACACACTATTGATCGGAAGCTTTCAAGATTTATACAAATTTTGAGTCACATGATCGTGGCCAAAAAATGCGATCCATGGTACGAAGTTGGTATCAAATCGATCGTCATGCCAAGCCCAACAAGAAAGTAATCATCTTTTGGCCAAACGAACGTCGGGGCAATCTCGAAAAATCTATGGAAGATCACGCAAGTTCTAGAGCAGCAACAGGGATTGTTTTGGAATTTCACACATTGTCGGGCAGGGGCAAAACAGTTCTTTTGTACCCAATTTTAGAATTTCTTTTAATTCAATTAAATTATAATTATCATCAATTTAGGTAGTTTTTTTATGTACACCCATGTTTGGGCCCAATTCTATAAGTACATGTTAAACACAATTGTCAAAGGACCCTTGATTTTTCAATACTCATCAATAAAATGTGAGAGTTTTCATGTTAAAATTGTGGGCACATCTTGGAGAAAAAGGAGAGAGAAGAGAAGGTCCAGTACCCTTTGATGAAGGTAATTTTCTATTCCTCCTCTTATCTCTCTCTCTCCTCCTCATATCTCTCTCTTATCTCCTCTCCTCTCTCTTTCTCTCTCCTCCTCTCATATATCTTTCTCTCTCCTTCTCTCATCTATCTTTCTCTTTCCTCCTCTCATCTCTCTCTTTCTCTCCCCTCTCATCTATATCTCTCTTTCTTTTTTCTTCTCTAATCTTCTTTATTCACTGTCCTTCTCTCTCTTCTATCTTTCTTTTCTTTTTTTTCACTTTCCTTCTCTCTCTCTATTTCTCTCTCTTTCTTCTCTGATCATACATGGCTGAGCCTATCCCCGAGTGTGATGTCCTCCCACTTCTGGGGCATAAATAGTGGGTCGAGCCTTAACCTGAGTGGTGGGCCGGGCCTCTGTCAAGGTACCTCCTATTCCCATGCATCATGGGCGACAAAAGCTCATTGTCGTTAATGTTTTCTCTCTCTTAAAATTCTTGTGTCATGGATGGCGGAAGCTCATCTCCGTCCATGTTTTCTCTCTGTTATTTCCCTATGTCATGGACTGCGGAAGCTCATCACTGTCCATGTTCTCTCTCTTCTCTTCTCTATCATGGAAAGCGGAAGCTCACAACCAACCATGTTTTCCCTTTCCTCTTCTCTTCTCTGTCTTGGAAAGCGGAAGCTCATTGCCGACCATGTTTTCTCTTTCCTCTTCTCTTCTCTGTTATGGATGGCAAAAGCTCATCGTCGTCCATGTTTGCTCTCTCTTCTCTTCTTCGTCATGGACGGCAGAAGCTCATCACCTGTTACGACCCTGCTCCCTGACCCCTGCCAGAGGGCGATAGAGCACGGGATCGCGACCGGAGATCGCGAACATCACTCAGGTGGGAGTGACTCAACGCATGAAAACGCAAAATCAAGAGCAAATCATGAAAGAAAACAATAATAAAACCGTTAATCCAAACAAATAACAATTCCAAAAGTATAGCCATCTCATTCATTCAATATTAAAAAGTATTTACAATTCCTTCTTAGCACTGCAAGCCCAAAAATACACAAAATGAGGTACACCACACATTACTAAGACATCCAAAACATACAAGGAAAGTCTTCCGAGGATGGCTTTTTTAGCCTCTCGACTTCAAGCATCAAATCCCCAATGGTCATCTACCTTAAGCATAGGTGTCAACACTCTTGACTCTACAGTTATGAAAATAAGATGAAATGAGTTAACAGCCCAGTAAGAAGATCTACACCATTGCATTCCAACTAGCATGATAGTGATAACCATACGCAACACACATATACGTACATGTAGACATTTATCAAATAAGGTCCCTTAACATGCTTCTCAACATTCTAATAGAAATGTGAGAAAGGCAGTTCAATATATATAATGCATGTCACGATCACCTTTCTTAAGGTAAAGTAATAAAGATAACAGATCACAACTTCAATTAAAAGCTCATGTAGCAAGCGTAAATAAGTCAGGCAAACAGATCTAACGACTCCTGAAGTAGCAGCCGCATGGTTAGGCTAAACCAATCCTGAATTTGGGACTTCTACCCTCACTTAGGAGGGTGGACCATGACAAGTGGAAGACACACTTTGTAAGGCCCTCACACATACACACACACACACATCCCCAGTGCACTTTGGGGTTTTCGATAAAATGAGGCCTTGCAAGAAACTACCCTCTCCTTGTGCCCTTTTGGTGAGAGGGCATTACACTACCATTAGGTGACCCAATGTGTAGTGCCCACATAGATTTGGGAGGCACGACCCTCCCAACTACTCACATCCTGAGTCTCATCCTATCATGGGGAGTCAGAAAAAAATCACAGCTGCCAGCACCATCATTCACATAGTAAGTGCCCTTTCACATAACATAATAGCATCACAGCTGCCAGTACCATCATTCACACAGTAGGTATCCAATCACATATAGCATAAGAATCATGATACCATCATTAACACAGTAGGTATCCATTCACATATAGCATAAGTATTATGATACCATCATTCACATAGTAGGTATCTATTCACATATAGCATAAGCATCATGATACTATCATTCACACAGAAGGTATCCATTCACATATAGCATACGCATCATGCTACCATCATTCACACGGTAGGTATCCATTCACATATAGCATAAGCATCATGATACCATCATTCACCCAGTATGTATCCATTCACTTATAGCATAAGCATCATTATCATGCATGCGTACGTGCGCTTGCAATTGGGATCCTAACTTTTGAACCATTTAGAGTATGAAGATGATTCCATAATCAATTTCGTACCAAACACACTTATCCCTCACTTGGGAGTGGTTTAAAGACAGCAGGGTTCCGTTTGACAGCAATGTATCCCACTTCAAATCATTATAACATTCAAACCGTAAGGCAGCTTATGACGGGTATAAAATAAAAGTTTAATCCAAGACATATATATTTCTAAAAAACCAAGTTTTTAAGCATTTGGATTCTATTTAGTGGTTCAAAATTTCATGGAAAACAAGGTGATAGTTCTGATTTTCATCAATACCGCCCATAGTGACATACCTTCATAAAGCAGGGTATAACTTTCAATCTAGGAAGCTTTTCATAATAGTTTCCGCATGAAAATTTTAGCACATTCAAAGATCTTTCAAATGGCTGTGGTTTGGCTGAAAATAAACTTTGTTTGTCCAGCTAAAATCCGTGACCACAGTGGCATAAATGAAAAATCCAGGAAAACAGTCAATAATAATATACCTTCCCAATTTAAAACATAACTTCATTTATGTAAATAATTTCAGCAATGGGTAAAAAGCAACATTTTACTAGACTCGTATATCTTTCCAATAGGGTGGTTTGAGGTCAATCGGACCCCATTTTGTTGTTCAAAAGCATCTAAAAAGTACATGCCAACTTCTGGAATTTCAAAGTGGCATACAACATGTCTCAAGCATACATTCCATGATCTTTATGTCATGGTAAGGCACTTGATAAAAACCATTCTCTCACAATGTGAAAACACACATAATCATGCATAGCATGCATTTCTTATATAATCTAAGAATCATGCATTCATTCTTGACATTCACCATATATCATGAAACAAGAACCCCAATTTCTAAATAAAAAGGCGTAAGGATTTTCTTACATCACATACACTTTCATTCTCATTTTATATGCATAAATTCCATGCACCCTTACGTCGATCATGCAATGGTGATGGATTCACTTACCTAACCGACAATGGTATCTTCTCCACTCCTCTCCTCATAGCTCTCACCCACCCAACAGTGGCTGCCCACCAACACTCACTTCTTCCCACCATGTGTCTTAGAGAGAGAGAAATGAAGTAAGAGTGAGTGGCACAGGTGAGGAAGGGGATGTAAGTACTCTTGGGTTGAGGTGGCTGGCCAAGTGTCACCAAAAGACTATAAAATCTGGACATATGGCACTCAATCAGCATGCATATAACAAGTGGCATACACAACTTAGGCATGTCAGAGACACAGCCGGCGCTGCACACAAATCCACCCGGCGCTGGCTCTTCACCCAGCACTGGCTCTTCCAACTAGCGCTGGCCTCTTCACACAAATCCACTTGGCGCTGGCCTCTTCACCAGCTCACCTGGCATTGGCTCTTCCAACCGGCACTGGCCTCTTCACCAACTCACCCGGCGCTGGCCTCTTCACCAACTCAACCGGTGCTAGCTCTTCCAACAGGCTCTAGCCTCTTCTCTAACTCACCCAGTGCTGGTACTTCTAATCGGTGTTGGCCTCTCTATCCCGCCATACCTTCTAACTAACCGAGAAAAGTTTGGGTCGTCTCACCATCCCCCCCTAAAAGAAAGATTTTGTTCTCAAAATTGTTAGTTGAATAAATGGGGGTATAAGGCTCGGATTTCATCTTCTTTCTCCCACGTTGATTCTTCCCTCGAGTGGTACTGCCATAAACAATGGACTAGAGGAATCTCTTTGTGACGCAATATCTTGACTCTTCTATCCGGTATCTGAACAGGCATTTCTATAAAATTAAAATCCTCCCTGATCGGGATCGTCTTATACTTTAGGATGTGGGATGGATCGGGCTGATACTTTCTCAATAATGACGCATGAAACACATTATGAACATTAGCCAACTCGAGCGGTCGGGCCAATCGATATGCCACGGCTCCAATCCTTTATAAAATCTCAAAGGGTCCAATAAACCGTGGACTCAATTTCCCCTTCTTACCAAATCTCATTCTGCCCTTGGTTGGTGATACCTGCAGAAAAACCCGATCTTCTACTATAAATTCAAGTTCCCTTCTCCGATTTTCAGCATAGTTCTTCTGCCAACTTTAAGATGTTCAAGCGTTTCCTGAATCAAAGCGATCTTTTCTGAGGTCATTTGAATAATCTCTGGTCCCAACATTCTTCTTTCACCGACCTCATCCCAATATATGGGCGATCTACACTTCCTCCCATACAGTGCCTCAAAAGGCGCCATCTAGATACTGGCTTGAAAACTGTTGTAATAAGAAAACTCTATCAAGGGCAAATGATCATCTCAACTTCCCTTGAAATCTGCAATACATGCCCTTAACATTTCTTCCAGGGTTTAGATGGTCCTTTTGGATTGTCCATCAGTTTGAGGATGGAAACTTGCACTAAAAGTAAGTTTGGTCCCCATAGTCGACTGCAGGCTATTCCAAAACCTTGAAGTAAATCTAGAGTCTCTGTCGGACACAATACTAATAGGCACCCCGTGCAGTTTTATAATTTCCTTGACGTATAATTGGGCTAACTTATCCATGGTATAAGTAGTACAGACCGACAATAAATGAGCAGCTTTATTGAGCTCTACAATGACCCAAATATTATCGTGCCTCGAACTTGATCTCGACAGGCCAGACACGAAGTCCATAGTTAGGTGCTCCCACTTCCATTATGGCACAGGTAAGGGTTGTAACTGTCCCACAGGTTTCTGATGTTCAGCCTTCACTTGCTGACAAGTTAAGCACTTAGAAACAAATTTTGCTACTTTTGTCTTCATGTTATTCCACCAAAAGACTCTTTTTAAATCCTGATACATCTTTGTGCTTCCTGGATGCACTGAATAATGGGTGTGATGTGCCTCTTCTAAAATAGCCCTTTTTACCTTGTCATTATTAGGAACACAAACCCATCCGTTGAATCTCAACATATCAGCATTGCCCAGAGTAAAGTCCTCCTTACCTTCCGACCTTATTTCCTTGAAAATTTTCATGAATCAAGGATCCTCCTTTTATGCCACTTGGATTTGTTGAAAGAGATGTGGCTCTATTCTCATACATGAAATTATTCCTTTCCCACCATCAAGGGGCAGAGTTGGATGCCACTCTACTGCATCTTCTAGTAGCTTCATCTCTCAAACCATCATGTGAGCCATTGACACCACGAGCTTCCTACTTAAGGCATCTGCCACAACATTAGTCTTACCTGGGTGGTAATTGATGGTACAATCATAATCATTGAGCAAGTCCATCCATCTTCTTTGTCTTATATTCAATTCTTTTTTAGAAAACAATTACTTGAGGCTCTTATGGTCGGTGAACACTTTAAATTGAGTTGTATATAGATAATGTCTCCAAATTTTTAGGGCAAAAACCACCGTTGCCAGTTCTAAATCATGGGTGGGATAGTTCTGTTCATAAGGCTTTAACTGCCTAGAGGCATAGACTATAACCTTTCCCCTTTGCATCAATAAACACCCAAGCCCTTTGTGTGAGGCATTAGTATAAACTATAAAATCTTCATTCCCCTCGGGCAAAATCAATATTGGAGCTATAGTTAATCTTTCCTTCAATTGTTGAAAACTTCTCTCCCACAAACTTGACTTCCTTTTGGGGTAGGCGGGTTAAGGGAAGTGATATCTTCAAGAATCCCTCTACAAAACGCTTGTAATACCCTGCCAGTCCTAGGAAACTGCGAACTTCAGATACATTCATTGGTCTCTCTCATTTAAGCATAGCTTCAATCTTGCAAGGATCAACTGCCACCTCGTCTTTGGAAACAATATCCCATGGAAAGCCACGCTTGGAAGCCAGAACTCACTCTTATTGAGCTAAGCATACAACTTTTCCGCCCTTAGAGTCTGGAGGACCATTCTTAAATGTTGCACATGATCTGTCTGATTCCTGGAATATACCAAAATATCATTAATAAATACCACCACAAAATCATCTAGACAGGGTCTAAAAGCTCTATTCATTAATTCCATAAAGACAACTGAGACGTTCATCAACCCACACGGCATGACTAAGAACACGTAGTGACCATAACGATTCCTAAAGGCGGTCTTGGAGATATCACCTTCCTTAACACGCAATTGGTGGTACCCAGACCGAAGGTCAATCTTTGAAAATAATTAGGCCCCTTGCAGTTGATCAAATAAATCATCAATTCTGGGAAACGGGTATTTATTCTTTACTGTAACCTGATTCACTGTCAATACTCAATGCATAGCCTCAAAGACCCGTCTTTCTTCTTCACAAATAGAACCTATGTGCCCCATGGTGACACACTAGGTCGGATGAACCCCTTATTCAATAATTCCTGTAGTTGTTCCTTCAATTCTTTCAACTCAGTTGAGGCCATCCTATAAGGTGCTTTAGAAATAAGAGTAGTATCAGGGGCCACCTCTATTTTAAATTCAATTTCTCTAATCGGGGGTAGAGAAGTTAACTCTTTAGGGAATACCTCTGGATATTCTCTCACCACCGGTATCTCTTCCAATTTAGACTGAACACCCCAATTTTCTGCTACATAAGCCAAATATCCCACACATCTTTTGGCTAACAGGCGAGAGGCCCAAAGGACTGAGATGATGTGTAAAAGAGAAACATCCTTAATCCCCTTAAAATGTAGTTCAGGTTGACCCAGGCATCTAAAAGTTATAATCTTATCAAAACAGCGCATTGTGGCATAGTGGGTAGATAACCAATCCATACCCAAGATAATATCAAAATATTAAATATCCAAAAGTATCAAATCTATAGGCAACAAATGCCCTTCAATCACAATCCCACACTGTTTATACATCATATCAGTTTCTATTGATTCCCCCATAGGCGTACATACTATCAAAGTCCAAACAAGTCATACAGATTTAACATTTAGATGTCATGCAAAGTGTGGTGCAACAAATGAATGGGAAGAACCAGGATCATGCAAAGACGCCTTGGCTTCTTGCTCTGTTAGGGCGAACACCCGCCCTTGAACTCTTGGTCTGTCATCTGATCCTTTGATGAGGCAACCTTTAATTAAATGGCCCAATTTACTGCACCAGAAGCAGGTCTTAGTTTTTCTGAAACATTATGTCACCGTATGGTTCCCCGATCCACAGTGAGGGTAAACTGGGCATCGGTTGCCCCTTACATCATTTGGGATAGCCCTCGGGATCCTGACACCACCTTGATTGTTTCTCCCCTTCCACTCTCTCCATAGAGGGGGTTGTGTCTTCTTCTTAAAACTCCCAGAGTGGGTGACACCCAACTTTCCATCTCTTCTTGCCCGAAATTTGTCATCATCTCTCTCCATTTTTAGGGCCATGTTCAGTAGCGGGGCAAAGGTCTTAAGGTTTGCTGCAATAATCCTTCTTCTTATATCAGGCCAAATTCCCTTCTCAAATTTGTTATCCTTTCGTGCCTCAATTCTAATAATATCTGGCGTAACTCGGGCGAGTTCAGCAAATGTTGCTACATATTCCTCAACGGACATATTCCTCTGTTGTAGCTCTATGAATTCTACCTCCTTCCTTTCCCTTACGGAGTCAGAGAAGTATTTCTTATAAAAGAATTCTAGAAAAATCTTCCAAGTAATCACAACTCCTGACCCTTCCCGTGAGTGCTTTACTGAGCTCCACCAGTGCTCATCTTCTCCTTCAAGCATAAAGGTACCCAGCCTGACTTTCTGCTCGTCGGTGCAAATTAGAACCTCAAAGATCTTTTCTATCTGCCTTCTCCATCTCTCAGATTTTTCTAGTCCCTCGTGCCCTACAAAGCTTGGAGGTGCCATCCTCCTGAACCTTTCTATCAGATTACTATCGTTCACATCAGGGGCGGGGGTAGAAGGGGCCGGCCTAGCTTCTCTCAATGCTTGAGTCAAGGCCTCAAAAGTTCTAGTGAGTTCATCGAAGGCCCTAGTGTTCCCATTACTTGAACTCGTGTTGTTGGTACGAGTCCTCGACATCTTCAACCTAAAACAGAAACACCCAGTTACTAGCCTATCAAAACTACCCTACAGACACTTCTAAGACTCCCTAGGCTAAGAATCCTATCCTGACTGCTTTGATACCACAACTATCACGACACCGCTCCCTGACCCCTGTCGGAGGGCGATGGAGCACGAGATCGAGATCGGAGGTCGCGAACGTCACTCAAGTGTGAGTGGCTAAACGCATGAAAACACGGAATCAAGAGCAAACCATGAAAGAAACCAGAATAAAACCATTAAACCAAACAAATAACAATTCCAAAAGTACAGCCATCTCATTCATCCAATATTAAAAAGTCTTTACAATTCCTTCTTGGCACTACAGGCCAAAAAATACAAAAAATGAGGTACACCACACATTACTGAGACATCCAAAACATACAATGGAAGTCTTCATAGGATGGCTTTTTAAGCTCTCGACTTCAAGCTTCAAATCCCCAATGGTCACCCACCTTAAGCATAAGTGTCAACACTCTTCACTCTACAGTTATGAAAATAAGATGGAATGAGCTAACAGCCCAGTAAGCAGATCTATACCATTGCATTCCAACTAGCATGATAATGATAACAATACACAACACATGTATACATGTATCAAATAAGGTCCCTTAACATGCTTCTCAACATTCTAAAAGAAATGTGAGAAAGGCACTTCAATATCTATAATGCATACGTCACAATCACCTTTCTTAAAGTAGAGTAATAAAGACAGCAGATCACAACTTCAATTAAAAGCTCATACAGAAAGCATAAATAAGTCAAGCAAACAAATCTAACTACTCCTGAAGTAGAAGCCACATCGATATGGATAAGCCAATCCTGAACTTGGGACATCTACCCTCACTCAAGAGGGTGAACCACGACAAGTGGAAGATCCACTTCGTAAGGCCCCCACACACGCACACATCCGCAACGTGCTTTGGGGTTTTTGATAGGGAGAGGCCTTGCAAGACACTACCCTCTCGTTGTGCCCTTTTAGCGAGAGGACATTACACTACCATTAGGTGACCCAATGTGTAGTGCCCACATAGATCTAGGGGGCACGACCCTCCCAACTACTCACATCCTGAGTCTCGTCCTATCATGGGGAATCATAGAAAAATCACAGCTGTCAGCACCATCATTCACACAATAGGTCCCCTTTCATATAACATAATAGCTTCGCAGTTGTCTGCACCATCATTCAAACAGTAGGTATCCAATCACATATAGCATAAGCATCATGATACCATCATTCACACAGTAGGTATCCATTCACATATAGCATAAGCATCATGATACAATCATTCACACAGTAGGTATCAATTCATATATAGAATAAGAATGATGATACCATCATTCACACAGTAGGTATCCATTCACATAGAGCATAAGCATCATGATACCATCATTCACACAGTAGGTATCCATTCACATATAGCATAAGCATCATTTTCATGCATGCGTATGTGCGCTAGCAATTGGGGTCCTAACTTTTGGACCATTAGAATTTGAAGATGGCTCCAAAATCAATTTCGTACCAGACACATCTATCCTTCACTTGGGAGTGGTTTAAAGACAATAGGTTCCTTTTGAACTCTTAAAGGTTCAAGGAAATGACGGTTAACTTACTACCTTTGCTGTGTACAGTGGACAGTGACAAACCCTGCTTCAAATCATTATAACATTCAAACCGTACGTCAACTTGTGACGAGTACAAAACAAACATTTAAGCCAAGACATATATATTTCTAAAAAACCAAGTTTTTAAGCATTTGGATTCTATTTGGTGGTTCAAAATTTCATGGAAAACAAGGTGATAGTTCTGATTTTCATCAATACCTCCCATAGTGACATACCTTCATAAAGCAGGGTATAACTTTCAATCTAGGAAGCTTTTCATAATAGTTTCCGCATGAAAATTTTAGCGCATTCAAAGATCTTTCAAATGGCTATGGTTTGGCTGAAAATAAACTTTGTTTGTCTAGCTAAAATCCGTGACCACAGTGGCATAAATGAAAAATCCAGGAAAACAGTCAATAATAATATACCTTCCCATTTTAAAACATAACTTCATTTTTGTAAATAATTTCAGCAATGGGTAAAAAGCAACATTTTACTAAACTCGTATATCTTTCCAATAGGGGTGGTTTGAGGTTAATCGGACCCCATTTTGCTGTTCAAAAGCATCTAAAAAGTACATGCCAACTTCTGGAATTTGAAAGTGGCATACAACATGTCTCAAGCATACATTCCATGATCTTCATGTCATGGTAAGGCCCTTGATAAAAACCATTCTCTCACAATGTGAAAACACACATAATCATGCATAGCATGCATTTCTTATATAATCTAAGAATCATGCATTCATTCTTGACATTCACCATATATCATGAAACAAGAACCCCAATTTCTAAATAAAAAGGCGTAAGGATTTTCTTACATCACATACACTTTCATTCTCATTTTATATGCATAAATTCCATGCACCCTTACGACTATCATGCAATGGTGATGGATTCACTTACCTAACCAACAATGGTATCTTCTCCGCTCCTCTCCTCATTGTTCTCACCCACCCAACAGTGGCTACCCACCAACACTCACTTCTTCCCACCTTGTGTCTTAGAGAGAGAGAAATGAAGTAAGAATGAGTGGCACGGGTGAGGAAGGGGGTTTAAGTACTCTTGGGTTGAGGTGGTCTGCCAAGTGTCACCAAAAGACTGTAAAATTTGGACATATGGCACTCAATCAGCATGCCGATAACAAATGACATACCCAACTCATTCATGTTAGAGACACAGCCGGCACTGCACACAAATCCACCTGGCGCTGGCTCTTCCAATTGGCGCTGGCCTCTTCACACAAATCTACCTAGCGCTGGCTCTTCCAACAGGTCCTAGCCTCTTCACCAACTCACCTGGCACTGGCTCTTCCACCCGGCGTTGGCCTCTTCACCAACTCACCTGGCGTTGGCACTTTCAACCGGCACTGGCGTTTTCACCAACTCACCTAGCGCTAGCTCTTCCAACCGGTGCTGGCCTCTTCTCCAACTCACTCGGCGATGGCACTTCCAACCGGCGCTGGCCTCTCTATCCTGCCATGCTTTCTAACTGGCTGAAAAAGGTTTTGGTCATCCCATCGCTATTTATGTTTTTCTCTTTCCTCTTCTCTTATCTGCCATGGACGGCGGAAGCTCATCACCGTCCATGTTTTCTCTTTCTTCTCTTCTTTGTCATGGACGGCGGGAGCTCATCGCCGTCCATGTTTTCTTTTTCCTCTTCTCTTCTCTGTCATGAACGGCTGAAGCTTATCATCGTCCATGTTTTCTCTCTTTTCTTTTCTCTGTCATGGATGGCAGAAGGTCATCATCGTCCATGTTTTGTCTTTTCTCTTCTCTTCTCTATGACGGCAGAAGCTCATCGCCATCCATGTTTTCTCTCTCTTTTCTTCTCTGTCATGAATGGTGGAAGCTCATCGTCATTCATGTTTTCTCTCACTTCTAATTCTTGTGTCATGGACGGCAGAAGCTCATTGCCATCAATTTTTTCTCTGTCCTCCTCTCTTCTCTATCATAGACGGTAGAAGCACACCATGGTCCTTGTTTTCTTTCTCTTCTCTTCTCTGTCATGGACGATGGAAGCTCATCACCGTCCATGTCTTCTCTCTCTTCTAATTTCCCTGTCATGGACAGCGGATGCTCATCACCATCCATGTTTTCTCTCTCTTTTAAATTCTCCTATCATGGACGACAGATGCTCATTGCCTTCCATCTTTTCTCTCTCTTCTTCCCTCTTCCTTCTCTCCCTTATTTCTTTCTTCTTTCCCCTTTCTCTTCTTTCTTATTGCTCCTTCTTTTCCTCTATCTTTTTCCTTTCTTTTTCTCACAAGCACGACATCGGTAGTACTGTGCATGTCCTCTCCCTCTCTCTTTCTTTTCTCTCTTCTTCTTATTTCCCTCTCGTTTGATAAGGGAGGCTAAGTCAAGCACTGCCATGGTAGTCGCATCGTCTAATAGTATCGTCGATGTGCCGGTTTTCATTACCATGCCCGCCTTACTGCCATGATAGGTTAGCCATTGTGTCAGACTGGTCGATGATCTTTCTGTCATCTAGTAGTATTGTCATTGTGTCGGTTTAGTTACTGTGCCTATCTTGCTACCACGTCAGGTCAATCACTTTCTGGTCTAACTATTGTGCTAGTTTAGCCACCTAGTCAAATTCTTATCTCCCCCATTCCTCTATTCTATCCCTTTCTTCTTCTTTCATCTATTCTCTTCCCTTTTTTTCTTCTTTTGAATGTGCATGCGCCTATGTGCATTCGCCCAAAGACAAGGAGGGATTACTTGACCCACTTGTTTTGTAAATTAACCATGTGTGTGTGATTGCAGAAACATGAGAGTACAGGCCAAGGGAGGCGATTCCAAAACAGTTCTATGACTGGGGGACTTTCTTCATGATCTAAGAGGGCACCCACGTGAGTTAGCCCGAGTAAGTCCCCAACCTACCTTAAATTCCTCTCTCATCGATTGGTATACCTACCCTTGTTCATAAGCAAGGTTCCCGAGAGAGCGATCTCAAAGTCCCTAGTTCTCCTGAAACTCGAGACACGTGCTGCCAGATCATCCAGATTCGGAGGGCGAGATCGAGGCAACTAACCATTCACCTCAGCAGCATGTGGCCCACTTCATGTCTGCGTGCTAAGAGTTAGCCTCGGACCCCAGACTGTTGCTCCAGTAGTTTGTAGAAACTCTAGTCGGGCCTGCCTTCAAGTGGTACACCAGCCTGTAGCCCAACTCAGGACACTCCTGGCAAGAAATGGAGCAGCTCTTCTACAAATGCTTCTATGAAGTGGAGCTGGATACACAGGTTATAGAGTTCCTGACCATGTCCCAAAACCCAGACAAGTCGGTGGGACAGTACATCTAGAGATGGAGAGACCTGGCCATGTTCCAGAGCAACCCCATGGGCGAAACGGAGGCTGTATAAACATGCATAAGAAACATGAGGAAAGAAATCTCCCTACATGTTGAGGCACGCAACCCCACCGCTTTCTCTGACATGATTACAAAAGCAGCTAAAATAGAAAGGTTGTTGAAACATCATGGAGGAGATCAAGCCTAAACTGGGGGAGGGCAGGCCCGAAGCGGTAGAACCCATCCCCGCACTAGTCAATCAATAAATTTGATTAGTGCGACATTCATAACCACCTCCCAACCTACACCCAATGTGGCTCCCCTACCGACATTAAGTACCTCCTGAGGGCTAGAGCTAAGAATTCAGGAGGCAACGTAACAGCAGCTGCCCCAAAAACAAGATTATAACAGGGTGTCTCCGCCACAATGCTACTACCAGACTGAAGAGTTTGGGCGGAGACTCAATCGGCAGTATAGCTTCAACAAGGCATGGGTGCCACTCCTAAGAATGCCAATTGAGAAGGACATGGTGGTCCTTTCCCCTAGCAAATGGCTTGGATCAGGCGAAGTGAGTCAATCATGCCAACTATTGTGGTTACCACTAGATGTTAGGCCACCCAATGCAAGACTGTATCCAGTTGAAAAACCACATTGAGGTCTTAATCTAGAAGGGGCAAATCAACCTGGAGGACCTCAACAAGGCTTTTGAAGACTCTGAGGCCTCCCATAGGTCACACTCCAAGAGGAGTCAGATGATGAGATCCCCGCGAGTGAACTGCCACCCTACTGGCTTCCCACCATCTTTGACATATTGGTGCAGCACGAGATGATAGTGTCATGCACCACAAAGAAACAAGGGCGGACTATCGGTAAAGACCAAGGCCTTTGGTGTCGCTACCATCAGCAGAGCGTTCACAACTTATGCCACTGCCATGGGTTCAGATCCATCCTCCAAGGATATCTCCAAAGCAGTTGGATAGTCCTAACCTACAAGCAGCCTTTGCTTTTGAGCAGAACTCCTAAGGAGCGGCCCCAACCTCATCAGAGGTCAGAACAGGTTCGAAGCCCCACCCTAAGCACTCTTGAAACCTCCACCTCCTACACCCAAGCAAAGGTGCTCGCACCATTGAAGGTGTACCATGGTTGTGGAAAGGTGAACTTTATTAGAAGGGATGAGGCTCGCCAGGGAGACATGGCACCCATGCCCCGAGCTCAAGAGCCCTGTTCGCCTAACAAAAGAGGGGGAAACTGAAAAAACCCGACGACCCGAACCCACAACTTCAAATCCCCTCGACATTCCATCTGAATGGGATTCTTCCCCCCTTCCTGCCTTGCATGGCTTCATCCCATGGCAAGTCCTCTTCACTGAGGAAGGTCAATACACCACTACAAGGACTGTCTAGGGTGTGCCCTACGCAGGCAAGAAACTTTAAAAACATGCTCTACTAGCAGTCTCGAAGGCAAGACTTTAAAACACGCCTCACTATAGTCATGATGGTATGACTTTAAAACTAGCTCCTCAAAAAAAAAAAAAAATAAAAACTATATATATATATATATATATATATATACACACACACAAATGTCCTGAACGAAAAACCCTAACAGGCATTCTTGACAAACATGAAGGGACTAAAACGCCTTCCCAGTGGGCTTTTGGGTTCATTCTCTCATTTCCTTAAAGGTGAGGGACGAAGTTTGAGGTAGGAGCGTGGGAAGAAAAACATTAGTGGATTGAACATGAATCAAGAAGTTGAAAAAGAGGATAGCCATCTTATTCATAACATAAGGTTACAAAATTTTGGCAGGCTTTTAAAGCCCGCAAACAAAACAAAAAACTGTAAAAATGGTCAAGTGCCTCATGCATCTTTGCCTTCATCTCCTGCACCCCCTCAAGAGAAGCCTCACGGATTATGCGAAAGGTGAAGAATCCCACCCTCTCGGTCTTTAGCATCGGCCACCGCTCAACCTCCACGCTCAATGAGTCTTCTTACCTCAACCAAACGGCCTTCGAGGTCTCTCAAAGTTGCGAGGTTGGTTCGATACTCTCGCCAGCACTTAATCAGCTCAACGCGCCTCCCATGGTTCCTGAGGACAAAAACATTGAGCATCACCACCAAGGCCAGCAACTCTCACCTAATCAGCTTGGTGCGCCTCCCACGGTGCCTAAGGGCCAAAGCATTGATTGTCGCCAATGAAGCCACTAACTCGGAGGTGCTAGCCTCAATGGAAGATGCGAGGAGGGCGTTCCACTCATACATTTCACCTTTCACATGAGCAAAACTAGCTTTCGAATCCTTCAGTTGTGCGCGCCTCTCCTCAATAGGAGATCTCGCAAAAGCCTCTTGATCTTGTGGCATGAACGAAAGAGGAGAGGGATTAGCATAGAAAAGAGCGAAAAGACATTCCCTCAAATGCTTAGCATAAGAGCCACGCCAGAAAAAGAAGTGGAGCTAGTGCTGGCCATTGCCATCGACAAAACTCTCGTGGCCGAGGAAATTCCAACTCAAAAGGGTGATGGTGAACCAAAACACAAGTAGAAGTCTAAATAGAAACTAGGGTTTTTACTCTTGATCAAAGCCCTAGTAAAAACAAAGACTGCCCTTATGCACCCCCTTTTATAAAGCCAGAGGGAGGCGAGGGACGGCATATCGTGCAAAGCTGACGGTGTGACACATGTCCCAATCATGAAGAAATGCTAGCAACACGTGAAACGACACGTCGCGTGAAAACGGGACACCGAAGCACAACTGGTATGCGAACTGAAGCGTCGCACGAGAGAAATATCACATGACTCAAAGATGTGAAAGTACAAAAAACACGGGAAGCGACGTCCAACACAAAGGGTATTGCAATGTCAGATCTCATGTTTTTAATACACATGAGGACCTCCTGGTCTTCAGGGAGCAGAGTTGCCTGCCTTATGCTGAGGTTATGCCACCAAGTGATATACTACTACACGAGTTCATGATCCCTTTGCTTTACATTGAGAAGTTCAACCAAGGGAACCACTCCTTCTGTGTTGTGAAATCTAGTCAAGAATGCTTCTTGCATTTGTTTCCATGTAAATATTGTTTCAGGACGCAGTCATGAGTACCAAGTGAAGGTTGGGCCTGATAGTGACTGTACAAATTGTCTCATCAGGTGGTTCCCGTTATTAGTTGAATTTATACATACAGATATGAAGTGGACCAAGTATTGATAAGGGGAGCCTTGCCCATCCAACTTCGGGAAATGCTAGTACCCTGAAGGGTACGACACTTCATCGACATATGTTGGGTATGGTTTTCGATAAGTGTCGAGGGCTTGTACACCCGGAAGGTGGAGTGCTCACAGGTTCTCCATTACTAGATTTCACACAGTCTCTTCCATTAAGGCAATGTTAGTTGTGTTCAAAGGTTAATGCGGCATAGGCTCTGGGTGGTTCTCCATGGCCGAATTCAAGGACTGCTGCCTTGAAGGGTCACTGCGGTTAGGAGCTACCTTAGTGGCTCTCAACATTTCGAGCTCAACAGTCTAGGTTTGGAGTTTTGCTTCATTTTAGGCTAATGCCGCCCTAAGGCGCTCCATTTCTTTGGCTCCGAGGGAGTCATTCCCTGTTCGAACCATCATTACACTCACGAAAGGGTCTCGCTCAATTGGTCCAGTGGACTCATTATCTGAGATTGGTGCGACGAACTCTGGGAACTAAAAAGGGAAAGATAATGTAGGTACAATAGAATCCTTTCGTGCTTTGGATACATTGCGAGTGATGTGAGGATTCTCGATTGCTTGATGACGTCTCACCTTCTTTGCAAGAGGTTTGGCAAGTGGGGGTTCCTCATTAGACTAGAGATATGTGATATCATCAAAATCGGGGCCATCTTGCCCCTCAGGGTTACCTCATTCTCATCGAGCTTCTTGGTAGTCGTCCCGATCGTATTACAAGGCCATATTTCGAGGATCTCATCTCCTAGATCTTGTGAAATCTTACTCCAGATTGATTCATGTCACTGACCTTGCTGTGGTCGTGTATTGTTCATATGACATTGATCTGCTCGAATGGCTTCCCTTGCTCTATCCCGGATGTACTGAGTAAGAAATCCATGCGCATGCTTGAGGACTATCTTAACATGGGCCTTTTAGGCTTGATTGTACTTCCTGGACTCCACCTTGGGAACATGGGCAGGCTTGCAATCATCTTGCATCAGATCGCATTCTATCCTGGCAACATGCGAACAAACAATACGAGGAGATCTAGGTGGCTTAGCATTGTGAGGATTCCTAACCATTAGCTAATGAGTATCACGTGAATTAGGCGAGTTAGCATTATGAAAACGCCTAACCACCTGATTGTGGGTTGCATACGACAATCTAGATGAATTAGCATCACGAGGATTTCTAACTGTCAACCGATGAGTATCACACAAATCGGGTGAATTAGCGTTACGGACATACCTAACCACCGGCTTGTGGACTACATATGGTGATTTAGGCGGATTAGCATAAAGAGGATTTCTAACCACCTGCTGATGAGAATCACGTGAATCGGGCTAGTTAGCGTTACGAAAATGCCTAATCGCCAGCCTGTGGGCCGCATATGGTGATCTAGGAGGATTAGCATCACGAGGATTTTTAACTATCATTCGATGAGTATCACGTGAATTGAGCGAGTTAGTGCTATGGAAATGCCTAACCGCCAGCATGTAAGCTGCATATGGCAATCTAGATAGATTAGGATTTTTATCCGCTAGCCACTGAGAGTGAGACTCGTATGATTAAAGGCCAGACCCTGAGGCAACGGAACAGAGTGCTCAGACGGCATCAGCCACAACTTGTTTATCATAATCGAGCGATCTAACGATGTAGATCTCTTAGATCTGACACTTTCAATAGATAAAAAATAAATTAAAAAGCAATGGTAGAGAAAGTGGGAACAATCGAATTCAGATCTGTGATCATATCTGCCCAAAAAAGGGCATATCTACTCTCAGATCTATGGCAGAGCCAACGTGATTTGAAGCATTTCAAAACACAATTTTCAATCAGAATGAATCAAAGCCAGATCAAAATAAAATAAATACAATAAAATAAAAGAGAAAATGAAGGAAAAGAAAATACCAAATCGGGCCGGATGGCCCGGGCTTTCTGAGCCTTCGAGGGCTCACCCATATCAGAACCGGTTCCTTTTGCCCTTGTGGTCCAAAAGTCGACCAGCAACTCTCTGATAGTAATAGGTTGTGCCCAATAAATGGTTTAGATCTAGGGTTGTTGTGCCATAGGTCTAGGTTTACTTAGGCTTAAGATGAGGGTTAGGGTTTTCTCAGGGAAGGTCTCTCTACTCTCCTAGGGTTTCTCTTCCAGCCTAAAGTTTCTAAAAGTCTCGTACCTCTCAACCCTCTCGTTTTTCATCCTTTTATGGTCACCCAAAGTGAGTTCATCTGAATAAGAGATTTGATGGGGCAGAGTTATCCCATAACCAACAAATCCCTTGGTCAAACCAATCTTTAATTTTTTAAAATTTGGATTTGACCAACGCAGAGAGCATCACGTGGCCAAACCACCCACAAGATAACCTTAAAAACATGAAAAATATGTAAAAAAAATTTGAGCCAAAACGCGGCTGGGTGGCACGAGTCTTGTCGCCTGGGTGGCACGAGTCTTGTTGCCTGGGCGGCACGCCCCATGTCATACAAATAAAAAATGCTCCAAATTGAAAATTTTCTTTTCAGGTGTGTTCCTTAGCCTCTTGTGAAGCTACCAGAAAAACTTTGGGTCAAAATGGAGTCTTTTATTATTTTTAATGATTTTGTTTGGTAAAATATGGCATTTGCAAGATGACTTGGGCGACACGCCCTGTATCGCCTGGGAGATACGCCCCTTGTCGCCCAAACCAAACTTGTTCAAATTGATTTTTTTTAATTTGGGTGTCTTCCTCTTCCTCATCCTCTTGTGAAGCTCTCAGAGAAAATTTGAATCAAAATGGAGTTTTTTACTTTTTTTAATGATTTGTTTGGTAAAACATGGCATTTACAAAAATCTAGGTCAAAACAGGGTTTCTGCAGGGTTTCAAGCAGGCAAACTAGTTCCGGCTCACAAGGTAGGTTGTGTGAACTATGGATTTGGGTTTATTAGGTTAAGTGTGGTCCTAAGG
The DNA here is from genome assembly GCF_000471905.2 of Amborella trichopoda. Next base: position 474,021 of record NW_006499677.1, on the reverse strand, counting down.
GTTCAGAAAATCATAGAATTTGCCAGATTTAAAATGGGATGTTTACAATTGCCCCTCTTTGGCACTCCCTGTCCTTCGAGGGACAGGAGAGTAGCAAAGAAGTAGACAAGCTAGCGTTCCCTGTCCTTCGAGGGGCAGGCGAATGCACATGCCCTGTCCTTCAAGGAACAGGTGAGTAGCAACATTAGTCTCTTAGACACTCCCTGCCTTTCGAGGGACAGGAGAATGACAAAGATGAATGTCATCCCGATCCCACGTGAGCATATGGCACACCAATTATCCCTCCAAGCCATTGCACTCCCATGCTAACCCACATAGGGAAATTTCATCTTAGGGTTTTTGGCACGAGGTGTCAGTGAGTTATGCAAGCTTGAAACTCGAGATGGATTTTACAGCCATGCCACTGGACCTAAGGGTTTTCTCAATTTGAAAATTTTAACCCTGGCAATTTCTTTGATTTCCTTAAGGGTTTCCTAAGGCTGTCTATAAGAAAGTTTTCTATATGACGAGACTTGTCTGATCAATTCCGAATAGAGAGGCGAGGTAGCAACGCGGTAATCATGGCAAACGCGGTAATCATCATATACGGGTGTCCAAGCTCATTTGTTTTAGAAAATATTTTAGAAATTTGAAAGTAGGGGAAGATTTGAAATAGAACCTGGAGCAGGGACAGGTTACCATTTTAACAAAGAAATTAAGTTTTTGAAAACACAAGACATATAATGAAAATTTTGAAAAGAGGAAGATATTTTGAAAAACAAGGTTGGTTATCAATTTTAACTCCTGCAACTAAAGAGCGCTCTAAGCAGTTTAGTGCCATGCAACGATGGACCATACACCTAACCTTTTACGCCATACGGGGATAGACAGTACCTGTCTCGGCTCTTTTACATGGCACGAGTTTGACGTTGAACTCGATAACTTGACCTTTTACTTCATACAGGGCTAGACGTTACCTGTCTTGGCTCTTTTACGTCACACGAGTTTGACGTTGAAATGGATAACCCGACCTTTTATGTCATACGGGGCTAGACATTACCTGTCTCGGCTCTTTTACGTCGCACAAGTTTGACATAGTAGCTCGATTTTTTAACGTCGCACGAGTTTGACATGTTAGCTTGGTTTTTTAACGTCGCACAAGTTTGCCGTGTTAGCTCGACTTTTTAATGTCACAAGAGTTTGATGTGTTAGCTCGGTTTTTTAATGTCGCACGAGTTTGACGTGTTAGCTCGGTTTTTTAACGTCGCACAAGTTTGACGTGTTAGCTCGGTTTTTTAACATCGCACAAGTTTGATGTGTTAGCTCGGCTTTTTAATGTCGTAAGAGTTGCTTTTTAATGTCGTAAGAGTTTGACGTGTTAGCTCGGTTTTTTAACGTCACACAAGTTTGACGTGTTAGCTAAGCTTTTTAACATCGCATGAGTTTGACGATCTGAATCCTTGCTGCGGAGCAAAAGATTTTATTGAAATTGGTTGGCAGTTTAGACTCATGCCAACGAGGCGTAGAAGATTTTGAAGTTGGTTGGCAGTTTAGGCTCTTGCCACCAAGGAGCATATGGAATTTTTGATTATTTTTTTTTTATAATGTTGGAAATTGGATTAATTGAAAAGAAAAAAAGGTTTTTAGTGAGTGGTGTCACACGAGCGACACGAGGCGTGTCGCCCTCACAGGCTCGCCCATTTCAAAAAAAAAATATTATTATGTTTTGGCTGGGTGACACCAGGTGTGTCGGCCATAAAAATGTTTTCTATCTTATTTTTGCTTTTTCTTTTTTTTTTTTTTTTTTTTTTTTTTAAGTGTTGCTGCCCTTGTTGTGGGGAGTTTGAAAAAAACAATTTTATTGCCCTTGTTGGGGGGTCTTTGCTAAGCTTGCCCTTGTAAGTGTGCAATTTTATTCATCGAAGCATAGTAGAACACTTTCTTTGCACATACTTTCAAACTAAATATTTATAAACTCAGCCCCTTAGTTATAGGGTTTTTTCTCTAATTTCTGACTATTGGGTCGTTGTACACACACGCAGGGATGAGCTTGCCTCATTTTGCCTCAAGAGATCTAGTCAAGAGAAAAAACACTCTCAAACTAGTCAATTTCATCGTTGGCGAGGTTCACCCATCTCCTATATGTGGTACTTGGTAGTTATACTCATACAACCATGGAGTGGCTGGCTAGTTTCAAGCCTTCATAACTGGTATAGGAAGTTGGCTTCGAGCACGAGGCCAGATGACTAACAATTTAACCTCTTATAGTGATGAAGGAAGTCCCTTATAAAAGAAGAAAGCTTTTTGAAAATGGATGATTTTAACAGTTAAATTGAAACAGAATTTTTGAAAGGGATGGGCCTTACAGTTTTGCCATCTGTGGCCCCTTTGGTGGTTATTTTCTTTATTATGTTTTACCCAAAGATGATGAAAGGATTTTCTAATGGGATTGTGAGAACTCAAAGGTCTTGAAGTTGTCTTTTTACCTTCGGAGCTTTCATCCTATGCTTCACGGATTCATGAAGAGTTCTCTAGATTTTTGTCGGGCTTTCATCTTGGAGGGTCTTGACGTTTTCCAAGGTTCATTGAAAGCACTTCAATTTTCCATTCATGTCACCCTCCTACATCTTTCTGAGTTGGTTCTATTGGGAACCTGCAGGGTTTAGGAGGAGTCTTCATCCTCAAGGTCTGCTTGTACAGTATTATTGGAACTTGCAAGTACGTGTTTGTACTTGAGTGCTTTATATCAAAAGCTCCTTCTTGGAGATCTTTTATTATTATTATTATTATGTCTTTGTGATGCCTTTTCAGGTTTTCACCATGTTTTTTAACCTGTTGCGGGTAGTATTTATTGAGATACATCGCATTAATGGGGTCATTGAGTTCGTACCCCTCTTGATTTTTTATCTTATAAGAATTGTCTGCATACACCCGGGTAACCACGAATGGCCCCTCCCAATTTAGTTTGAACTTACCTAAAGGGTGTGGATTTGTAAGAGTGTGTAAGATTTTCTTGAGTACCATGTCCCCTTCTTTGAACTGTCGAGGAACAACTTACCTTTGGTATGCCCTCTCGATTCTACGATGGTAAGGAACGATATTTTGTGTTGCCCAAAGTCGTTTTCATCCAAAGCAATGAGGGCAGTGATTCGTGCTTCAATCTTGTGTTCTTCGTCTTCATTTTTGTGAATAAGCACTCGGAGAGATGGTATCTCAACCTCGATAGGTAGCACTGCTTCCATATCATACACCAATTAGTATGGGGTCATGCCAGTAGGAGTCTTCTACGTCATTTAGCTTTTCGTGCCAATCTTTCCCGCCTTCTATTATTTTGTCTATGATTCTGAGAAGTTCATTATTTGTGGCTTCTGCTTGTCCGTTTCCTTAAGGGTAGTAAGGTGTGGAGAATTTTTTAGTTATCCCAAAATTTTTCCACACCTTAGTGACGTTTTCATTTTTGAGATTGGATACATTGTCAGTGATGATTGACTCAGGAACACCGAATCTGAATACGATATTGTTCTTTCTGAAACGGGCAACATGTTAGCCTTCAATTTTAACAAATGATGCGGCCTCTACCAATTTGGTGAAGTATTCTGTAGCCATTAATATAAAATGGTGGTCATTTGAGGCTTTTGGTGATATCATTCTGATGATATCAAGATCCCACATAGCGAAGGGCCATACGGGCAGTGTTGAGTTGAGTGATACGGATGGTGCATGGATGAGGTCTCCCTAAAGTTGACATTTGGGACACCTCTTAACAAACTTCCAGCGGTCTTCAGCCATGGTGGTCCAGTAATAGCCTTGGTACCTGATTTTCTGAGCTAAGGCAACTGCCCCAGAATGACCTCCTTCATTGTGGAACTCTGTTAGTACTTGGTCAAGTTCTGGTTAATCGAGACACCGTAGAATGATGTCATCAAAAGACTTTTTGAATAGGAGATCACCTCGCACTAAGAATCCCATATAAAACCTTCGAAGGGCTTCTTTATCCTTTTTGGTGGCTCCTTCGGGGTATAACCCATCGTTTAGCAGGGACAGAACATCATGGAACCATGGTTTTGCTATAAGTAGCGCATCTGAAGCCACGAGGGATACTTCCCCATTGTTATCCTTTTCTTGCTCCATTTCTTTTTTAATCATTGATGGGGAAGGGTCATGTTTGTTCCTGATGTAGAATAGCAATGTGGTGATTTCTAGAGGAATATCAACCATCGAAGCAAGGGCTGCAAGGGTGTCGGCGAACTAATTATTTTCCCTAGTTACATGCTGAAAGGTGATTTTCTTAAAATATAGAATCATCTTTTCCACCTTTTCTTGATAGGGTTTGAGCTTTTTCTTCTTTTACCTTCCAAATCCCTTGAACTT
>NW_006499677.1:430009-469531 GCF_000471905.2 Amborella trichopoda | reverse complement strand
AACCCGGCTATCAAGGCTTCATATTCAGTAACATTATTGGTACATGGGAAATTCAATCTGATGGCAGTTGACATTAAAATATTTTCTGGTGAGCATAGTATGACTCTTATATCTGACCCATATTCATTCTTTGTACCGTCGAAGTATAGCTCCAAAATCGAATCCTCAATTGTGAAGAGGTGCTCATCAGGGAGATCCGTGTTAACGGGAATCTAGTAGTGCGTATTCACTACGTGGTCAGCAATGGCTTGTCCTTTGATTTGAGTGACATACTCAATCTCAAACTCGCTCAATAGCATTCTCCACTTTGCCAAACGTCCGTTGAGGACTGGCCTCTCCAATAGGTACTTGAGTGGGTCAATTTTTTAAATGAGCTTGACTGAATGAGATAAGACATAATGCCTTAGTTTCTGCATGACCAACACAAGTGTTAAGCAATGTTTCTCCACATCTGTATATCTTGTCTCATAATTGACCATGGTTTTGCTGATATAGTATATCATTTGTTCTTTTCCATGGTCGTTATATTGTCCTAACATTGCCCCCATGGTCTTGTCTTTCACAGATATGTATAAGAATAGGGGTTTATCTAGACTAGGAGGATTAAGGATGGGAGGTTTTGTGAGGTACTCCTTGATTTGATCGAACGCTTCTTGTAATTCATTATCCCATATGAATGGGGTGTCCTTCTTAAGGAGTCTATTGAATGGTGTGCAATTATCCGCCAGTTGTGAAATGAAACGCCTTATGGCTTGTATGCGACCTTGAAGCCCACAGATTTCTCTGATGTTCCGGGGAGGAGGCATTTCAGTGATGCCTCGTATTTTGGACAGGTTCACCTCGATGCCTCTCTGGCTCACTATAAAGCTTAGTAATTTATCGAATTCAACTCCAAAGACATATTTTTTTGGATTGAGTTCGAGTTGATGTTTTCGAAGTCTTTCGAAAATGGTTCTCAAGTTGGTGAGATGATCAGACCTTATCTTCGACTTGACCAAAATATCGTCGACATAATCTTCCATAATGGTATGCATTAGATGGTGGAAGATGCTAGTCATTGCCCGTTGATAAGTTGCTCCTACATTTTTTAGACCAAAGGGTATAACTTTGTAACAGTAGGTTCCCCATTCCATTAAGAATGACGTCTTAGTTTGGTCTTCTTCTGGCATGAGGATTTGGTTGTAACCTAGAAGCCATCCATGAAAGACAACATCTCGTGCCCCGCAGTGTTGTCGACCAAGGTATCTATGTTTGGTAATGGAAAATTGTCTTTGAAACATGCCTTATTGAGGTCTCTATAGTAGACACACACTCGGATCCTCCTGTTTTTCTTGGGTACGACCACTATGTTGGCCAACCATTCCAAGTAATCGACAAGGGTGATGAACCTCACCTTGAGCAGCTTGTCAATCTCTTCCTTAATTTTGAGCTCAATGTGAGTCTTTTGACGTCAGAGCTTCTGCCTTACAGGCCTTGCCCCTTCGTTGAATGCTAAGTGATGTTCCACCAATGTGGGATCAAGCCCTGACATATCATCGTATGACCAAGCGAAGACATTGCGATATTCCTTGAGAAAGGAAATCACATTTTCCCACTCCTCAAAAGATAAAGAGGTTCCAATCTTGGTTAACCTTGGGTCCTTCTCAATTCCTAGGTTTACGTCAATCGTCTTTTCGATGATAGTCATTGGGTCACCATCAAACCTCTTCTTGAACTGCTCAACATGGGAAGTGAGCTCCTCTGGTTGAGGGATTTCTTCAGACTTTTGACTCTCTTGATCTTCATCTTAGTGGTCTAATTTATCGTCTCGGGTATTATGCACCGTTATTGGGCTATCTTGAGAGAACGTCGTTTTTGAAAATTCTTTTTCATTATCATGTTTTGAATTTTCCATGGTTTTTGAAATGTCGTAAGAGGCGTCCCTTATGGGACTCGTGAGAGAAATGTTGAGGACTGAATGCTCAAGGTGGTTAGATGGCCACCCCGCGCCTATCTGTTTTTTGGCATTGGACGTGAAGGTGTCGTTGGTATGCTTCCAGTGATTCTTGAGATAAAGGAATGATCGACCAATTCTGTCCCTGGGTTGGTGTTGGTGGATGAGCACCCTTGGCTATGTTAGAGCCAACTGTGCACACCTCCTCCAGATCCAGGTCAACAAATAGATCTTCAATTCCTAGTCCTTGTGTGTGCTGAGATGTGGAAGAGTGACTATCTCCTATTGGGGATTCAAGAATCACTTTCGACCATTTTGGAGGACGGGCATCGAGAGGATCGAGGCTTTGAATGCCCCCTGATATAAAGCACGGAGGGCTTGAAGGCTTTATCCGGCTTTGAAATAGGGTGAGAGTATACCTGAGCCCACTTTGATCCCCTTTCCAGTTTTGGCTCCAGGTGATGCAAAAATCGCTTCCTTTACGCCTTGCTCTTGACTCCCCAAGCCTTGGCCTGGTTGGAAGCCTTGGGAGAGGAGCACATGCTAGGCTTCGAGGGACTCAAAACCGTATCGATGTTGACATTCCATCGATGTAGATGTTTGCAAAATTTGAGGAACGGGGTCACCGACCTTTAGGCGTAAAGTGGCACAATCGATGATCACAAGCAAATATGAATTGGCGGGGATCATCTTCTTCGTCTCTGTTTTCAATCATGCTCCTTTGAGTTACTCGGAGCTCCCGTTTCTTCAATCATTGTAGGCCGTATTTTTGGGGAGAGGGTTTGTGAAGATACCCATCTTTTGATTAGGTTCTTCAATATGTTGATTTCTAGGACTGATAATGATGTCGCCCCTATTAATCAACCCTTGAATCACCCGCTTCAAGTAGAAATAGTATTGGGTATCATGGGCATGGTTTCTATGCCACTTGCACCATCTGTTCTTATCCTTAACCTCAAATGGTGGTTCAAATGATGGCGGGAGTTGAACCATCGTTTTCTTCAAGAGTAACTCCAGCACTTTTTCTAACGGGTCTTTGAGAGGAGTGAAGTTGTCCTCTCGCCTTCGATTGTTATTTTGAGCATTAGCTCTAGGTTGACCCCTTCGATTTTGATTCCTATTATTATGCTGAGTGGTTGAACCCTGAGCCGATCCATTAATGACAATTTCGTTAACCTGGCCGAAAGCTTTCCCCTTGTTGTTGCTCTTATTTTTATTCTGGGGAGTCGTGATGGATTTGTTATCGGGCCTAGTGCTGCGGGGTGTCCCTCTCGCCCTTTCATTTGGGCCACACGCTCGATTATGGAGTCGAAAGAGTGGGGGATAAGCCCCTGGCTAAAGAAGGTCCTGTATTCAGGAGCTGCATTTTCTAAGGCCATGGAGATTTTAGCTGGGTTCGTAAGTGGACATTCGATGACCCGCATCGTCGCCTCGCGGAATCGACCGATAAAATCCTCGAAGGATTCTCCTGGGCTTTGTTTGGTTGCACTGAGTTCGCCCAGGGAAAGAGATATTGGTGTCAACCCACGGTAATGAGAGACGAACTAGTTGAACATTTCGTCTGGAGTTATGTGTGGTTGAGCGGTCATTATTCTTTGATGCCAGTTTAAAGCCTCATCGGTCAAAGTTTGTGAAAACAGGGCCTTCAACTTGTTAGGCATGTCTCGCAAAGCTCGGACGGAGAGGAGGTACGCGTTGACATGAATATCTTGGTCATTATTCCCATTGAATTTGTTTTAAACTCTTGGATGACAAACCCAGGGGGAAGGTCTTCTAAGCCTCCAAGGGTCTCATGAACATAGGCCTTTGGGGGTAGGATTTCATGCATACCCATTCTTACAAGCATATCTTGTATCGCTTTTAAGGTACCTTCTTATTGGGTATTCGGCATGAGAGTAGGCTCACTGGTCGGTGGGTTCCCAAGCATAGACCGATGAGTCAAGACTTGGGGTAGATGTTGGCCTGCTTGGGCCTGTGATGGATGAGTTACTGGGGCGGTTTGACACATTTATCCTTGAGGGGCATAATGACCCATAGGCATCGCCACCAGTTGCGGAAACTGCATGGTTGGTTGGACCGGATACACAGGAGGGACCGATTGAAGAATCAGCTGACTTAGCTATGCTATGGGTTGACCTATGCTATTAGGTTGGTTTTGGACCGACCCATGAACTGGGGCATGAACTCTGTAACCTAAGTCAACTAGACTTTTGAGGGCAGCCTGGATGCCTATCTCGCCTAAGGGTTGGTTTAGATTGACGCCTCGGCTGCGTACAGTGTTCAAGACATCGTGGGCTGTACGACGGTGGCTCGAGGTTGGATTGGATCTCTTAGACCTAGGTGGGTCTTGGTTCTGAGACCGTTGCATCTCGGGGTTATCTTGGTTCGAGTTGTGGAAATTAGCGTTAGATGCCGCATGAACTTCTTACCTCGCACTGCTCTTGCTTTGGTTGCCTAAGGTCAGACGGCTCCTACTGTGGCTACGTAAGGCTCCCTGTAGGACAATGCCCAATCAGACCCCCTGACTATTCAATGTATTTCAGGCAGAGCCAACTTTTCGGACCATACAGAGCTCAGGCTTAGGAGTGGATCCCTGGGACTCGACTTCTAATTGAAGACCTGGACGATGGATAATGGATTGGCCCGAGTTCTGACCGTAATCCCAAGGGATTGCGACATACTGGTCCCAAGGTTTAGGAAGGTTCGGTTTAGAGTCAACCGTGGAGCGGTCATCATAATCGCCTTGGGTGACTGACATGGTGATCACCCTTAGCAAGGTTCTAGAATCAGACGTGGGTAGACGTAACCTGACTTTAGGGTAGACGTAACCTGACTTTAGGGACAAACCTTGAGTGACAACTAGGCTAAAATTAGCTTGGAATCTAGACTCAACGTGTTTTGGTTTAGATTCTGAACTAGGGTAAGCCTAATCCAACCCTAGAGGTAACCCTAAACTTGGACCTGTACTAGAACATAGACAAAGATCTAGACTAGATGGGTGCGAGTCTCGGCTTGGACCAAGGGTGGGTCTAGGTTCAGACCTGAGTGTGAGACTGGTTCAGACCTGGACTGAGCTGGGTGCAAGCTTGAGCTTGGACTTAGAGGGTTGTGAAACTCAGAACGTGTGTAGACCCGGACTGGATCCAAGTTGGTTTAGGCGCGAGCTCTGGCTCCGACCCAAAATGAGGCCTAGGTTTGGACCTAGGTGTGGACTTGGTTCGGACTTAGGCTAGGCTGGGTATAAGCCTGAACTTGGACCCAAAGAGTTTTAATGATCAGACCAAGTATGGACCTGGACTAGATCAAAAGTGTTAGGAACAACCCTTCGGCTCAAACCAAGAGGGGGCCTAGGTTCGGACCAAGGTGAAACCTGGTTCGGACCTAGGCTAGGTGGGGTACAAGCTTGGACTTGGACCAAGAGAGTTTGAATGATCTGACCAGGTGTGGACCTGGAATGGATCAAATATGAGCTAGGAATGAGCGTTCGGCTCAGACCAAGGGGGAGCCTGGGTTCAGACCAAGGCGAAACTTGGTTCGGACCTAGACTAAACTGGGTACCAGCTTGGGCTCGGACCCAAAAGGTTCAACTCGGACCCAAAGTAGGTCCGGACTGAGATCTAAGTTAATCTACCAAAAGTAAGTAAACAAGCACACAAAAATGTTTGACCTAGAAGAATATAAGACTATAGGTAGGCTAGGTTTGGAGTGGGTACCTAATTAATGAAATGCGGCTAGGATGATATAGGTCCCCACATAGGCCCTAACCTCCTGTTATAGGATGTTCACCAAGTCCTACTATACGTGGAGGTACTTTGAGGCAAAGGATTATGAAGGGGTGCTCACAGTTAAAGTTACGCGAATCCCAACGGCTTCGGCTCTCAATGTTAGGTTCCCCTCACGCCGTTAATGCGGATTTTGGGGGTATTCAAAAAATTTGTTTTCTGATTTTCCAGGACTCCCGGTCAGTGTGTGCTAGAGTGTGTAATGAAGCACGCAAATGAAAATAAAGTCTAAGCACACAAGCACACAATAAGCAAGGCAATAAGTGAGTGCTTGGCACTGATTATGCCTAGCGATGCAGCTTTGAGGCGAAACTCGCTTGAAGCATAGTATAGATGGAGGGGTAAGAACCTAAGAAGGTAAAGTCAGAAAAAATGAGACCAGGCACAATATGTGCTAAGTCGAGCATGGCCCGGCTCGAGAGTGACTCAAACGGGACACAGTTCAGGAGGGTGCAAGTAGCCCTCGATATATGTTTATCTTTTTTTCTTTCTTTTTTTTTTTTTATACTTTTTTAACTTTGATGAAATCCAATTAGACTAAGCATGGTGAAAGCAGGGAAAAATGGTTTCAGCCAAAATTAATAAACTAAAATAAAAAAAGAAAAGTCAGGAGCAGGACAGACTTATCTGAAGAAAAATATTGTTTTATAGTTTTAAAAATTTTATTTTAAGCCAAAAATTGGTGAACAATCACAAAAAAGGCTTTGGAACAAGCTTGTGGGCAGAATTTTTCTGAGACCTCTGTGATAGGGCAGCACGGACCGTGTCGCCTAGGCAGCATGGGTCGGTCGCACCTGTAGATTGGGTGGCACGGGTCGTGTCGCCCAAAAAAAAGTTTTTTTTTTTTTTTTTATCTTGTTGATCTTAATGAAATAAGGCTGCTGAAACTTGCAGAAGCAGAAAAATCAGAATTTGTGATGAAATAAAATTAAAACAAAGTGAAACAGAAGAACAACATATAGAACAAACCTGTATCAAGAAAAATATGTTTTTGGAATTTTTAAAAGTTTTATTTTTCTCCAAAAGTTTTTGAGCAGTGATAGAAAGTCTCAGGACCCAGCCTGAAATTTTCAAAAACATTTGAATTGGGTAACGTGGGGAACCAGAAAGCGTGTCACCCTGGACTTGGGCGGCACTCCCTATGTCGCTTGGGCCGCGGGCCCTGTGTCGCCCAAAAAATTTATTTTTTTTATATTTTTTTCTTGTATATATTGATAAAATAAGCTTACTGTAAACTTTGAGAAACAACAAATAAAATTCTTTTTGATGAAAATAAATTAAAATAAAGCGATAGCAGATCTAACATAAAACTATTGTTTTTGTAGTTTTAAATATTTTATTTTGATCTGAAACTTTGGGAATAGTAAAAAATTGCTACCTAGAACATTCCTGGAAAGTTTCAAAATATTTTGAGATTTTTGAAATTTTGATGCTCGGGTCACGCTTGATTTGCCCCAAGGTGGGTGCCAAACTGTTTATAGCGTAAAATCGAACGATCTAACGATGTACATCTCTCAGATCTGACACTTTTAACTAATAAAAAATAAATAAAAAACCAATAGTAGAGAAAGTGGGAACAATCGAATTCAGATATGAGATCAGATCTGTCTAGAAACGAGCAGATCTGCTCTCAGATTAGTGCAGACCAGCGTGATCCGAAGCATTTTAAAACAAAATTTTCAATCAGAATGAATCAAATCCAGATCAAAATAAAATAAACACAATAAAAGAAAGAAGAAATGAAGGAGAAGAAAATACCGAATCTTGCCGGATGGCCCAGGCTTCCCGAGCCTTTGAGGGCTCACCCGTATCATAACCGATTCCTTTTGCCCACGTGGTCCAGATGTCAATCAGCAAGTCTCTGGTAGTAATAGGGTGGTTGTGCCCTAGAAATGGTTTAGATCTAGGGTTGTGGTGCCCTAGGTCTAGGTTTACTCAGGCGTAAGATGAGGGTTAGGGTTTTCTCAGGGAAGGTCTCTCTACTCTGCTAGGGTTTCTCTTCCAGTTTAAAGTTTTTAAAAGTCTCGTCCCTCTCAACCCTCTCATTTTTCATCCTTTTATGGTCACCCAAAGTGAGTTCATTTGAACGACGGATTTGTTGGGGCAGAGTTATCCCGTAACCAACAAATCCCTTGGTCAAACCAATCTTTAATTTTTTTTAAATTCGGATTTGACCGACGCGAATAGCAGCACGTGACCAAACCACCCACAAGATAACCTAAAAACATGAAAAATACGTAAAAATTGTTTGGGCCAAAATGCAGCTGGGCGGCACGAGTCGTGTTTCCTGGGTAGCATGCCCCATGTCGCACAAATAAAAATTGCTCCAAATTGAAAATAATCCTTTCAGGTCTGTTCCTTTGCCTCTTTTCAAGCTACCAAGAAAAATTTGGGTCAAAATTAATTTTTTTACTATTTTTAATGATTGTTTTGGTAAAATAGGGCATTTACAAGATGACCCCTATGTCGCCTGGGCGACACGCCCTGTGTCGCCTGGGGGGCACGCCCAATTTTGCCCAAACCAAAACCTTTCCAAATTGATGGTTTTTAATTTTGTGTCTTCTTCAGCCTCTTGTGAAGCTCTCAGAGAAAATTTGAGTTAAAACGGATTTTTTTACTATTTTTAATGATTATTTTAGTAAAATAGGGTATTTACAAAAATCTAGGTCAAAACAGGGTTTCTGCAGGGTTCCGAGCAAGCAAACTGATTCTGGCTCACAGGGTAAGTTGTGTGAACTATGGATTTGGGTTTAAGTGTGGTCCTAAGGGTTCAGAAAACCACAGAATTTGTTAGATTTAAAATGAGGTGTCTACACAACTTAAACCTCGCATGAATAGTTCAGATACTCTTCTTTCGTGCGGAAACGATTGGGTTAGCGGAATGCAGCGGTTACGTTTGTCTTGAGACATTGTGAGCGATAACACCATTGTCAGCTTTTGCTTGCAAATGCCAGTTGGGGTAAGTCAAAATCACCCTCAATGGTCTGCTACCTGGGACGAAGTCCACTTGAGGGCGATATTTCCTCATTGTCCTAACCTTTGAAGTTCGTGACTTAGCTCCTTGTCCTTCAGTCATTGCCTTTCCGTCATGCAGGCTAACGGCAGCTTTAGGGAAAGCAGATTGACCCCTTATCAAGGAGGAGCGTAGTGAAACTTTCATGGTTCCCATATGGAAGGATGTCATTATTGTAGCTATTGTTACCTCTAACGACTTGTGATTAATGCAGTGGTTCGCTCGTCAAGGTAAATAAAGAAGACAAGAGAGTAGTGTGGAAAAGATCATGAATCAAGACATATTCAAAGAGAGATTCGACTTCCTAGACTCTACCAGAAATGAAAGGTGAATTACTCCCCATTGGATTCGTAAAAAAATTGGTCGCTCGAAAATGTGGATGTGTTACGAAATATATTGTTTAGACAAACATTGGACTCCAAAAAAAAAACCAGAGGACATCACATTTGGGGCTAAATTCACCCATGCACTTCATATCAGAAACATAGGATTTATATTTACATTGAGCACTGAGGAATTCTAGAGGTTTAATCCTCTGTTACAGTTTACATCGACTTAAGAAAAGAAAATAAGCCGAAAACCTTTCATTTTGGCTTCGAAATCAGTACATTCATTTCTAAAGAAGAAATATCGGCCCATATACCTGAAAGGGAAAAAATGAAAGGTTTGATATACGCATTCAAGGCTAAAATTAAAGGGAAAAAATGAAAGGGCATATCGGCCCATATACCTGTAGATATACGCAGGGATGTGTTATCCTTCGAGTCTGGTCTTCCCGAGTCATAGGAAAACAATTATATCTCTCTTCATGTCTTGAATATCACTCTTGGTTATTACCGAGATAAAACCTCTGAAGAACACTTTATCTCGACCAGAGTGTGTCTATCAGAAAAGTGTGACCTCTCTTCTATCTAGAGGTCTCCTTTTTATAGTGCTAAATTGTGTTTGTTCAAGGGATAACCACACATTTCTCATCTTCGAATCTTCACCCTCCATCTTCATTCTGAATTTATCCACTCATTTGAATCACAGATCTTGCAGGGCGTAATCATTATCTTCGTAATGTTACTTACTTCTTGTGTTTACCTTTTCACGTTGTTGATCTCAGTACTTGGTTGTTTTCGCCTATACAATCAATCACACATTTTTTTGAATTTCAAACTTTCGAACCTCATGATCTTACAAGAGCAAAATAAGAGATTCGCCAGAATTGTCAATGGGTTGCAACCACTTCCGTTGTTCAACTCAATCCATGCTACACCTTTTAAGGGTGATAGAGCAAGGAGCAGAGGGTTCAACGGTGTTGATCTTACGAGAGAATTCCTTGCTCTGAAGAAACAGTTCCCCTTTTGCGATCACTAATTTGTCGCACGATCCGTAAAGATTTTAAGGCTTTAACTGCTGGACAATGATGCTGACGATGGGTTAAGCCATCATCTGGCGGTTCGAGGCTTATGTTGACTGAGATGGGTTTAAGCCATCTCCGGGCAGTTTGAGGCTGGTGTTGAGAGTGAGATGGATTAAACCATCTTTGGGCAACTTGAGACTGCAGTTGAGACTGAGATGGGTTGAGTCATCTATGGCCAGCTTGAGACTGTCGTTGAGGCTAAGATGGGTTAAGCCATCTTTGGGCAGCTTGAGACTGCCGTTGAGACTGAGATGGGTTAAGCCATCTCTGGGTAGCTTGAGACTGTCATCGAAGTTGAGATTAGTTAAGCCATCTCTAGGCAGCTTGAGACTGCCATTGAGGCTGAGATGGGTTAAGCCATCTCTGGGTAGCTTAAGACTGCATTGAGGTTGTCTCTTGGCAGCTTCAGACTGCCGCTTCGAGAATCTTCGCTGAATCTCAAAATTCATAGACTAAGCCATGCTTGAAGTATAGCACACTTGAACAATTAAGAACCATACTCATTCTTGATCCTTCAGTATCATCCATTGAATGTTTCGTTGTATGTCTTTAAATGGTTATTCTTAGTCATGCATTGAGACTAATCTAAGTCAGTATGGTTATCAGCAACTCATACTGATGAGGGGAGCCTTGCCCATCAAAGGGTTTCTCAAAGTTACGAGAAACTGATCTACGCATCACCCATTGATATTAGAATAAGTAAACTATCAAACTATGGACTTATGGAGGAGTGTGTGCTATATGGACTTGTGTATTATATATTTGATGTGCCTTAATACTGTTCAAGTTTCGTGTTTGATAAAAAAATTGAACTTCAAACAAAACTTCAAGGAACTGTTAAAGTTCCAATCTTGCTTTAAACAAAAAGTTCCAACCCAAGGGTTGGAACTTAAACTTGGAACTTTTTTTTTTATGAACCCCCCTACCCCCCGCCCCGCCCCCCCCCCCCCTCCATATATAAAATGTATATATTTTATTGTATAATGTAAAATATTATTCATTGTATCATATATAATATACTTTGTTATATATTATAGTTTATATAATTTATAATATTATATAATAAAAATATATACAATGTATAATATATTATATTATTTTATATAAATATATAAATATATATATATAAATAGAAAATACAATGTACAATATACTATATTATTTTATGTCAATATATAATAATAAAATAAATAAAAAATATATTATTATGTTATATATATTATAAATTTATGTAATATAATATATTTTATTATATATTATATAATAAAATAAATAAAAATACATTATTATGTTATATATATTATAAATTTATGTAATATAATATATTTCATTATATAATATATAATATCTATTATATAATAAAATAAATATAAAATATACAAAATATTATACTATGTTATATATATTATATAAAATATATATTTATATATTATATATTTATGTAATATAAGACACTTTCCTATATACATATATTAAAAATAAATATAAAATACAATATATTATATATTATAGTATGTTATAAATATTATAAAATATAATAGATATTTATAATATTATATAATAAAAATATATATTAATAGAATAAATATAAAATACAATGTACAATATACTATATTATTTTATGTAAATATATAATAATAAAATAAATAAAAAGTACATTATTATGTTATATATATTATAAATTTATGTAATATAATATATTTTATTATATAATATATATTATATTATATAATAAAATAAATATAAAATACATTATATTATATATTATACTATATTATACATATTATATAAAATATATATTTATATATTATATATTTATGTAATATAAGATATTTTCACATATATATAGATATTAAAAATAAATATAAAATACAGTATATAATATATTATAGTATGTTATAAACATTATATATTTATATTTAAACTATTACCAATGTAAATATAAATATAATATATTTACCATATATCTCAGGAGTTATCAAACAAAAAAACTATGATTTTCTTAACTTCCCAGGGAGGTTATCAAACACAGAAACCATGAACTTCTTAAGTAACTTCTAATTTATAGTTCTTCAGGAACTTCCAACTTACAGTTCATGAACTTGCTTCCAGTTATCAAACAGGCCCATAGAGTTAGACTATAGAGATATTTTTCTTTCTACTAGGCCGGACAGGTTTTGGGCACTTGCTCCGACGCTGGGTGGCCTAAACCCCTCGGCCACCTAGCATTTTTGAAACACTGCCAGATACCAATTCACTAAAATCTGGTAAGTGTAGCGTTCCATAGAACTCCCACTATGACCAAGACCTATAATGAACAGCAAACTCAACGCCTTGAATGACCATGACACCAGCATTACTCTCTAAATCCCGACTTGATTGTATCTTCCTCTAGGTCCAAGTCTCACTCAGACCTATACAAGTTGGATCAAAGTGAGATTAGGCATGACTATACTTGAACCTGACCCAATTGGTCCCGCAGCTCAAGTTTAGATCTGACTAACTTAGACAAGCGCAGCTCAACCAAACCTAAAACTAACCCATTTACAATGCTACTCCTAAGCAGATGCAACTGAGCTCAAAATGGAGCCTAATATAGAGACTTCTAAACCCACAACTTGGGTCCAAGTTCACTAACCTTGAGAAGTCTAGGTCAACCTAGACCTAAAACAAACCCATTCATAGCCCTACTTCTAGGTACATGCGAGTCGGGCTTGAATTGAGCATAATATAGAGAATTCGGGCTTAGTCCGTGCCCAAGCCTATGGGACCGCCCTCCACAATCCCGACCTATAGCTCATCCTCCATTCACAAACACATATTTTCCCCAATGCACTATTACGTACAAACCCTATATTTCCTTGCTTTTCTTGGAGTGGTCCTTGCTTTATTTACAAACATATAGTACAACACTGCATAGATTTATGTGTATTGGTAGGTGTTGCTTTTAAAAAAGGGAAAATTACTAAAAGCCCTCAACTATGAACTTTCTAGGCACTTTACCCCAACTTAACTTTTTTGAACATATTTTTCCCCAAAACAAACTTTTCTAGCTAATATCCCCAATACAAAAAGTTCATACAAAAAGTTTTTTTATTTATTTATTTATTTATGAAAATGCCCTTCTCGTACAAAATAAATCATTTTTGGATCCCAATATAAGGAAACACTAGACTACACTTGTACAATGTCAGATTGCTCATTTCAAAACGTCCGACCGCCACTTTAAAACGTCGGACTGCCCTTTGAAATGCCGCATCGTCACTTCAAAATGCCGGATTGCCCCTTCAAATGCTGGAACGCTATTTTAAAATGTCGAACTGCATAATCGTCGGACCATCATAATGAAATGCCAAGCTGCTATTTTAAGACGCTAGACTGCTAGTTCAAATCGCCTGACCGCCTCTTCTAAATGCCGGACTGCCCTTTTCCAATGAAAACTATTATTAGGTACGAAAAAGGGTATTTTCGTAAAAAAAAGTGAACTTTTTGTATTTGGGTTATTAACTAGAAAAATTGATTTTGAGAGAAAATATGTAAAAGAAGTTAGGTTGGGGTAAAGTAACTATAAAATTCATATTTGAGGGTTTTTAGCGATTTCTCTTTTAAAAAATTTGAACCAAAAAAAAAACCCGAATCAAAATGCATACGGCATGAGCGGTCAAGAATGTGTGCGTGTGGGAGAAAGGCCGCCGGGCCCACCACCACTTGATGGAGTGTGCGCGAGAAAGACAGGGTGCGTCAAAATTAAGCGTCGGTGGGTTCGCGGAGCAACCAATCGCCTTCCTCTAGACCCCTCTCTATAAATTCTCTCTCTCACCCATCATCATCATCTGTTCTCCATTCTCCCCCACTTTACTTTTCTCTATGCTCTTCATCTTCCATTAGGGTATGTCATAATTAGTTCTTCTCTGTTATTTGTTTTGATCGACCTTTAAATTCTCTGATTCTGTTTTTGCATTCGTTTTGACCATGTAAGGCTTTATTCCTCTGGGTTTTTTTGGCGATGGCTTCGAAGAGGATCCTGAAAGAGCTCAAGGATCTTCAGAAGGACCCTCCTACGTCATGCAGTGCAGGTGTGCATTCTGGTTTTGGGGTTTATTTTGAGTTTTTACCAGATGAACTCTTGTTTTTGCTGATGATCTTTATGCGGTGTCTCCTTTTGACCTAGGGTTTATTTGTTGTTATTGTTGGGTAATTCAGATGCATGATTTTGTTTCTGCCATGAATAAATGGCCCTTGATGAGAGAATTTTATTCAGCCAATCTTTTCCTTATCGGATTCAGTTTAATTTTATTATTTGGAGTTCTGGTTTTTGATTCTGAGTCTATCCAGTTCTTCTCTTTGTTATTGCCTTCCCTTAGAAACTGGCTTAGACAATGACGAGGCTATAATATATAATCTTGTTGATAGCGTAATGATTAGTTACTCACATTGTGATATTGAGGTGTTTTGGTTTCTCCTAGTTTCACTTCTGTGAAAATAGGATTACTTGTTAACTCTGTCGCTCAGTGCATGATTAAGAAAATGAAGCTGCCCAAAATTGTTGTGGTAATAATCTTTGATTCAGGGGTTGTCCACGACTTGGCAATAAAACAGAATGGAATGAAAGAGTGATGAAACTCAGTAGTCTTATGGACTATTGGCTTTTGAATGACTTTTTTAAGTTCTTTTTTTTTTTTTGTTGAGGACAGATGCTAGAAATACATTAGGTTTAGGCACCGATGTTAGTGACACATGTCTGTGTCTTTCTAATATGTCTGTCAGGTGTGTTCATGCTCTAAGTATGCTGTTCTATGTTTCATGGGTGTATTTTGTGGTTATTGGTCTGTAGTGTATGATGAAAGTTGTTGGCTTTTCTATTTCTTATGGCTTCTTCTGCAAAACTTTGTTTTAGACTTCTGATGTATCTTGTTTAGAAGCTTTTGAGATCAGAAAAGTGGAATAAGGTTTATAGTAAAAAAATATTTCAATTATCAACATGATTTCCTCTGTGCATGCGTGCATGCATGCGCATGTGAAAACTAGTCGGACTTGTGTAGAACATTGTAGTGTGTCTTGTTTATAAGCTGGCCTGATCAGGAACTTTTGATTTTGGGTTGATAAAATTATTCCAATTTTCAGCATAGGATACTGTGTGTGTGTGGTGGGTGTTTCAAAAAGTAGTTGGATTTTTTGAAAGTTAACATTCTGAAATGATGGAAGACACTTTTTGTTTTAAATTTGGAAGTGGTAACTTTCATAAATTGTTATTTGTACATATGGAGTCACTTTTGATGATCTATGATGTTTAGTTGGTGATCTTTTACATCATCTGTCTGCACTGTGGTTGAATGTTTATCTTTGTCTAAGAATGGGTGTGTTTTAGAATGAAACTATTACGGTATTGTATAAGAAGAGTAGGCCTTGTTGGTTTATAATTGCTAGCTTTAGAAACTTAGATGCAATTGAACTTTATCTAACAACGAGCATGTCAAGAGACGGTTGAAAGGCATTCTCCTCCATCATGGAATTATTTGGAACAACAATTGTCTGTGAGTTTTTTACGTTCTTCCCATTTTTCTAAGACCAAGACTCACTCTTGGTCTTCGAGAGTGCCTAGAGCAATTAAGCTTGATGAGTCTCGAATGGACTAGCTGAGTCTTACTCAAGGACTCATAAAATTCTAAAAAATCCTAAAAAATTAAGGAGAAATAATAAATAGGAATTATAAAAAGATAAGGAAAATCATAAAAATTAAGATAACCAATATACAAGTCAAAAAATGAAAATTTTATTTTACTGGCATAAATCAGATAAAAAATTTAATATTGCTTGATTTCAACCATAGTTATTGACATCTCCTACTTTGGTAGGCGATCCCTTCTAAGATCTCGATTCTGTCGTTCTCGGAATGGATCTCTCAAGGATCTTGATGTTTAAATTTTGGTATCTCGATTCATGTTGTTAGGGATCTCGCTTTCAACCTTAAAGACCAAGACAACAACCATACTGTTAAGATGGTTGCATGGCTTAGTTGCTATAAATAATGAGATCCCTACATCCTACTTTAAGGAGCGTACATAATCGGTAATCCTAGACCATCATACACTTTAATTTTGATTGCAAGATCCCCAAAAAAATTGGGATCAAGATCTCAAAAGGTCGGGATAAAGATCTCAAAAGGTTGGAATCTCGATCCCTAACATTTGGGGATCTTGATCCCTAATATATGCATTGTTCATATGATGTTCGCAACCATAGGAATCTTCTAGCATTCCGCGATCCCCTGCGCCCGATCCCAATCCTGGTACCATTTCCCACTCCCTATCCAAACATCTATGATTTTGACACTCAAAATCTCGCGAGTTCCAGATTTGTGTTTTCTCTCTTTTCTCGTTTGTGGAATCTAAGCCTTTGCTTCAATAGATAGCACAAAAATGGGCCTAGGGAAGAATCTTAAGGGTGGATCAAGCTAGAGTTGCAAAAATCTTGAAAGAAAACTACTTCAGCCAAGCCCTAGATTGAAAAGAAAGATCTCTCAAAACCAAGATTTTTATTTTTTGGCTGAGTCAAATGTTTGCATCTAGTAGAGGATAAAAACTAAGCCTAGGGGTGAAGTTTCAAAGGTATTTGAGCTCAATTGATGGAGAAAATGGAAGAAAGAGGAGATTATATTCTGCTGCTCCCCTAGGCCCCTTCCCCTCCCCCTCCCCCTCCCCCTCCCCCTCCCCCTCACTATGCAAAAAAGCCACAGATTCAATGCGTTTATGTGGAAATGGTCATCTTGCTACAGTAAAATTTGCAAGTATTGCTATAGTACAGGCCCCCAATAAGCTGGGGGCCTTCTAGTCTCAACAGGCTTCCCAGTCAGAGTAACTCAGTTGAGTAAGACTCAGCTAGACTTGGCAAATTTTTGAATCGTAGTTCTTATGTCATATGTACCTTTCTTTGTTATGGATGAATTATTTCATTGCAAGTGATCGAAGAAGTTTGACAGAAGTTTATCTTTTGAGCTATTGATATTTCTAATAAGCTCTCTCTTTCTATCTCTCTATGTGTGTGTTTGTGTACCTCTATGCGCTTGAGGGACTCATGCACACTCTGCATGTATGCCCTTTTTTAGTGCATGGGAGGTTGTGCATGCCCAACATGTGTGTGTTCTAGTATCTTTATGTGCTTTGGTCTTCAAGGTGTTCCAGTAATGATGCATGTGTCCAATGCAATACTATATAAAATATGAAAGGTAACCAAATAAGAACAAAATTAATACACAAAATTAGATCTGTCCAGCATATTGACGTGCATGTCCAACTTTGATGCACACACCATTCAATCCAAATTCACTTGTCTAAATCATGCATGTGTTTGCAATCCAGCTATTCATGTTCAAATTTCTGGAAATGTGTTAGTGATCATTGCATGGCCTCATATTTGACATATTCTTGATACTTGCGTGGTGAAAATAATTCGAAGTATCAGCTGAAATTGTTGATACTCACGGCATGCGTTCAGATATCATGTAGGTGTTGGATACTCCAAAATGTGTTTGAGGCATAGTATAGATTGCTAAAAATAAAACATAGTTAGGTATAGAATTGATACAAAAATTTGAAGATTTTGTACACATTTCTGTAATTCTACTCATTTGTCTATAATGGGCATGCATGTCTGCAATTCAGATATGGATGTCCAAAATTTTTGAACACTTGTAGTTGGCCAAATTCTCATGGCCTTGTCTTTGACACAAAAAAGAACTTCATACATGGTGGCAACACTAGTTGGAAACATTGTTTTAAAAAGCGAACCGCCTAGAGCCTAGGCGGTCTAGAAGACCTGGGCGCATCGGCCAGGCCACGGCCAAATTAGGCTAGCTGTCCCTAGGCGGCCGCCTAGGGCATGTGCCCTGTCCAAGGGCGGAAATGCCCCTCGTTGAGGGCATTTTGTGGTGCTGTTTTTAATATGAAAGGGGAAAAATTGTGGGTTTTAGGTTCATTTGAATTTTAAACCCCATTAAAGCCTATTTTAGTGAGAGAAAAATCCAAAAAGACTAGTTTTTAGCGATTTCCATAGGATCGAAGGATTTCTCAAAGTTACGAGAAATTGATCTAAGCATCACCCATTGATATAGATTTAGTCTATCTATATACTATATTTCTTTTATTTTTGTTTTCCTCCTCTTGGTTGTGTATTGTCGATTTATGGTTCATCGGTTTGGTAACTTTGGTTGGTATATTTTAAGTTTTAACTATGTGTGGAGTATGGATTATCAAACTATGGGTGATTGGATATGGACTTATGGAGTATGGAGAGGAGTGTGCTCTATGAACTTGTGTACAATACATTTGATGTGCCCTAAGTCCCTAACTCTTATGTATTATACAATGATACTTATATTATTAGACTATAGAGACATTTTTCTTTCTACTGGGCCACCCAGGTTCTGGGCGCCCCACCTAGGCATTGGGTGGCTTGGACCCCCCAGCTGCCTAGGCGCTGTCTAGTGTTTTCTGAATTGGAAATGTTTTCTAGGAGTTCTGAAGTATCGAGCATTCTACCCTGTCAAATATAATGTTAGTATCAGACATGCTAAAATAGGTCTGAGGTATCATAATAGAGTGACTATCACATGTTTGACTTCTGTTGTTAACATGGATATCATCTTGTTTTTTTAGATTGTATATATATTGGAAGGCATCACAAAATGATGAATTTTGGCATGTAAGTTGGGATTATGCTTGTACTTATTGGGGTGTTTGCCAACAAATTGAATATCAAAGAAATATATGTTTAGAATTTGGCTTATTCAAAAACCAAAAGCAATGTGTTGCAGGATCATCTGGCATCTATTCAAAGTAGAGATTAGGGAATCACTTATTATGAAAGCTTATCGGTGTGAGTGAAAGCACCATCAATTGATTGGTATCTTTTCACCACATTCATTAGGGATGTTTGTAGCAGCTCTTACTTTCATCATTGCTATTGATTTCTTTTCCCCATCATGGCTTGAATAATTGATCCCAAATAGTGGAATCTGTTCAGAATTTCCTGAAACTCAATACTTATGAGGCATGCCCAGTAACACCTTTTCTGAAGGGTTCCTCTTGTGGCAAGCAAGTTGTTACTGTTGCTCCGACAATATTATTGGTTTATGCCGATGCACATGGCATTCATGTTCAAGTAACCATGGAGCCATTTGTCAACGTTGATATGTTAGTGACTTGGAAAACAGTTCATCCTTCATAAACTTTATATTAAGTTTCCATGGCAATAATAAGTCCTAGCCTGTGGTTATTTGTATTTTTAAGGCGACCTAGCACAAATTTTCATGCACTATGCATTGTAGATTTAACTATATTTTATATCATCATTTTCTTCTCCACATTCGAGGTTGCACTCACTGGAGTGCCATCTATTACATATTTGATTTATTGACTCATGCAGATGATTACTTGGTATCTCTCTTTTCTAGGATTTGGAAGAGTTAACACTTTATTTAAGTGGAACAATTTTCATAGATGTCTTGTTGTGTTTAGTAATGCTTGCTAATAGACCGAACCAAGAAGGTGTGGATGTATAGGAGAGATGACAATGTGCTCCGGTCGACGGGTATGAAAATAATGTTTAGGATGTTATGGGCCTTAGGTGTTCTTGAAGGGGGGTTCGCACTTTGCAGTATGGAAAATTTTCCCATATGCTGGTTTGGCAATGGGCTAGCCTTGGCTTTGGTCCTGGGCACTAAATTTGGCTCGTGGGCCAAGCCGAAGCCGGAAATCTATTCCTAGAGGCTTGGGCTAGGGATCCATGGCTCAGCCCAGATTGAGGGGTATATGTTCAGTCTTTTTACCATTTTTTGAGAAAACCGAAATTAAACAGTAGATAGACAAAAAATACCTGATGGGCAAATTGATATTTTAGTTCCCCCTCATTTTAACTATAACTTAAAAAATATGTATGCAGAGTATTTGGTTTCTTATTAGATGTTAGGCATGTAGCATGCGGTGAAGCTTTATTGTGTTAGTTTAGGGGATATTTAGATAAAGATAGTTTATGTTCTATACATCCAAATTTTTCTTTATCTCTAAATGATGAGTTTATTACTAAAGAAGTAAGCACTGTTGTAAATACTGATGGGTTTATTGTAGGATGCCCTGCCAATGCAGAATTTTATAGTTGAAAAGTTTTTTCCAGAAGAAATGCGGATTTTAAATTGTTCTAAAGAAAACCATATAAATCTGCTGTTTTCTTTGCTACAATTTCTCTAGTTCTTCCTAAACCCCATTATTATAGAACCTCTTCCTTGTCATCCTCTTCTTTACCTCCTCTACGGCCAACTATCCCGTTAAATTTTAGTGATCCTCCTAATAGGAAGTCAGCTCAGGCAAAATATTTAGAACATTAAATATCGAGGATGGGAGTGAAGAAAAGCTAATTGCATATGGAGAATGACCACTCAAAATGGTTTATTCTACCACCACACCAGTTCACCTAGATACTGAAAGCTGAAATCTGAAAGCTGATGTCAATTATTTGCTGCTGCGTAATTGTGATTATCAGAAGGTTGCATTTTGTATAGAGCCGAGGCTCTAAACAATCAAAGTAAAGCACACCTTCAAATAGTGTTGAGAAATGTGGTTTTAATATTTAAAATCTTTGTGATAGCCTTAAAATATAATTTCATCTTTAATTATAAAAGTTGAAGCTTAAAAAATAGTGTAGATCGAGCAGATCAATGAGAACTTGAAAGTCTTGAAAATTGACGGTCCAAAAATGTGTTACAACTTGAATTCCATTTTTTTATCATGTCCATACATCTTGATGTCGAGATGATCAATTTTAGAATATTTGGGCATCAAAACAACCTTTTCTAGTTAAATTTTTGAGGTGGGCTCTAAGTTGATTGTTTAGAGCCTAGGCTATATATAAACTTTTTCTTTATCAGAATGTCCAAAATATTGATTCTCAGAAAGTCTAAAAGGATTATCTCAGTTAGTTAAATATTTGATTCGTTGGACTTCTTTTGTTGAGAAACATATTTCTGCCATCAAAAAGCAGTTGATAGAAATTCAAAAGAACATGGAATTACTGGCAGAGGTTAAGCAACAAAAAATAAAAAAAGAAGTTCTGAAGGGAAAATTATGAGTATATATGATGACCATTTAAAAATGCTTGAGAATATAGAAGCACATAAGAAAAATAAAGTCGAAGAATCCAGATATTTCTTCACCCCTACTAGAGAGTTCCAAACGACTGGTGAAGAAAATAGATGGAATTTCAAAATTCATTTCTCAAGCTAAAATGATGATAGCTTCTAAAATCTTCGTCCTAAGGGATATAGGAATTGACCTTTCCATATTAAATACAAATGGATTAAGCACTACCAAGGCTGAAGAAGATATTATGGTATGGACCAATACTTGCAAATTGGTTCAAGAAATAATATGATGGGTAGATGAATATGCTATTGACCAAGCTATTGGAATGTTACCAAGGAAAGCTCTTTACTGGTGGTATAATTTAACTGAAGAAGAAAAGAGTATAGAGGCTTAAGTAAGCTTGGGTCAAAGACATATACAGAATTTGTAAACCGTCACCTAGGACAGACTTCTATGGATATGATTCTACTACCAAGAAGATTATCTGATTTGGACAACTTCAAAATCTTTTCTGATTCTTTTAGTAATGAATGTTATAGACTAAAGAAAGCTATACCATACGCCTATGTGTAATGCCAACTATTTTTCATCTTTACCTGGAAATATCACAAAATGTTAATTGAAATAATTTCTATAAAAGGAATAGCCTTAGAATTTTTGGTCTTATCAAATGTGGTTGCATTTGCCCAAACCAAGATTAAAAAATTATGTTATTATATCGGTGCATCTAAACAATTACCAAACATTGGTCCTAAAGTCTGTGACAATAATGGGGGTATTGAGACCTAAAATATCCCAAAATTCAAAAAATTCATTGAAAAAGGTCTTTGAACCCTATAATTTTTTTTAAAAAGGAAATGCTCACTCTTGAGGTCCTTGTTATGCATGCAGACATGTTGCAGCCCAATGCCCATCAAAATCTCCAAAGTAGATTAGGGCAATTTTTGAAAAAGAAATCTAGCTGGCATAGAGCATAATAGAGATTGAAGAAGAATTCGAAGAAGCATTCAAAGATGAAAAAGTCTACATCCTAGAAAATGAGTAAAGAATAATTTCTTTTTACTTTATGTGAAGCAAATTCCGTTTTTTAAAGTAGAGTCCTTTTCTTTTTCTTTTCTTATGAAAAAGATGTAACGAAAGATTCTTGTTGCTTTTTCTTTATTTGATGTAAACCACCTAAAATGATGTAAAGGTGGTATTAGCTTCCTTTTAAGGTCTATAAATATGAAACATTGCATACAGATGAAGCAAGCGAGAAATTTTGAGAAAGCTTGTCTCAGTATAGAGATCCTTGCTTTGGTGCGTTAATAATCCAAGGAAAACTTGCTTTCCTAAGTCTTATTCTTAATAGGAATGAGACCATTGTGGAATAACACTACTAGGGGTGTTCTTTAGGGTAGATTGCATCACACCCAGTGGAGCTGTAAGTCCTAGTAGGACTTTTGAGCATCCTGTTAGGATTCTCTCTCATCTACTTCTTCTAAAGTGCCATCTAGGTGACTCTGCCTCTCTTATCTCCTCCACCTTCTTTCTCGCTCTCTCTCTGTCTCTCTCTTGATTGGAAAAAAATCAAGATTGTTTTTTTTTTTTGCGTTGAGTCTGTCTTTTTTTATATAAAAAATACCAAGAATAGAGTCAGTCTTTGAGAGTGTTTTTTTGTTTCTTTTATCAAAAAATCACAAAAACCTGTACCCTCTCTCCCTTCCTCTCTTGCAATTGCCAACTTGCTATATGAAGGTTCTTGAGAAGAAATAAATGAGAGAATCCGATCAAGATGCTCGGAAGTCTTACTAGGACTTATAGTTCCGGTGGGTGTGATGCAATCTTTCAGAATGAACACCCCTAGTGGTGCTCTTCCAAAGTGGAATCACTCATATTAAGAGCATGACTTATGAAAACTTGTACTCCTAAATTAACACTCCAAGCAATGATCTCTAAACTGAGACAAGTTCTCTCAAAATTTCTCGATTGCTTTATTTGAATACTAGCTTACATATTTGTAAGCCTCAAAAGGAATCTCAAACCACTTGTACATCACATTAGGTGGTTTATATCAAATAAAAAAAACTCTAAATAATCTTTATCTACATGTTTTCAAAAGAAAAGCAAAAGCTAAAGTAATCTACTTTACAATAGAAAAATGAATATGCTTAAACCTTTCATAAACTAAAATAAAATGTTATTCTTTAGTCATTTTCGAGGATTTAGATATTGTCGCCTTTAAATGCTTCCATAGGTATTAGAAGATTGTCTATGTGCGTGTATCATGATCGTGTTTCAATATGGAGTATGGATTGGAGAGTTGGAGACTAATACACCATGGGCTCATTTATGTTTTTTCACCAAATTTTCAATGATTTGAAGTTTAGAATGTGTTTTAACATTGATGTATGTATATTTGGATGGAAAAAGTTAAAATATGTATAAATGCAAAACAATATAAAATTAACACATATCTACATATATGTATGTTTCAACAACACATATATGCATATTTCTTAAAAGTTTTTCACCTCAAGGCACCTGAGGTTTTGGATGCTTGCGTAGGGTCTGGGCGCTGTGGCAGGTCGGCCACCTCGGGGGCTCACCTAGTGTTTTTTGAAACGTTGTCGTTTATTATTCAAGAACATCAAAAACATAGTCAATGTTTTCTTTTATCAGGGTATTGAGTTTGTATATGCCGCCATAGCATCTAGATGTATTTTTCACTTAACAGATAGTGTTGTCACTTGTTCTAGGTTAGACTATGCAGTTCATTTACCTAAGTATTCAAACTACTACAGAAGTAAGCACTCTTGTAAATACTGGTCGGTTTATTTTAGGGTTCCCTGCTATTGCATAATATTTTGAGGCCAAAAATTTTGAAAAGGAAATGCAGACTTTAGTTTGTTCTAAAAAAATCCATATAAATATGCTATTTGCTTTTCTAAAATTTCTCTAGTTCTTCCTAAATCCCATTGTTCTACAACCTCTTCCTCTACATCCTCTTCTTTAACCTCCTATACTGCTTACTGTCCACTTAAATCCACTATAGAAACCATTACTGATTTTCCTAATAGAAACTCAGCCCTGGCAAAAATGTTTAGAATATTTAAGTCAAGGATAGCAGTGAAGAAAAGCTAACTGTAGATAGAGAATGGCTTATTTTAACACTTCCAAATCAGCTTGGTACTGAAAGCCCAAATCTGAAAGCTGATCTCAGCTATCAGCTGCGCCATTGTGTTGATTCTTAGAAAGTCCAAAAGAATGAAGTCAGGCAGCTAAATTATTTGATTCATTGGACTTCTTTTGCTGAGAAACACATTTTTGCAATTGATAAACAATTGAAAGAAATTCAAAAGAATCTTGAATTACTAACTAGGTCAAGCAGCAAAAAGAAAAGGAAGCTTTGAAAGGAAAACAGAAGATTATGAGTATTCGTGATGAACATTTAAAAATACCTTAGAGCAGGGAAACTTAAAAGAAAAAGAAAGTTCAAGAATCTAGATCTTTCTTCACTCGTACTAGAAAGCTTCAAGGGACCAGTGAATAAATAGATGGAGTGTCAGAAATTATTTCTCAAACTAAAATGATGAGAGCGTCAAAAAAATTCAGCCTGAGAGATAAAAGAATTAACTTTCTTATTCTAAATATCAATGGATTAATCACTATTAAGGCTAAAGAAGACATTATAGTATGGGCCAATAAATGCAAATTGGTTCAAGAAATAAGAAGATGGGCAAATGAAGATGTTGTGGACAGAGCTATTGGAATGTTACTAGGAGGAGCTCTTATTGTTGGTATGGTTTAACTGATGAAGAAAAGAATATCATCCTATATAGAGAATTAAATGAGCTTGTATAAAATATATACACAGAATTTGTAAATCGTCACTCGGGACAGACTGCCATGGATATGCTTCTACTATCGAGTAGAAGATAATTTGATTTAGACAACTTTGAAATCTTCTCTGATAGTTTTAGCAATGAATGTTCCAGGTTGAAGCTACATTGAACGCCCATGTGCAATGCCACCTATTTAGCATCTTTACCTGGAAACATTGCAGATATGGTGATTGAAACAATATCTATTGAGGGAATAGCATTGAAATCCTTGGTATTTCAGATGTTATTGGATTTGTGCGCATAAAAAATTTAAAAAATTATGTTATCAAATTGGTGCTGCAAAACAACTTCCAATGATTGGTCCTAAATCCTGTGACAACATTGAGGGGGCAAAGACAAAAAAAATTCTGAAATTTCACAAAATCCATCGAAAGAGGTCTTTTAAGCAGAGCAAATTTTATAGAAAAGGAAATTGTCAATCTAGAGGCCCTTGTTTTTATTTTTTTGCTACTGTTAACTGTTGTATTTAAAAAAGGAATAAAGTACAATGATCTAGAGAGGGAACCCACATACGGGGCCTCTCGGCAAAAAATAAGCTAACCTTGGTCAAGTATGCCTATACAAAAAATGAGGAGGGCTTATAACATTGCCCATTATAGAGATGTACAAAAAAAGAAATAAGAGAAAGGTCCGTTAAGAGTAGGAGTTTTGATGAGGAGGACCACAAAATGCGCAGATATACAAAAAGCGTAGATATACAAAAAGATGAGGCTGCGGTCAAAAAGCATGGGTTCTAAGATCAACTACGGATCCACGGCCTGTGCGAGAGCTCCATCCTTAGCCATTTGGTCCGCCAGGCCATTTGATTCCCTCCAAATATGCATCCATGAGACGGCTCTATCCATGTAGGCAAGAACAACACATGGCGGCCCAATGCCCAGCCAGAGCACCATAACAAATCTGAGCAAATTTTCTTCTACTATAATGCCCAATGCTCATCCTTTCAAACACGATTATGATACATAATTATTCCTATGGAAGCATTCAAAGATGATAGTGTTCGCATCCCCAAAAATGACTGAAAAAGAATCGTTTCTTTAATTTTTTATTTCATGGCGTCTGAGATTTTGGGCACCCACCTAGGGCCTGGGCGCTAGGCTGGCCACCTAGGGGCTGCCTAGCCTTTTTTGAAACATTGTCGTTTATTTCTCAACATTCAGGCCTTTATGTGTTTTCTTTTATCAAAAACCAAAAGTTAAAAAAATAGAAAAGGAGAAAAAGAGTCCATGTATCCCCTCTCCCTCTTGTGGTATATGTATTTTTTTAATGGCATTTTAAAGAAGCATACTGAAAGTTTTAAGTAGTATTTCCAAACAAGGGCCATTTTTGATAGGGGTGTCGAAGGCTGCAATCCCTTTTTTCAGCTTCCATGCTCCTCGTTGAACATGTAAGGGCTGATTGGCAGAACTTGGGCTTCCCACTCCCAAAATTTTCCACGAATCAAGGAGGCCCTTAATCATATCGTTCAATGGACTTCGTTCCCGAGCTAGAGTACCCTTATTAAGTGCTCTTGGGGGGCCCTTAATTCTAAGCTGGATAGATCCTAATCGCCATGTACTTTATCATTTAGTCCTAGACAAATTTGGATTGCACTCCTTTTATATTGGGATCGCTATCCCTTTAACTCACAGTGTACAGATCTCAATCCCCATTGCATAGATCTTCGTGCATCTCTCTTTTATGTGGTCTCGATCTTGATCCTGGATTTGACCTTGCTCTCGATTCCGATAACTATTCTCTTGACAGTAGCCAATTCACACACTAGTCTTCAAGAGTTCACAAAAATCTTTGACTTAGTTACATCCTCATGCGCCACAACATTGCTTCCACATTGTATTCTCTTCAAATGTGGTTGAGCGATACATGGATTATCTTAGAGAGAGTCTTAATTTCTTGAAACACATCATGTAGACACATGGTGAGATAGTCTTAATTTCTTGAAACACAACATGTAGACACATGGGCATACCACGTGCCCTATCTATTGACACTAGTGGAGACCCCTTTTTGATTCTATAGTCATGGATCGTGGCTTCATTTCATACTTTAAAGAGGGCATAGACCCTATGTTAGCTAACACACACACGTGTGTGTTTATATAATTATATATGTAGAAAATCACACACACATATATATGTGTGTGTGTGTGTATAATTTGTATGTTTCTTGGTAAGTAAAATGAACATTGTTTCCTTAGTTGATTAAATTGTTGAGTTTTTTCTAAACTGGTTCCTTAGTTGACTAACTTGTTGAGTTTTTTCTAAACTGGTCTTTTTGGCTGGTTTTCTTTTATTTTTTGTTATCTAGTATGTCATTCCTAAATTCGATCGGCCAACATCTTGGCAGGGCCTAGGTAAGCGCCCTGGGTGTCCTTGCTCCTAGGCAACTTGGCCAAGGGCAAAAAAGTACCCTCCCCCAAAGGGTCTTTCTTTTAGAAAGGGGGGAAAGGGTTTTCGAGACCAATCTAATCCCCCAAACCCCCCAAAAAGCGTAAGCGCCCTTTATTAACTTATTAAGGGCTTTTGGGTTTTGGGATTATATCATTGATTTTTTGCTACTCTAATGGAATTAATTCGGGGCAATTAATGGTTAATTTGAGGAATTGAGTTGTGATTTCTATTGATTATTTTTAGAATGATGGCTTAATTTTATTCTTTAGAAGTGATTTTGAACTGACCGTTGATGATAAAAAGGACCAATCTCGATGATATGTAGTACTAAATATGCAAGGGACCCTCACAAATTAGGGTTAGTTGCATGTTTTAGTTAGATGGGAGATTAATTATGAGACAATTAAGAAATTTGGCTAAACCCCACAAAAAATCTTAAGAAATTTGACTATGGATAAGTGCAATATGTTGTTTAATATTACACAACAAAGAGTTCGTGTGAAAAGGTGAAAAATATTGTGCATATCCCTTCATGTATGTATTTTGAGTTATTGGGCTATCATTGATTGAAATAAATAGACTATAAAGCCAAAAAAAAAAAAACTACGTTTGAAATAAATAGACTATAGCCAAGGTGCAACAAATTCCTGCCCCTAACCCCCCACCTCAACCCCAATGCCCCTCCTTCCCCTGGGTGGGGGGGCAAAGGTGTTTCTGGCGCTTGCTTATGTGGCCAGGACCCCTATGCGGGCACCTCCACCTTCTCGAACATTTAGTATGTCTATATGCTATGAGGCAGTCTCAACTTCATTCAAACTTGGCAATGTGTGATACTCAGATTTTGGGCTTCATTTTACTGGTTTGTTGGGTAGTTTACATTTATGGCCATACATGATTTGGTTATTAGGGTCATTAACCTACTTGGTTATTAGGATCGTTTATTTGTTGGTTCTTGGATCTTTAAGTTGGTCATCTTGAAAGAGTGCTTATTGAGTGAATGAAGATTTAAAATGGAATGTATGAGTCAAAGCGGATAGAAAATGTTTGTTTATGATGGACAGAATGGCTGCGATTAAGTGAGGCTGGTAGTAGATAAAATCAAACTTCTTTTGAAGCATTGGGAAGATCTAGTGTAATCTTGTTATGCCACTATTTTAATTTTTGTTTTCTCTTTCTCCACTTTGGCTTTGGTGTCAATTGTCATTGAGGTTGTAGGCAACATAAACTTGGATTGTTGTGCAACTGAAAAAAAGTAGGATATTTGTAGCATGCACTGTGTACATGTGAAAGAACCTGATTGCTCAACACTTTGATAATATCGGTCTAAGTGTGTTTGATAGTGGACTTGAGTAATTATAGATGTAAGTAGAGTGGATGAAGCACGGTGGTGGGGCTTACCATCCTTAATTATGGGATTGATGGTTTTATTATGTCAGGCTAAAGTGGTTGTCCTCTTGTGTTTGCTAGCCGAATATTGGATCCTGATTTTTTGTGGTTTTACATTTGGTTACTGGAGCATCATGGAGTTGAAAGGAAAAAACAAACGACACTCATGCAATTCCTAATCAACTGGTCCCACTTTAATAAATGCTCTTGGCTACTATGGTTCTAACTTGTCCTGGCTTGAAGAATGGAGGTAAATAGTTGCTGGATTGGTGTTGCATGTGAGAAATGGTGCATTAAAAATGATTAATGTGTGCAATTCCTACATTGGTTGCTTATGGATTCACTAAGATGTATTCTTATATTTTTTAATTTGAATCATGGGTCTGGATGAATAATGGAAGATGTAGTGCATCATCTACATATTGAGAAAATGTGGTGCGTTATTTCACCGAGGCTTTGGAAAGAAAGGGATGACAAGATTTCTGAAGGACAAGATTTCTGAAGTCTTAAAACACGCATGGTTGTTTTCTAGATTAGGTGGCACCATACAATTCAGATAGCTGTTAATATTCAAGGGAGTAAGAAGGGATGAACTAAACCATCCAGAAAGAGAAGAGGGACAATGGATTTCTTTTTCCCATTTATTCTGTTTGATCTGTAGAGCTAGTGAATGTTTGTGAGATTCTTTCTCTGTTGGGTAGGATTTAAGGAATCTGGAAGGCCCGTTTCTTCCTAGCTTGTTTGTCTTTTGTTTGTGCATATGGTCGCAACAAGGTATATTTAACTGCGCTTTGTTTTTTTTGGCTAGACTAGCCTGGGCTTTGGGGAACCTTCCTCTTTGTAATACTAATATATTTAACTGCTATTCTTTCGCTACAATCTATTTATTGGACAGCTTTTATATTGTTATTTTCTCTCTTAATTGGCTTTTAGCCTTTTGTTTGGCCTGCTCACCTCTTGCTGGATATTTAAGCTAGTAAATTTTTGCATGTTTTTATTTCGAGTTCCTTTTGGAGTTTTATTTAGTCTAACTCTTCTTGTATTTACCATTTGCTGCACTATTTACATTTTATAAGACCCTTGGAGATTTATTTAGTTTGACTCTTCTTGTATTAACCATTTGCTGCACTATTTACATTTTATAGGACCTGTAGCTGAAGATATGTTTCATTGGCAAGCAACAATCATGGGTCCTCCTGATAGTCCATATGCAGGAGGAGTATTTCTAGTTACTATTCATTTTCCACCAGATTATCCATTTAAGCCACCTAAGGTAATCTATTAGCTCAATGGTTGCTATCTCAAAGAAGTTCCTCTTTTTTAGTTGCAGAATTATGTCTGGGACCTATAGCAGGCTGCTTATGCATGTTTTTGCTAAGATTTCTCTGCATTTGGTTCCCTTCTACCAATGCATTCTTTCATGAACCTTAGCTGCTTGGTGATGGTTGACAATTGAACATTAAGCTGGCTTGGTTGACTTGGTTTCAAATTGCATCCTTCATCTATTAACTAAAGGAAAAAGTTTATATAAGGCTGCAACCTTATACCCTCTGTGGCCTTCATACCAAAGTTTAAACCCTATGGTTCCTTTGTAACCATCATTGTATGTTATGGATTTCCAGCAAGGTATTCCTATCCTAAAAGCCTTAAATCAAGCCCTAAAAATTGTTTCCCTTGTCATACTAAAGCCTTTCTCATTGGCCTATCTAAGTCCTACTACTTTTAGGCCCTCTGTCATCCATTCCAACTCAACATAGAGATTCAAGACTTCCAAAGCCCTGCTGTCCTAATCATTCGAGGAAGCTAAAATCCTTTAGAACAACTAATTTGGACCTTATAAAAATTCCCAATCATACACAAGCCCTATCCTTTTACACCACCATGTGTGTCACACATTCATTTTGGAGCCAAGCTCCCTTGGTCTTACATCTGTTTCCTAAAACCTAAAACCAATCCCCACGTACTCAAAACAAGCCTTTCCAGTAGCCCGTCTAAGTCCTACCCATTTTTGGTCTTCTATCCTCTCGTCATAGTGAAAAGAAAACCTCAAGACTTCCAAAACCTATCCCAATCTTTGTAGGAACCTATAATTAATCCTAACGTAAGTAGAATTCCCCTACCCAAAACCCTTTCTCTCTACACCCACCTCACATGTCAAGCTCGTATAGGAGCCATGCCCCGTCTTCCTACATTACTTGTGGAGGAGGCCCTTAAGGGGACGAATTTAGACGCTCTAAGGGGTGGCCGAGAGCACTGGGTGGGGGTTTTGGGGTGTTTTTATTTTTTGTTTGGGAAGGGGGGGGGGGGGGGGTGTTGTGAAAGAAAGGGAGGGATGATTCTGTGGTACAGTTCTTGGTCATCTGATTTTTCTCTTGCTTCTACAATCCTCAATCTTGATTGACATTTTCTGGCATGACCTGCTTTTTACTGCACCCTGTGTAAAGTATCATGTGATCCTTCCTCACAAACAGAAATGCTTTTATGTGTTATTTTTCATAAACTATAAGGAGAGTTTTGATGATGCAAGTTTGTAAGGCAAAGTTGTGGGGGTTGACAGTAGCTGCAACCATTTGGAACGAGAGAAATTCTAGGATCTTTGAGGGCCATTTTAACCACACTCAAGCACTCTTCCACAAGGTTACTTCCTTAGTAATCTTTTGGGCCTCAAATCCAAGGTCTTCTCGGGTATCTCAGCGAACTCCTTCCATACACACTGGCAATGCATCCTCAAACATAGGCCTCGAAAACCTAGAAGAGCTAACAACTGGTAGCCCCCACCTGAAGGCACCATCAAGCTCAATTTTGATGGCTGCTCTATTGGGAATCCCGGCCATGCAGGGGCAGGCGGGGTTTTCAGTGATCATAATAGCCAGATTCTCCTTACTCGGAATATCTGGGTCGCCATGACTCACAACATTCCGAAGCTTCGGCCCTGCTCTTTGGTCTTAAATCTTTTAATAGAGATTGGGGCACACAACTACTGGTGGAAGGAGATTCAAAAAATGTTATAGCATGGGCTAATGGGTCTACGACACCACCTTGGTACCTAGCATCTATTTTCATGAGATTGCTAATTTATATAGGGATATGGACGTCTTATAGAGGCATAACTGGAGGGTGTCAAACGAGCCAGCGGATCTGTTAGCGAAAAACGGAGCTAGGAAGACACCTTAGCTTTGCCTGCAGCTACACCTCGTTTTTGGATTTGAACACCAACCACATTCTTTTTGATCTCGTTTTCTTTCTACTTTCATTGTACCCTTCCCTGTTAAGGGGCACCTGCATGGGGCACTTTTATAAGCCCGTTTTGTAACTTCATACTAAGAGACTCGCTCTCAGGGTCCTCTCGTTTTTTTGATTCTCTTGTAATGTTATTTCAGTAATATAAATGTTTAACACTTCTCAATATTTGGGTGGGGGTGGCAAAAACATATGTGAGATTCCCTTGACCACCTCAACTGTCAATGACCTGTGTTTCTATGCCTCACACTTTTTGATTTGAGATCTTGGAGGATTATGCAATTTCTTCCCTTCATGACTAACCACTATCTCATTAGCCTTCTTTTGATTAAAGTATTCTTATCTTCCTATGTTCCATGGCTGGATTTGTGAACACCACCTCTTTCCCTAGCTTCCCTTTCCCCTCCCATCACATAGCCATGTTCTCAGCTACTCTGCTAACTATCGATGTCATTTTGAGCTTATTTCCTGCACCCCTCTTGGGTACTTAAAAGATCCGAGTTCAACTCTCCTTTCCACTTAATCCAACCCCATTTGGATTCCTTCACTCAGACGAACACCTGCTTGTTTTTTACTGACATTCTGAAAATAGTACCTCTTTGGTTCAGATTCAAGCTTCCACAATGTTTGGGTGGGGGTGGCAGAAACATATGTTATTTTTTTTTCGTTTTTTTGACTCTCTTGTAATTTTATTTCAGTAATATAAATGTTTAACACTTCTCAATATTTGGGTGGGGGTGGCAAAAACATATGTGATTTTTTTCGTTTTTTTGACCCTCTTGTAATTTTATTTCAATAATATAAATGTTTAACACTTCTCAATATTTGCGTGGGGGTGGCAAAAACATATGTGAGATTCCCTTGACCACCTCAACTGTCAATGACCTGTGTTTCTATGCCTCACACTTTTTGATTTGAGATCTTGGAGGATTATGAAATTTCTTCCCTTCATGACTAACCACTATCTCATTAGCCTTCTTTTGATTAAAGTATTCTTTTCTTTCTATGTTCCATGGCTGGATTTGCGAACACCACCTCTTTCCCTAGCTTCCCCTTTCCCCTCCCATCACATAGCGATGTTCTCAGCTACTCTGCTAACTATCGATGTCATTTTGAGCTTATTTCCTGCACCCCTCTTGGGTACTTAAAAGATCCGAGTTCAACTCTCCTTTCCACTTAATCCAACCCCATTTGGATTCCTTCACTCAGACGAACACCTGCTTGTTTTTTTACTGACATTCTGAAAATAGTACCTTTTTGGTTCAGATTCAAGCTTCTTGTGAGTCATGATAAAACTACTGGGAAATGTGCATTGCCTTCACAACTCAGGAGTGCTAACCCTATCAGAGGTTTGTTTTTGCACAACCACCTAGATGCCACATCTAATTTATTGGCGTTGGCTGAATCTTCATTTCCATCACTCACAATTCGTTCTCTGTTGTCGCTTGACATCGTTCTTGATGATGCACATTTACATTCGACAGATATCTATGTAAAGTGCCTAAAAGGTTGTTTCTTACTAACCTCGTTAGCAAAGCTAAATTGCCTGTGTGTGTGTATGTTCTGTTTGTGTGTGCGAATGTGTGTGTTCGCATGTGTTTTTGTGTGCATGTCGTGTTTGCGTTTTACTATATATGTTACTCTAAGGTTTACATCTTCACAATATGTTAATGAAAGAAAGTAGAATTTGCTGCGAATAATAGCTTTTATGCATGTTTGTATTACTTCTTTGAAGTGTGTCGAAGGAAACTGCTTTATACAGTAATTGCTTGTCCTTATACAGGTGGCTTTCAGGACCAAAGTTTTCCATCCGAATATTAACAGTAATGGCAGCATTTGTCTTGATATCTTGAAGGAGCAGTGGAGTCCTGCTTTGACCATATCAAAGGTTTGACGTTGCTTTTCTTTTATTCACTTCTTATCAATCTACTTATTACTGTTTTAGTCACTATCGAATAGTTTAGACACTG
The DNA here is from genome assembly GCF_000471905.2 of Amborella trichopoda. The sequence continues at coordinate 435,390 of NW_006499677.1, read as the reverse complement.
TAGACACTGAGTGTCCCTGTTCACAGAGGCAAAAAATACCCCAACAAGAGTTGAACTTATAGCCTTATGCTTTAAAGCCACATACTCTGAACACCAAAGATTGTAAGCTGTATATGATAATATATTCAAATTTAATTTATCAATCCAAGTTTAACAAAGAAGACTTTATTTTGTTAAATATGAATTTAACATTAAGAAACAAGTCATTTTCTTCGTAGATAAGAGTGTATGGTTTGATTCTCTCTATGAGTTTGGGCGGGCCATCTCACTCAGTGGAAACCCATCTCACCAATGGCTCTTTCTCCACTAGTTGAAACAATCCTCTCCCTTTCTACTCTACAAACCGGCAAAAGAGATTCCCGAGTTACTCTTTTTAAGATTTTCTTCTTGAAAAGGAACTTGACAAAGAGGATGTGGACGACATCCCAGCAATTATGTGCTGAATCATTTGGAATCTATGCACTGGGAAATTATTTAAAACTGGATCTTAGCGAGCCTATTAGCTTTTGAGAGAAATCCTGTCCACATTCAGGCAGATGCTGCACCTTGCACATCTGGATGGGTGTGGTATATACCCTAGCGTGTAACTATGTACCTTGTTAGCGGAAGTTGTATGTCTTCACCTGCTCCTGGTTCATGATGGAATCCATTGAATGCGTCATGCACATGAATAAAGAGCAACCTATACCCTTTACATCAAACTTATTCAATCAATGAGCGATGCAAGATATTTTTCAAAATTGGGACTTTTGGTCTAGCTTGTGTAGCCAACGAGCAAAGCTATGCGTGAGCGCTTTGAGTGCTATGCTAGCACTAGAAACTACAAGGGTGCATTGGAAACCTCTCTCTGTGATTGGAAACCTCTCTCTGTGTTTAGATGAGTCCACTCTCTTACTCTTTAAACAAACAAAAGGTTAGGCAAATGAGTTTCTCTCTTAAGAATCAACAGCAAATGGAAAAATGGACCCTTTTTTGTGTTTTGTTACCCTTGGTGAATATATATATATATATATATATATGTTATGTTAGATGCTCACACTATAGAGCACGTTATAATTCTATTCAACAAGTTTTGGACAGTTTTGGACACTTATATAACCTTGTCTTGTAATACAATATTTTTTAATAAGGGTATTTTTGTTCATTAAGAGGGGAATGACATCATCTACATAGGGTATGGCGTCACCCACATAGAGCACACTAGTGGTATTTAATACTCCATGTGCGTGATGTCACATCCCATGTGGATGATGTCATACCCATGTGGATGATGTCATACCCTTTCTAATGACCAAAAATACCGTTACCATAAAAAAGCTCCATGTACAAAACAAGAGTGTATAAGTGTCCAAAATTTATTGAGTACAATTATAAAATGTTCTATAGTGTGAGCACCTTAACATAACCATATATATTATAGGGAAAAGATGTTGTGCACACAGGTGCGTACTGCTACAGTAAACGCCCACGACCCATATTGAATCTGGGCCGATCTGACGCTCCATGATGTTTGATAGCGTTTGAGTTTTTTATTTTTTTTTACAGATCCAAATCACTTAAAATTTTAGGCGTGTGTTTTTCTCATCAAGGTATACCTAATAAAAATATAAAAAAAATAATTTGCGAAAACAAATTGACAAAAATACCCCACAACTTTTCGGGGGTATTTTGGTGAATTTATTTCATATAATGTTTTTTGATATTTTTCGTAGATTTGGCTATTTTTTAAGAACACACGTTTAAAATTTCAAGTGATTTGGATTTGTAGAAAAAAATTTAAATTAAAACACTATTGACATCTGTGATAGTTAGATCGGCCACAGAATGCCCCAAATTCAATCTGGGCCATTCGTGTATGGGCGTACAGCAGTGACTCCCATAGAAAATTATGAGATTAGCCCACTAGCTCACATGAACATAGGAGCCCAACGGCCCAGATTGAATCTGGGCTGATCTGACGGTCACGACCTCATTTCGTTTTTGAATTTTAAGTTTTTTTATAAAGATCTAAATCACTTGAAATTTTATTTGTCCATTCTTCTCATCAAGACGTACTTAATAAAAATATTTAAAAATAATTTGCAATAAATAAATAAATTGACCAAACTACCCCCAAAATGTTTCAGGGGTATTTTTGTCAATTTATTTTTTGTAATATATTTTTTTTGATAATTTTAATATATTATCCTATTTTTGAAGAACACACGCCTAAAATTTCAAGTTATTTGGATTCGTAGAAAAAAAAAAATTAAAATTAAAATACGAAATGAGTAGTCACTATTTGATCTGCCCAGATTCAATTTGGGCCATTGGGCTCATATGAACTCATATTTTCATATAAGCTAGTGGGCTAACCTCAACATTTTTCATATATATATATATAATATGGTTTGTCTAGAGTTAACATCCCCTCAAAATACAAATGTTAAAGTTAGACGGGGTTGTGATAAGTGTATTTATCAAAAAGATCATTGTTTTTTGTTTAAAAAATTATTTTAATAGGTAACTTAACCATTAAGCAAGGGTAAATTTGAAATTTTTACAAAAGTACAATGGTATTTTGGAAGTTAGTGTCCTGAAAATTTATTTGTAGAGTGCTCTTGTCCTTTAGTAAAAATTTCAATTTTACCCCTTATGGAGATGACAAAAATACCCCTTGTCTTAAAGTGATATTTACAAAATTACCCTTAATGATGAAGATATCACAAAAGTAATTTTTTTTTTAAAAAACCCACAAAGTTATTAAATTTACCCTTCACAACTCATTCGATCATTAACCTTTGTAATTTGAAAGGTTGTGAACTTTAGATTGTCCTATATATATATATATATACGTATAAAGAAACGTCTCCAAAGAGATGATTTATTTTTATTACAAGGAGGTCATAATCACTCTTATCCTTTGGATTTCAAATCAGGTGGTTGTGAGCATGTCATTGATTAGATTGAAAGTTCTAAAAAACTTATCTCCTATTAGAGCTACCCCTAAGTTCTCTCGAATGTATTCATTTGGATTTCTATCTCTTCTTGTCTTGTTTCTTATCCATCTCAACATTATCATCTCAGCTACACTCATCTTATGGGTATGATGTTTCTTGACTGCCCAACATTCTGTCCCTCATAAAGCAACATTGGTTTTATAGTTGTCCTATAGAATATCCTTTTCAGTTTCATTGGTATGCAGTGATCATATAAAACTCCAGTTTCATATCTGCATTTCACCCATCTAGCTCTAATTTTATGTGTGACATCTTCCTCAATTTCTCCATTTTATCGGATCAGCGACTCAAGATATTGAAAATGCTCCCTTTTTTATTTTTCTTGGCCGTCAATCTTAACTACTTCCTCGTCTCTATCCCTATTATTACTAAACTTGCATTCAATAGACTCCGTCTTAGTTTGGCTAATTTTAATACCTTTAGATTCTAGAGTATCCCTTCTGAGTTCTAACTTTGTGTTAACATCGCTTTGGCTTTCATTGATGAAAACTATGCCATCCGCAAAACATACACTATATATATATATATATATATATATATATATTAGACAGTGATGATGCAATGGTTCTATAGTAATACAATGAAACAATCTTAAAAAATCATGTTAGGTCCATTTGTTTGACCTCAATTCTTAAATATACATTCTTTTCATCATTCAAGTCTTTTTTCATCTAATTGGGGTTGGCTACACAAATCCTGGTCCGCCATTCTACTCTACTAAGGGCCATACCCTCAGTGAAGCCATACGTCTCCATATCTTTTCTCACTACTTTCAACCATGTTTTGGGGCCTATCTCTTGCCCTAGTTTAGTTTTCCACTTGAACTAACTTGCACCTCCTAATATGTTTTGTACTGGGTTTGCACCATATGAGGCTAGCCCACCTAAGTCTATTCTCTTTCTTCTTATTGACTATTGGTGCCACACCTAAATTTTCTTGAATGTACTCATTTCGAATTCTATTATTTCTTGTCTTGCCACTCATGCATCTCAACATCCTCATCTTCGTGGCACTTATTTTTATGGGTATATTGTTTTTTGACCACCCAAATTTGGTCTCACAGCTGTACTATAGAACTTGCCTTTCAGCTTCATTGGTATGCGGATCACATCAAATTCAGGTTGCGCGCATCTTTACTTAACCCACCTAGCTCTAATTCTATGTACGACATCTTCTTCAATCTCTCTATTATTTTGGATTATTGACCCAAGATATCAAACATGCACGCTTTTTGGTATTTCCTGGCCCTCATTCTTAACTACTTCTTCGTTTGTACTCCTATATTTACTAAAATTGCATTCCATATATTGTCTTAGTCCAACTAATTTTAAAACCTTTAGATTCTAGAGCATCCCTCTAAAGTTCTAACTTTGTGTTGACGTCGTTTGGATCCCATTGATCAAAACTATGCCATCTGCGAACAACATGCAATATGGTACCTCATCATGTAGGTGCCTATTTAAGTTATCTATATCTAAGACAGAGAGGTATGGACTCAATGCTGATCCCTGATGTAAACCACTTGTCACTAAAAACTCAGTCGTCTCCATTGTACATATCTCTCATCAAGTCGATGTAGTGTTTGGAGGCTCCATTCTTTTCCAACACCTACCAAATCAAATCTCGAGGTACTCTTTCATAAGCTTTCTCTAGGTCAATAAAGACCATGTGGAGGTCTTTTCCCTTCACATACACTTCTCAGTTAGTTGCCTAAGTAAGAAAATAGCCTCGGTTGTTGACCTCATGGCAGCCTTATAGGCCTTTACATGATAAAGAAAGAAAGCCTAGCTCAAAACCTTAGTTCCCTACTTCAAACTTGAAAGCTGAAGAGCCCAAAAGATTAGAGTTATTTCACAACGATAGAGACGAAGTTCGGGTTATCTTTTCTTTGAACCTTGTCAATGATTGAACTTACAGATATGAATTGAGTGCCATTTGATGAGTCACTGAGAACAAGGGAGAGGGACACTTAATGTCGGCCGTCCATTTTGTGAGATGCTTAGATCTAGGCTTTAGAAAGATTTTTTTTCCTTTCCAAATTTTTTAGATAGCTTTGTTATCATAAGATTAACAATGTTAAAAAAGGAAAAAGTGATTTTCAATTCTTTAAGGCTTGGATCTTTAAATTCACCATATGGATGGTTGAGATTCATTGTTGGAGAGCATTCATTTTGACGATATCTAGGGTGCATATTGAATTTTATCATTTTGGGATTGATTATTGGAATGAAGAGTGTGTGTTTGCAAAATTTGGGTTCATAAAAATGCTACAAACACGGTTTTCTAGAGCTAAGTCAGATGAAATCATTCCATATATATATATATATATATATATATATATATATGTGTGTGTGTGTGTGTGTGTGTGTGTGTGTTATGTAT
>NW_006499677.1:376120-426454 GCF_000471905.2 Amborella trichopoda | reverse complement strand
GAGAGAGAGAGAGAGGACTTACGTACTAGAGATGGATGAATTTTTTTTTGATGAGCTTAATAATTAGCTCATGCGGGGAGAGAGAGGGCCTTTTTATAGTGAGGGAGAATACTCCTCCTTGTAACACATATTCAAATATTTGTCTTACCTTTTGTTTAGTTGTCACTGGTTCTAGCCAAAATTCACATTTACTCAGTTTGATATACAATTCATTTTCTTATAGTATTAGTGTCCAGTATTGTTTGTTAAAAAGAAAGATGGGTCCATGAGGTATGTATTAACTATAGACAACTAAACTAGGTGAATGTGAAAAGCAAATATCCACTGCCTAGAATTGATGATTTATTGATTAATTACAAGGATCGTAAATATTTTAAAAAATTGATCTCAGATCTGGGTATCATCAGCTAAAGATTAGAAATGATGATGTTTCCAAAACAACTTTCAGGACAAGATATGGACATTATGAATTCTTAGTCATGCCTTTTGGATTAACCAATGCACCAACTATATTTATGGATTTGATGAATCGAATCTTCAAGCCCTTTTTAGGTAAGTTTATGGTAGTATTCATTGATGATATTCTAATTTATTCCAAGGATCGCGAGGAGTGTGAGCAACATATAAGAATGGTATTGCAAATACTAAGAGAATGAATTGGATGCCAAATTGAGTAAATGTGAATTTTGACTAAAACAAGTGACTACTAAACAAAAGGTAGGACACATATTTGAATATGTGTATCAAGGAGAAGGGTTCTCCCTCACTATTAAAAGGCCCTCTCCCTTCATGAGCTAATCATTAAGCTCATCAAAAAAATTTCATCTCTCTCTCTCTTATACATTTTTTTAACTTTATCATAATATAGACTTATTAACAATCATTTATTTTCTCTTCTTCCATGATTTTTCTCATAATTCCATCATAATTAGTCTTCTCTCTCCTCTCGAATATTAGTTTTTTATTTTCTCTCTTCTCCTCTCATAAATATTAGTATTATAATAATAGTATCTTTATTCTCTTAATTATAAAAATAGTTAAAGTTTATAGTGATGTAAGGACTATATGGTATCCATATAATAAAATTTGTTATCTACAGTGATGAATATAGTCTATAATGCCACACCATATTCATATAGACTTGAGTGATGTATATGTGATAAACGGACTATATGGTATCTCAAATATTACATATATATGTCACTCATTCAGTATGAATAAAATTGATATGTAAGATCACACTGTTTCACATTAATAAATTTGAACAATACCATACAAATTGAATTTGTCTTTTATATCATACTATATTTATATGATTATTATATCCATAACTATAATATTTTCGTAAAAATAATATTATTCTCATAATAATGTTCTTATATATATATAAAAAAAATTATATCTTCCTCCCGTCTTAATAATTCCTCTCTCTCTCATAGGCATATAATATTTCTCTCTCTTATATGAACATATTTTTATGCTCCCGATATGAACTCAATTGGTCTCTTTTTTCCATACCTTTAGCTGAACGCCATTAATCTCAATCTTGCTCTGGCGACAGTAGGAACACACCCATCTCATGACATATAAAAGCAAGTGATCTCATTTTCCTATAAAATAGCTATATAAACTGGTAACTTCTTCACATAATTGTAATATTTTCATCTATCATTTTAGATACTGTAAATTTGATGCTTAAGTGACCTTATTTTCTTGTAAAAACAGTTGTTTGAAAATTTGCATTCCGGTCAATGAATTTTAGACTGTCACACCTCGGGAATATTAGTGTTATAAAGCTTGGGGTGTGACAATGTAGGTCCGAGTTGTTATGGAATATCTTGTCAAAAATGGGGTCGAGCCAACACCGACAAGGGGCTACTCTAGAAGCCCACGAGATGATGTTGACAGAGTCTCCTTCAATGATTAGGGAGTTACCCCGATCCGTGTTGAAGCATCTCAACCGGACTAAAAGAGCCATTGCCTCTGTCTGATTAGAGTCCGAGGAGGCAATGAAGTGGACAAAGGAGAAAAGAGTGAAATGGATCGGGTGGCCCAAGGAGAAACCATCAAAGTTGAGGTTATTAAGGTTGGGAGAGGGAGGAGACGAAAAGAGGTCCGAGGGATTTGAAAAGGCTTGAGGTAAAGAAGGGCCCTCCAGTTTTGATGGAAAATCCGCTATGGAGAGATGCTTGAAAGGTTTGGACTTGGAGGCTCGAAAGATGACAAGGAATTGCACCTTTTCAAACTAAGTATCAACGTAAGAAGATACTCCCTTGAAAGTTCTGTGATTCCTTTCCTGCCAAAGGGTCCAAAGGATTGCTGCCATTGAGGCTCGCCATAACAAAATACCAGATTTGGCCCATGGTGGCGAGAAGTACGATGAAAAGAGGTGGGGGATGGAATTTAGAGTGAGCCAATGGCATCCGAAGAGGTAAGGGTCAAGCCACAGAGATGGGAAGCGATGTCGCAGTGCAAAAAAATGTTGAGCATTGGACTCGGCCCTCGGCCTCGTTAGAACACATAATGCATCGGTTAGGGATTTACATTCCGCACCTTTCCCATCTCTGTCGCAGTGCAAAAAAAAGGTGAGCATTGGATTCGGCCCTCGGCCTCGTTACGACACATAATGCATCCGTTCGGGATTTACATTAGGTTTGTTACAACCATCTCCTCGCTGATAGCTTCCGGAACATTTTTACAAGGGGCAACATCCCCCTTAATACCGGCACGATGTTTCTTAAACCGGTTTATGCCTCAGTTTGTATCTTTTTCACAAAAATAGCATCTAACGCAATTTTTGTCATTTGGATTCGGGTTGTATCTATATTTTCCAACCCGAACCTCCACTCCGACAAACTCCTAAAGAAGACATCTCAAAATAAAACAAGCAATCTAAAAGTTGCACTTACTTTGGTTGCTCGAACTCCAAACTTTGAGAAACACTTCAATGATTCGATCTAATGAAATGTAGTTTTTTTTAGGTTTCTTTCTCTTTAAAAGGGTTTCTTCGAGGTTTAGGTTTCAAATGAACCTAAAACCCATCTTTATAAACTTTTATATCTTGCAAAGAACAAAAAAAAAAAAAAATTGTCCACCTTTGAGAGGGGCACAAGCCCAGTTTGGCCGCCTAGGCCTGGGTGATGCGCTTAGACCTTCTGGACCGCCTAGGCGCTGGGCGGTCCGCTTTTTTGAGCAATGCTCTGAGCCACCCTCATTGATCGAGAGGGTTTCCCCTTTTGGCCTTAGCACTGAGGTGCCTGTTTGTGTTGGCCCCCTTTCATGCTTGGTGGTAGATATACCTGCCCCCCTACCACGAGTTTTTCATCAAGGCCACCTTGCCCTGCCACGCACCATGCTTCAGGAGTCCCCTAGGCCACGCGGCGACCCCTTCCCCCCTCCCCCCCAATCCCCTAGCGCAATCTTCATCCCTCCCCATTTTGCCCCTCCCTTTATGACAACTGGCACCCCCCTCCCAACCTCACATTTAGCCCGAGGGCCCACCCCCAACCACTTTTAATCACTGTAACTTCTCTCCTCAGGTCACCCTCTCGGCCTGCCAGAAGCCCACTTGCCTTCAACCAAGTCAACGGCTTCTCCTCTCTCTCCCCTTCTTGTCCACACTTCCTTTCTTGGTACCTCGGTTACACCTACCCTCGTGCAGCCTTCGTCGTCTTTAGCCTCTCGTAGTGCTTGTAATCTCTAAGTGCGTGCAGTTGCCGTCGTCTTTAGCCTCTCGTAGTGCTTGTAATCTCTAAGCGCGTGCGGTTGCCGTGCATCTACCCTCCCTGGCTCGTTCTTGCCCCTTCCCCTGCAGAGGTAAGGAGGCTTTCTTCTCTCCTAACCCTCTCTCCCTTCCTTTCTCCTATCTCCCCGGCAAGCTTCAGACCCTTTTGCACCCATCTTTTCTTCATCCCCCTCTCTAGGCCCCTCCTTTGCGGATGGACCTCTTGTTCCCCCCTTTTCTCTAAACACGACCCTCCCTCTCCTCCTTCTCCCCCCACCCCCAACCCATCCCATCCCACGTCCTTCCATCTGCAGTGACCCTTTCCTTCTCGATGCTCTTGTTCCTTTTGCAGCAGCCCTCCAAACCCTTCAAACCAACTCCCCTGGCTGTCGTACCCCTTTTTTCTTCGCACCTACTCCTCTCATTCCCCCCCCCCCCATGAGTTCCCCACCATCCTTCTTCTTCTTTGACGACTCCCTCACCCTAGCCTCTAGCAGTTGTCCCCCTTCTCCTTCGTTAGCTAGCTCTTTTGAGGCTTGCCAAAGCTCCTCGGATGTGCCCTCGGTCAATTCAATCTTCGTAAATGCACTCGATGAAGCCCAAGGTGATACTGTCAATGTCCTTGAGGTTATGGGTATGGCTTTCCCATGCCCGTGGAGACTTTATCACAAGTGGCCCTCAATTATAAGCCAGATTGATATCAAGGGGCCATAGGGAGTTGGCCAATCTGTTCTGCAACATAAATTATGACAGAGGAACAACCCCCATCGGCCATCCTCCTTGCCTTCCCCCCCCCCCCCCCCCTGCCCCCCCAAATGTGGTCGGCCTTGCACCAGGCTCTCCAAAAGATGCTATGCCCACTCTCTTTCCCTCCCATGAAGATTCTTACATGGAATATAAAGGGTCTTGACGAACCCCATACGTACCATCATGTTTCAAACATCGAACTTCTGTCGACAACACTTCCCTGTCGTCTTAGCCCTTCTCAAGACCAAACTTTAAGCTCCCTCATTTCTCGAGGTTCACCAAATTTGGGGATATCACCCTTGTCAAGGGTTGGCCATTTCTGCCAACGGGGCTTCTAGTGGCATTTGGGTAGTTTGGGCCCATCTCTTCATTTCCTCTCCTCTTCCATAGGAGAATTCTCAGTTTAATTTCCCTCCTTAGAAATTCAAATGGCTTGCCGCGGAAATTTACAGCCGTCTATAGCCCCAATTCCCCCTCCCGAAGAGACAGTTTGGGGAAAGAGTTGCAAATGATTGCCTCAACCCCTCCCTCGACTTGGTGCACTAAGGGGGGGGGGGGGGGGAAGGACTTCAACATTACCCGATGGTCCTTTGAATGTAATTCCATTTCCAGAATCTCGCCCCTCGATGTCGGCTTTTTCTGACTTCATATCAAGGAACCAGCTTTTAGATGTGCCCCTCCAAGGGGCTTGCTTCACTTTGTCGAACCACTCCGAGGAACCAAACTTGTACAAACTCGACCGGTATGTTCTCTCCCTTGATTGGGACTCTTCTTTCCCTAATTCCCATTCTTCGGCTCTCTTGAAGCCTACATCCGACCACCGACCCATCCTCCTCCTCACTAATGCCCAGGCCTTGGTCCTAAGCCCTTCTGTTTTGAGCTCTCCCTTGGTTGGAGGAGCCCAACCTCCCCTCTCTCATCTCCTCTTGGTGGCAATCCTTCACCCCCTTGTCCATGGCTGGCCGAAGTTTCGATTACAGCGTAAGCTCCTACTCTTAAAGCTTTCCCTCAAACATTGGTGTCAAAATCTTATCAGAAACTTCCATGCCTAAAAGCAACCCCTACTTGAAGCCATCAGCCACATCCATTCTTTTGAGGAATCCTCCCCCCTCCCCCAAGCCCTTCTGAATAAGCACGTCGAAGCCATGCTTTCCCTTCATTCTATTCTTCGCAAGGAGGAAAAATATTGGGCTAGAGGTCCAGGGTCAAGTGTTTGAAACTTGGTGATCACAATACCGCTTTCTTTTACAAGAAAGCCAATTGTCACAAACGCGATAACACCATTTCTCTCAACAAAGTGGGCAATCAGATCTTCGAAGACAAGGACCTCATTGAGAAGGCCATTGTTTTTTCAAATCCCTCTTCAAGGCGGATAGAGGTCTGAGGACTGAGGCCCGTTATGTCTTCTCTGAACTTCAAGTCCCTCCCCTCTGAAAAAGCCGTGTGGTTAGAACGTCCTTTCGATGAAAAGGAAATCCATGATGCAATCAAGTACTTCGGCCAAGACAGAACTCCAGGCCCTAACGGCTTTCCTATGGCTCTTTTCAACCAATTCTGGGATACCCTTAAGGCTGATCTGGTGGCCTTCTTTTTGGACTTCCATTCTAGTGGTAATAAACAAGGCAATGAATGCTACCTTCCAAGCCTTAATCCATAAAAACAAAGCAGCAGAAGATTTAAAGGATTATAGGCCTATTAACCTTGTCAATAGCTCTCACAAGATTCTCTCTAAGGTTTTAGCCTCAAGAATTTGAGGGGTCCTGGGATGGGTTATTTCTCCTTCTCAACGTGCTTTTGTCAAGGACCGTCAAGTCCTCGACAGCGCCCTGATCGTTCACGAGTGCCTTCACTCTTGGCACCTTGCCAAAAAACTACAATTGGTCATCAAGTTAGATTGGGAAAAGGCCTATGACCATGTCAATTGGGATATCCTCGATGAGACCTTATACCGCATGGGGTTTGGATCTCGGTGGCGAAGGTGGATGACGGGGCGTGTGTCGTCACCTTCTTTCTCGGTCATTGTTAATGGCACCCAAAGGGCCTTTTTCAAGCGTTGAGGGGGCTTCGGCAACGGGACCCTTTATTGCCCTTTCTCTTCTCCAATGTAGCCAAGCTGTTCAGCGCTACTCTTTCTAGATTATATAATGCTGGCCTTGTTAGTGGTTTCCAAGTGAGCACTAGAGGACCCACATCTCCCATCCTCAATATGCCGACAATACTCTTTTGTTCAGCGATGCACAGCATGATCAGGTCGAATCTCTTCGCCTGTTCTTAAGATGCTTTCAATGGGCCACGGGATTCAAAGTGAACCTCTCCAAAACTACTGTGATGGGGGTGGCCATAGACTCAACCGAGCTCTCGCAGTTCGCCAACCTTTGGGGGTGTAAGGCCCAACCCTTACCTTCCTCCTACCTAAGTCCACCCATGTGCATTGGTACACCCAAGCTTGTCTTTGGTCCCACTTAATTGACAAGTTCGACAAAAGATTTGCAGGATAGAAAGGCAAGTTTCTTTCCCTGGCAGGAAGGCTTACCCTCATCAAGGAAACACTTTCAAGTATCCTTATTTTCCAAATGTAAAAATGTTCCGGAAGCTATCAGCGAGCATTATATTGAAGAGGGAGATGACTCTGATGATGATGGCCTCGACTTTGATGCATATGATGAGGCTTGCCCTATTAATATTTCTTCTTCTTCTGATGATGATGATAATGACGGCGACTGAAGACTCTTGTCTCTTGGTGCTGAGTGTGGAGTCTGTTGACTGTTGTGTTGAGTCATGAGTGTTGACTTTTGCTATACTGTATATTTTCTAAATTTCTGTTGTGTTGAGTGTTGACTTTTATATTCTACCTACACTTGTATGGTTTTACAATTTACTGTTTTAACAATATGGATTATCAAAATTCTCTTCTCAACGTTTATCTTTTTTTTTTCAACTTGGAGTATGATATTATATTGGTAATAATTTGGTATGGCTTTTACTTATTTTCAAATTTCAACTGGCAGCCACCCAGGTTTTTGGGCGCCTGCCTAGGCGGTTGCCTAAGCACTGTTCGGCCTGGAACCCCCAGGCCGCCTAGGAACCGCCTAATGCTTTTTGATACACTGGCTCAGAGCAAGGGATCTATGGCGGTGGAGCTTCACGCATATGGATTGCAGAGGTGGGCAGAGAACGGGGCAGGGGTTTGGCGACGGCCGTCGTTGTTCAGGTGCCAAAGCCATTCGTCCGAAAATGGCATCGACAAAATGTAGGGGGGTAAGCGCGGCAACGGTTTCTTGCCTTGCGCACAAGGGTGCATCCATTTGGTAACGGAGAGAGAAGCCCCTTTGAAAGCCGGTAAAGGGATGCGCAAGGCAAGAAGAGATGCCTCCTGGGACAGGAATAAGAATAGGATACCGACTCTCTGCAGAGACCTGCAGCCCAACATTAGGTTTGTTTCAACCCTTCTGAGCCCATTTTTTGATGGCCCTCTGATCGCCCCTAGGGGGGTGGAAGCAGCTCACAAGGGAATTGAGAAGAGCCTCCGAAGGAGAGGGATCCTGGAGCCGGAAAAGTCGTAGAGCCCGAGAGGTGTGGAGCAATGGCGACAAGCGTAGAACACGTGGACAAGGGGAGGGGGAGGGGGAGGGGGAGGGGGAGAGGTAGAGGATTAGGAGGGGGTTGGCGAGCTAGGGAAGGCTGGTCGCGATAAAGATGGCGTAGGACTGGTACAGGGCTGGCAAAGGTTGGGCTGAGGGATCCATTCTTTGGATCCTGAGGTATTATTGGACATAAGAGGATACTAGCCTCTGTGTGTGTGTGTTGTTTTTTTTTTTTTCAACTATTATATGCATCCTCCCATATTTCTGATTTGTTATTACGCTTGACCTTCTCCCCGCCCACCCCACCAAAAACAAAAAGAAAAACTTGAAGTTTCCACATGATGCTTACCTAGTGATGATTTTTATTTAATAGAAGTTAATGATTACCTGTCTATTCCTGCTATTAACATGTCAAGAAGTTATTGATTACCTGCTTGTAAAGTGAATCCCCTGCTCCATTTTGTTAATTTGGTTAACTTGATCCAGCTCATGTTTGGGTCTGGTTCAACATAATGGAGGCTTATGGCCTCTTTAAACTATTGATTAGTGACATGGGGTTTTTGTTCCGCATCCTTAATTCTAGGGGTCATGCATACCTGATAATTTATTTGGTTCTCCACCTTTGGTTTGATGATATTAAAAAAAAAAAAATGGTAATTGTTGGAGCTATTTTTATTTGGTATAAGGTTTGCATAGTAGTAATTAGAAAATGATTGTTTCTTCAAAAAAGATTTAAAAAATGATTGTGCTAATCTTTTCTTCTGAGTGAGATCCAACCTTGTTTCATGAGGTTGATTTCTATGGTTTTAAGGCTTCTTTGCATGTTTATGCATTTATTGCTTTCCATCATGAGGTGACATGAGTAATCTCATATCTACTCATCCCACTTGGTAACGGCTCATCCCACCTTGTGGGTCGTTTGGATCCTTGTGCATGCGAACTCATGTTTTGCATACTCAAGTTATCTCAAGGAAAAAGCTGTTTGGCGACCTTTTTTCCCCAAAGTTAGATTGTTGCTAAGCAAAAAGTACCTCAGAGCCTTACTATCTCAAAGTAGTTAAAAAAGGACAAAAAAAAAGGAAACTCCGTTATGTATAACATGATTATGCAAAAGCAAACTTTTATTTACTTGGGGCATGAGCTGCTCGTTTACTGCTCTCTATCTCTCTCTCTCTCTCTCTCATCATCATCAGTTTTGTTGTTATTATTATTATTATGTGTGATTTTAATATATTGTCAATTTTATTATAATAGAATACAATAGAATAGAATAGAGTAGAATATATTATATATATTTATTAATTTTTTTATTAACATATATGTACGATATATATTATTATGTTTATTGCATAATGACAATGATGAGAATACCTACCATGAAATAAATATATATTAATAATTATCGCAATCAACCCAACAAATACGGCTACAGGAATCTTGATTCTCTATTCTGTTCTATTAAAGGTTATGTCCTCAGCGAGGCCATAAGTCTTTATATCTTTTCAGTCTACTTCCAACCATGTCTTTTTGGGTCTACCCATTGTTCTTTTCAGTCCTTTCACTTGAACTAACTCGCACTTCCTAACAGGTGCTGTACTTGGTCAGCGCTACACATGGCTAGCCCACCTAAGTCTACCCTCTCATTTTATCACCTATTGGTGCCAAGTCTAAATTTTCTTGAATAGATTCATTTCGAATTCTATCCCTTTTTGTCTTGTTACTTATCCATCTCAACATCCTCATCTCTGCTACACTCATTCTATGGGTATATTGTTTTTTGTCGGCCCAACATTCTGCCCCATAGAGCAAAGCTGGTCTCACTGCTGTCCAGTGTTTCAAAAAGCGGATTGCCGAGAGCCTGGGCGGCCGCCTAGGCGGTGCGCCCAGGCCTAGGCGGCCATATTAGGCAGGCATCCTCAGGCGCCCAGCAACCCGCCTAGGCGGGGCCGCCCTGCACCCCGCCCAGAGGTGAAAGTACTGCTCGTTGAGGCCATTTTTGGGTCATTTTAGGTCATTTTTCTTAAATACTGAAGGTGAAAATTGTGGGTTTAGGGTTTCAAATGAGCCTAAAACCCATTAGAGTCTATTTTAGAGAGAAAAACAAACAAATTTTTTTTTTTTACTTGGCCGCTCAGGTTCTAGGCACCTGCCTAGGCACTGAGTGGCTGGGACCCCCCTGACCGCCTAGGTACCGCCTAACGCTTTTTGAAACACTGCCGCTGTCCTATAGAACTCGTCCTTCAACTTCATTGTTATAAGGTGATCACATAAAATTTCAGTTGCACATCTCCACTTCGTCCAACCAGCTTTAATTCTGTGTGTAACATCTTCCTCGATCTCTCCATTTTTTTGGGTTATGGACCCAAGATATCGAAAGTGCGGTCTCTATTCATATTATTGTTAAACTTGCATTCCATATATTCTGTCTCAGTCCGACTAATTTTAAAACCTTTGGATTCTAGAGCATCCTTCCAAAGTTCTAACTTTGTGTTGACACCATTTTGGGTCTCATCAATAAAAAACTATATCATCTGCGAACAACATGCACGACAGTACCTCATCCTCTAGGTGGTTAGTTAAGTCGTCCATAACTAAGACAAAGAGGTACGGGCTCAATGCTGATCCTTGATGTAGAACTATTGTCATTGAAAACTCACTCGTCTCTCCACTAGATGTTCGTACACATGATATGCATAATATTAATATATTGTTGTATACCATAAATAATAATTTATTATCGTTCTTATCCTGATCACCAACATCATCATCATCATTATTAACTTCAAAATAACATATGATAATATATTTAAGGACCATATGAAATAATGAATATTAAACCTGGCTTAGACAAACAAATGACATAAACAAGATATATGTAGAACCTGAGTTCCTTCCAAAAGCTATCCAAACAGCTCTGCCCCCATAGCCTGGTTTTGGCGTAACCATGGTTTCGCATTATCAGGTTATGATTCAAGACCTGGGCTCGCATATGCATAGGTGACCAAAGTGTCCATTAGGGTTTTGTTGAATGAATACTTTCATTGAGTGGGGCTCTGGTGATAACCTTGTAATGAAGATTGAAAGACTTGATTAGTACTTAGAACATGAAATTTTGGTGCTAGTAGCTAGATATTGATCTAGGGGGACTAGTTTCTTGGGTTTTTTATCTTTGATGAAGATATTGATATTTTATGGGGTTTTAGATTACCCAAGAAGTTCCATAATATCACTGTGATTGAGACCAACGACCTCTACCTGCCCAATTATCGGGCCTGTTTGGCAGGCACGAGAGCCTTTTGGGAGCCCATTAGCATGATTTACTCAAAACATGTCCTTGAATGATAAAAAAGTTTTCATGCTCGACTCAAGACCACTATGTTTTTGGAGCCACTTGAATCCTATCACGTATTTCCAACATAGCTTGCTTATCATCTGAATTTCTTGCCCAATGTTCTGTAATTCATTTTTTTTTTTTTTCTTTTCCTAGAGAAGAAAAATTTATTGATTTTGCAAAGGGAAATTTCATATTGCCACTTAGCGAAATTTTTTGTGGTGATCGACAATCAGGTCTTGCTTTCAATTTGTTCTTTGCTGACGGATCCAAATCCCGATGATCCCTTGGTGCCAGAGATTGCGCACATGTACAAGACTGACCGGAGCAAGTATGAGACTACCGCACGGAGTTGGACCCAAAAGTATGCCATGGGCTAGTCTCAGACTTCAGCTATGTATGAATATGAGTAAGAAAGGAAAAAGATCTTTCCTAAGGACTGCCAGCCTTTCTTGCTCAAACTCTACGCTTTCCCCGTCATTGCCCTTATTGTCGTACTCAGTCTTTTCTCCCTGTGCATGTGTTGTGTGTGACTTATGCCCATACTTCTTTTGAGAAAAATATAAATGCATGATTGGGGGAATGATAAAAAAGATTCCCCATTCTTTCTTTTCTACAACGCCTCAAAGCCAGGTTCAAAAATATTTTCGGTTTGAAACCTGTCGTTTCAGCTGAATCTGGAATTGACAACTTCTTACACGTATCCATAAAAAACAAATAATTCTTTTTCTGGATTGTGGGCTCAAATTTCATCTAATTTTCGATTAAAACAAGTCCATTAGGCATCCTTCTGTTTTTAGCTGAAGTCATTTGCCAATGTCTCTTTTTAGTTAGGGATGGGTAAGGGGCCTTTGTTTATAGATTGTGGTGTACGGCTGTCAATGGTCCAGACCGGGCCTCAAGCTTTTGGGCCGTGCCATAAATTCAGGCCATTTTGGGCCTGGTAGGGCTTCAAGCCGGGGTAAAGGAAAAGTCGGTCTTTATCGGGCTGGGCCAGGTTAAAGGAAAGTTGGTCTTTATTGGGTTGGGAAGGGCTTTAAACGGGCCAACCCGAAATTGCTTGACAAGCCCGAAGCCCTCCTTGCCCCACTTCTCCTGTCTAAATTCTCTCTCTCTCTCTCTCTCTTCCATCCACCATCTAGTTCTGTCACTTCCCTTCGCCATCTGTCCTCTCTCTGCATCTGCCATCTCTCTCTCACTTCCAAAAATAGACTTTTGTTGGTCTCTTGCGAAATCCTATTTTCTTTTGAGAAAGGTTTATATGCTTCCCCTATAATAAAGAATTTCTATCTTCCTATCATCCAGCCGTCCAATTTTGATCAAGAGAGCCACTCACTGTTTGATTTTAGATCCATCTCAAAGTATTTTATTTTTAGTTTTTTTATACAAATTGTATGACTATGAAATTTGGTATGTGTCATCTTCTCATTGGGGTGCACCTATAAAAAATATTAAAAATAAAATTTTGATAAAATATAATGATCAAAATACCCTTTGAAACTTTAAAAGGTATTTTGATCATTTCATTTTATTTAAAATATTTTTTTTTATTATTTTTCGTTAGTACGAGTTTAATAGAGGAATAGATGTCCAAAATTTGGTGTCAAAATAATTTATAGAAAAAAAATTAAAAATAAAATAGTATAGAGTTGTGATATTGTGATTGGGGCAATCTTAGCTCTCCAATCAGAATGAACTGTTGGATAAGGGGGAGGATAGAAGTTCTTTGTTGTAAGGGAAGCATAGAAACCTTACCCTTTCCCTTTCTCTAGAGTGACAGAAATAGGGTTCAAGTCTTCTCTCTTTATCACAAGCTGCCAGTTAATAAGCAATATTCTCACTAGAAACTTCATTCTTTGCCAGAAGCTGAGTAGAGATGGATGTATGAGGTTGATGAAATCAATCTCCTAATCTCTTTCTTACATTGCCCGATTATGGTAACTCATTTTATACAAGAAAAACGGATTTTGGGTTTTTAGAAAAAGAGAGATTGAGTTTCTAGAGAGAGAGTGAATGGGTTTTTAGAGAGAGAAAGAGGGGGCGGTGGGGTGCGAATAGGATTTTAGAGTGGGTTTTTAGAGAGGGGTTGGTGAGGATTGGGGAATGAGGTGGTGAGTGGCCATGTATACTCAACCCTCTTTCCAATATTTTTATTTCCTAATTTCGGGAATTTATTTATTATTAGATTTGATTAAATTTAAAAGTTTTTTTTTTAGGTCAAATACGGATTGGAGCTGGCACTGTCAGTGGACTCAGAAAAAGATAGGATCTGTATAGATTTGGGACTTTTTTTGAGCCCATAATTCAAGCGACCTTTTAAAAAAAACTTAGTTTTGATAAGATTTGAGCAAATCTCATTTCAGAGATATGCGAAGATCAAAGCATAAACAGTTTGGCGCCCACCGTGGGGCTCTTAAACTTCAGATATGTATTTTAGATTTTTTTTTAAAAAAAACTTCTTCTTTTCTTCTCATATTTATTTTCAGCAAAATTCAAAAATTAAAAAAAACCTTTTAAGGCCTTCTCCTTATGGGAAAAAAAAGGTGACAAATTTTCTTCCGTAGATTGAATGCACTGTTGCTGTTTTTTTTAAAAAAAAATTTTGTATAAAAAGCCCACCTTTTTGCATTCTGGCTGTGCATGCCTCTTTGCATCTCCTAGCACCAATTTATTTGTTTGCCGTCTCTTTCTTCCTTCTCAATAAAAACAGCTGAACTTATCTTTCTTGTTGACATTCTACTGAGATTTTCTTCTGCGTTGCGCTCACCTTGTTTGGATCTCTTTACGATTTCTTCAAAAGAAAAACACAACAAAAAAAAAAAAAAAAAAAAGAAAGAAAAGAGAAAAAAACGGTTATGATTAACCGTTTACGTTCATTGCCATCCATCCCTAAGGTATTACCCATGTTTTAAAAAAAAATCATTTTCCACACCAAGAATTTAAAGGTTGAACCATGCAAAGTTGCGGCACTCGTGACTTTCTGAAAAAATATTTCACAGCAATTTGAATCATAGTTGTCAGTTATTTGGTAAAATCCGAAGAAGAAAAACCAAGTTTACGTGGTTTGGTCTCATTGACCTGCATCCACGGTTGAAAGGCTACTCAATCATGCCCATAATTTCATTCATCGAGTATTAAATAGAAAATACAAGATAACAACTAAAAAAAAATTGATATCTCCAAATATCTCTTAAATATATCATCATGACATTCTTCACATCTAGTTACCCAAAATATGAGATTTGGGTAACTATATCATATGTGTATTATATTTCAGTAGTAAAACTGTACACGGATATATTTCAACACTCCCTCTCAAGTTGGTCCGCTGATATTTATCAAGCCCAACTTACTTAATGTTTCTTGAAACTGTACTTTGCTTGTGGCCTTTATAAGGATATCAGCAAGTTGATTTTGACTTCTGACAAATGGAGTAGTAATTTCCTTGGCTTGAACTTTCTCTTTCACAAAAAGAGAATATGTTTCTATGTGCTTAGTCCATTCATGAAATACGGGATTTGATGTGATATGTATAGCAGCGTGGTTGTCGCAATTCATAACCATTGGATGCAAAATATCGAAACCCATATCTTTGACAAGAAATTTGAGCCAAATTAATTCGTAGGTTGTAGTTGTCATGGCTCTGTATTAGGCCTCAGCACTAGATCAAGCAACCGTCGACCGTTTCTTACTTTTCCAAGTTAGAGGGTTACCCCATACAAATGTACAATATCTTGTGGTGGATCTTCTATCTGTAGGATTTCCTGCCCAATCAGTATCAGAAAAGGCAATAATATCAGTATGACCATTCTTTTTCATTAAAATACCTTTTCCAAGAGATGACCTAAGGTACCTTAAAATTTGATTGACAGCTTCAAGATGAGCAGCTTTTGGAGAGTGCATGAATTAACTAGAGTGCATGAATTAACTTACCATACTGATCGCATAAGCAATACACGTCTAGTGACAGTGAGATATATTAGTCGACCAACCAAATGTTAAAACATTTCAATATCTTCCAAAGCTTTGCTTGAGTCTATGTTTGCTTTATAATTTGTCTCAATTGGAGTATCCATAGGTTTACAACCTATCTTGCCAG
The DNA here is from genome assembly GCF_000471905.2 of Amborella trichopoda. Next base: position 410,969 of record NW_006499677.1, on the reverse strand, counting down.
TTTTATGCAAAAGGTCTAAAACATATTTTATTTGGGAAATAAAAATTCCTCTGTGAGAGCATGCAACCACAATTCCAAGACAATATTTAAGTTTTCCAAACTTTAATATCAAACTTTGTATAAAGGTAATCTTTCAATTTTGTCTTGGGATTTGAATCACTTCCTGTTATAACAATGTCATCAACATAGACAAGGATAATAACATTTATGGATTGCCTTCTTTTTACGAACATGAATGAATCAGCATTACTCTGAGAAAACCATATATCAACAAGATCTTGACTTAACTTTGCAAACCATGCCCTGGGAGGGTATTTGAGCCCATAATTGCTTTCTTGAGCTTGCATGCCAGAGTTTTGTTGTCTTCTTGAGGATGACCAAGAGGAAGTTTCATGTAAACTTCTTCTTCCAAATCTCTGTGCAAGAAGGCATTTTTACATCTAATTGATATAAAGGTCAGTCATTGTTGGCAGTGATAGAAAGTAAAACCCTCACAGTATTCATTTTGACCACATGAGCAAAAGTTTCCTTGTAATCAACACCATACGCTTGGGTGAGTCCCTTTGCAACAAGTCTTGCCTTGTACCTCTCAAATAGTTCCATCACTTTTGTATTTTGTTTGATAGACGCGCTTGCATCTAGCTGGTTTTTTTCTCTTTAGGAAGAATAACAACATCCCAAGTATGATTTTTCTTTAAAGCAACAAGTTCTTCTTTCATAGCAGTCCTCCATACTGCATTTGAATTAGCTTCTTCGAAGCTAGTGGGTTCTTTAATTGAGAAAATTTTGGTAAAAAAAGCACGATATTTAGGGGTAAGGAACCTTGTGATGGATTTCCTTGGCCTGACATGTATAGTAATCCTTTACACCAGGATGAGGTTGACTAATACTACCAGATCGTCTTGGTAGAAAGTCGTGAGGAGATATTTCCCCTTGATATTCATTTGAATGAACATCCTCATTGGAATCTTGTGGTGCTTCAAGAATGGATTCTTGAGGTATTTACTGACTTGCCATAATACTCTTATTGATTTTGACTTTGGAATCAAGACCATCTATTTTTGAGAGATCTTCAGTAGAGGTTGTCTTATTAATCTCCCCCTGAGGCTTATCAGCTTGAAAATAAGGAGTATGTTCATTGAAATCAAAATTTCATGAAATGTATATTTGCCTAGTTTTTGGGTCATAGCATTTGTCATCCTTTTGGTAGGTGAATATACCATGAATATACATTTAATGGATCGCTTATCAAGTTTGTCTCTATGATTTTTTGATAAGTGCACAAAGCATTGACAACCAAATATCATTAAATGATGAACAATTAGAGGACGACCATGCAATATTTCATAGGGCTTTTGTTATCCAAGATTCTAATAGGCAATCGATTTATCAGATGACAGGCAGTAAGAATACCCTCAGACCAGTATGATTTTGGAACATTCATTTGAGAAAGTAAGGTACATGTCAATTCAAGAAGGTGCCTATTTTTTCTCTCAGTAATTCCATTTTGCTAGGGAGTTTCTACACATGACATTTGGCGAATAATCCCATGATCAATTAAATATGAAGAAAAAAGTCTATTTGTATATTCAGTACCATTATCAATTCTGAAAATTTTCACCTTAGCATCAAATTAATGTTTTTTTTCATAGCATGAAATTCCTTAAAGGCAAGGAATGCATCACTCTTGAACTTCAAAAGATAAATCCAAACATGAGGAGTTCTATCATCGATAAAAGAAATCACATATGTGAAACCAGAACAAGAATCTACTGAAGCAGGTCCCCATTAGTCTGAATGAATAATATCAAAGTTATTTTTGTTGATTCTATCAAAATTTGGAAATGGAAATCAAGTATGTTTTGCATACCAACAAACCTCACCAGATGCAAATGATGCGTCAATCCTAGAGACCACCTGCTTTAGAATTCTATCAGATGGGTGTCCCAATTTGCAATGCTACGTATTGTCCTCGGATTGCACTTTTCCTACAATTTTTTTTTTATGTTTGATCCAATAGGTAAAATCGATGTCATTGGTTATCCTCACTAATTTTCTTTCCAGATATATGATCCTGAAAAAACAACTTCATCAGCAGACAATATAGCCAAACAATTATAGGCTTTTATGATTTGACTAACTGACAAAAGATTTACAGGGAAAAAAAGAACATATAAAACTTCCGATGGCTTGTCCTTAGAAGAAAGGCTAATATTTCCTACTCTCCAAACTGGTATCATAGTTCCATTGGCCAATGACACATGACTTCTTGAAGACGTGTATTCAAACCCTTCGAGTCCTTCACAATGGTCAATCATATGATCTATAGCTCTAGCATCAACAATCCAAGAATGACAATCAGTAGAAGATAGGTGAGCATAAAACATACCTTGAGTAGTAGGCAGTATCTCAGAAGAGGAAGCAATGTTCGTCTTTCCAATTTGGTTTCCCTCATACACTACAATGTTTGAACCGGAATTTTGATCCCCCATTTAGAAGAAAAACTTAGAGATTACCTAATTTAAGGTCCAACAAAAATGACTATCATTGTGGACAGCAAGATCTGTGAACAAAAGTCCCTTGATGTACCTTGTTTTAAGAAATACTAGGTGGATGAAGACTGTGGATAACAAACACATCTGCCTGACTTGCCACTACCTGCTCCAATACATGCACCAAAGAGCTCTTTGTACCTGATTAAAGACCACACACTTTTAAAGGAAACCTTTTAAAGCAAAGTCAACTACCTTTGGAAGAAGTTTTTTTGATGTACATAGCTTTATCATGTAGTCTACCAAATGCAAAATGTGGATTTTCGGATGGATCACTTTGCCTTTCACTAGGTCTTGTGTGTTCTTGCAACTGTGAATAAGAAGGACCATATCATCTACCCTCGATTGATATAATTCATATATTGCAAACTACTGCAAAAAGAGATTTGCAAAAGCTTTTGCTTTGCAAGCACAAAAATACGTGGGGGTAATTGCAAGGAGAACAATTTGTTGAGCAAACTTTATCCAAATTTGAGAAGGTTTTGATCAGACTTTTCTAAAGAGAGAAACTGTGCGAATAGGATAGAACAGGTCGTGGATCTTCTGCTTTGATACTATGTAGAAAATTGAGATGAAGAGGCAAGAAGAAGAAAAACCAAGTTTACTGTTTGGACTCATTGACCTACAGCCACGGTTGAAAGGCTACTCAATCGTGCCCATAATTTCATTCATCGAGTATTAAATAGAAAATACAAGATAATAAGTAAAAAAAATTGATATCTCTAAATACCTCCTAAATATATCATCATGGTATCTAGTTGCCTAAAATATGGGATTTGGGTAACTATATTATCAGTGTATCATATTATCAGTGTATATATTTGAACACTTATCAAAGCAAAGTTATCACGAAAACCTTTTTTTTCAGAGAAGTACAAAGGTCCAATCTTTATTTTCGCACATAACTTCCTTGATTTTTTTTTATCCTCGTCTCTTTCTCACACCTCTATCCTCATCCCTGATTCTTCCTATAATAGTTTCGTAACAACAAAACAAAACAAAATATCTTGCTTTCTCTGCTCACCGGCACTTTGCCGTATACGTTTTTTCTCTCTCTCTACCTTCTAACTTTTCACTTCTTTTTCCCTGGTTTCTTATCAAATCCTCTCAGCCTAGGATTTTTTGAGATTTCCCATCTTACTTGTCCTTCTCTGATTTTCATTACAAAAGCTATTTTCAAGAGAAAAAAAATTTTTTTTTTTTACTAATGAGCACTTGCTCTGCCTTTTGCTTACTGCATTAAAATTTCATGTCCCCCTCTCCTTCCACTTGGATTATCTTTGGTTTTATACTTCTTCTACAGGTTAAACTGAAAATTTTCTTTCCTAGACATAAAAAAGAAAAAAGAAAAAAAAAGACAGGATTTTCTCTTATCTTCTTTCTTTAGACTAGAATTTTTATTTCCTCTTTTAGATCTTTATATTTTCTCTTGAAAGAACCTCATCTCCATAAAATTTAGGATCTTTTTTTTCAAATCTGTATTTTCTTTAGAACATTATTTATCTACTTTATATCATTTTTAGAAGCATCATTTATCTTCATTAGAGCATTGTTTATCTTCTTTAGGTGCATCTCTATTTTTTAAGAAAACATATTTTTCTTTTTAGAAGCATCTTTATCTTGTTTTTTAGAGAGCTAAAAAAATAAAATAAAAAGCAAAACGTTGGACACAAAAAAAAAAAAAATTTTCATGCATAGTCTTGTAGTTATGTCCATAGTTTGTTATAACGTAGTTATTACGTCTATTGTATAGTCTAGACCCTGTAGGATGAGTATGACTAGACCTACTGGACATTATGGCTCAGTTCCCTGGTTCTATCCTGTCTCAGGTCAGACGATGTTGAGTTTCAATGGCTTTATGATCCCACAAATAGGTGTTGTATATCATTTTTGACGTATTTACATCCCCCACATGAATAAAGAGAGAACCAGTGACAACTCTGTCCTGCTGGTACTCAAGACACTGTCAGACCAAAGTTATACTACGAAATAAGCCTCAAACTAGACAACTTGGGAAGAGTACTTTCATGCCAAGAAAGCACCTTACAACTGTAGCCCTGTACTAGTGGCTTCAGAACAGTACCAGACAACCGTCGTTGCATTCAGAACATCAAAACCCCACGAGGACCAAATTTGAGTTCAATCGAACCACTCAAAAGGGTTCTACGCCCAAATTACCTCAAATGGGTAGGTTTTATGCTATCGTGGTGCGGCTTCACTGAACCAGTCACCCAATCATGGAGGCTACGACTTCACATCTTGGGATGGAGTTCAAGGATCTACAGAACCTTCGTCTGGAATCAGAAAAAAGCCAAAACTTGGACATGTTCTTAATCACGGCGACCCCGTCATTTTGACATAAGGCATGCACCATGACGGGACCCAGAGTCAAACTTCTCTTAGAAAGACCATGAGCACGAAACTACAAAAATCAGAGTTTCAAGAGGAAGATATCTCGAACCTCGTAAAGCACAACTTGAGATCCGTGCATCAGATCATCGTGAAACTGAGTTCAATGAGACCTTCTCAACTGTAAACTGGTATAACTGTTGTACTTAATCTAAGGTAAGATAAGCACAAATCCCAAGGTTACATAATAAAGCAGGTCTGCCTGGTCACCGAGATCTTAGGGAATGTTGCAAATGAAGACCAAAACAAACCAAACTTGGTTCAAAATGACTGTGACAGTCTCCTATTTCATTTGCAAACAAAGTAAAGACATAGAATATCACAGGTTGAAAACCCTTAGGGCTTAAGTTTCATCTCAATCAGACGCTCTAGGACAAAGTTATGGCCGAAATACTAAAAAAGGATAGGCCACACGCTATTCTCGTGTGCCTTCCCTGTACCAGTTGACATTAATGAATATTGATTTTCACAATTTCAGGCTCAACTTTGGAAGGCCGTATCTCCCTCGTCTTGAGTCGGATCAAGCCTTAATTTTTTGAGCGTGTTCGTCTCGTTATGTTGAGCGTTTTGATATGTGGCACGTCTGATGACGAAGCTCGAGAAGGGAAAAAGCTAGAGAGAAGTTGATGATTCGTGACAAGAGTTGCTGGAAATTCAGCAGCGAGACGTCTCCCTCGAACGACCGTATCACGACTCTCACACAACAGATCGACACGAAATCAGTTGTATTGCATGCATAAGGTCTGAGGTTACATCTGGGCCAAACCTCGCACTTGATGAACTGTTAGATTTGGCGTATGAAGACGTTAAAGTTGTTGTAAAATTCCAGTTGCCGTAAAATTCCAATTGCCGAAATCCAAATTCCGGCCAAAAATCCAAAAGTGGAATATCCTCGTTTGGGTCCGAAATCGAGCAGCTTTTATTGCAAAACGATCGTGACGGCATGATCAATACAATTCAGCGAAGAAATCATGAAAATATGTCAAGAAACGAACGCAATATCAATTCAAAGTTTTCAAGTTTCTTACAAGTTTCATGTCACATGATCATGGTCTAAAAACGTGATCAAATCGATCGTCATTCTGAACCAAATAAGAAAACACTCATCTTTTGGCTAAACGAATGCCAGAGAAACCCCGAATCAACCTTGGAAGATTACACACGTTCTATGGCAAATACATGGATTGGTTTGAAATTTCGCGTATTGTTGGACAGAGGCAAAATCATCATTTTACACCTATTTTTAGATTTTCTTTTAATTCAAATAAATTGTATTTTTTAACAATTAGGGTAAATTTTAAACATCCACCCATGTTTTGATCTCGCTTTTATATATATCACGTTATACCTCAATATAAAAAACCCCAACTTAATGAATAAAAATTAAGATTTTTGCTTGAGTTTGTGGGCCACGGTCTGGAGGGACAAAGAGGAGAGAGAAAAAAGGTTTAGTACCTTTGAGTTAAGATAATTTTCTCTCCTCATCTCTTTTCTCTCCTCCTCTCTTTTTTCTCATCTTCTCTCTTTCTCTCTCATCTTCTCCTTTTCTTTTTTCTCTCTCCTCTCTTTTTTCTCTTTTTTCTCTCTTTCTTTCTATCTCTTCTCTATCTTCTTTCCTTTCTCTCTCTTTCCTTCTTTTCTCTTCTTCTCTTTCTTTCTTTTTTTTTTTTCTCTTTTTTTTCTTTTTCTCTCCTCTTTTTATCTAGCTCGGCAGTACTTATGGTCGAGCACGACATGCCTTTTGCTTAAAATAAAAAACCTTCACTTCCCATGTTCTTTCGTATCCACCTTTATCTTTTCACTATGTGTACTCCTCGCATGTCCACCTTAACACCATTTTTCCTCATATATACTCACTTTCCATCCTGTTAAAAAAAACACCCGTTGCAAATCACGTCTACTTGCTCCATGTTTGGCTGCCTCCCCTTCTTTTTTTAACGTTGTCCCCTCACATTGCCGCTGTTATGCATCCTCACATTCACTTTTTCCCTCTCACTGTTTATGCTCGCTCTTGTCCATCCGTACCTTTCTCCTTATCGCCGTACACGATTTCCAGCTTATCGCCGTGCACGACTTTCACCGTATCGCCGTGCACGACAACTCCCGCCCAACACCGACGCCGTGCGTCACAGCGGAGCCCGCACACCACCATCGTCGCACGCCACTCTTCTCTTGCCGAGCCACTCTCCAACCACACTGCCACCCATCTTCTTCTCCCATCTACTCTGCTGCTTTCCCTCTCAAAAATTTCTAATTTCTTATAACCATCCGCAACCATCTCCCCAACCAGCAATCCATCGCAGCCATCTCCGTCTTTCCCTTCTTCAATCACCCACGACCCACACCAGCCATCACCTCTTCCCCTTCCTCTGCCACACCCACCTGCTCTCTTTCCCTACTCTTCTTGCTGCAATAACCTGCAGCCAATCACTGCCCTGTCACCTGCTATCTCCACCTTGCTGCCCCATACCTCTGCTGCTCACCACCTAATCCTCCACGAATTCCGCCACTTCACTGCGCCCTTACCCTGCTGACCCATCGTCTACAACTCGCAGCCTGCTCTCACCTTTCCCATCCTCTTCCTTCGCAGCCCTCTCTCGCCTTTTCCCTCTCTCTCATGACGATCGACCACCCACTGATCACCTCCCATTCTCTCCCTTATTTATTTATTTATTTTCTCTCTCTAAAAAACCCACAAAAGAAAACCCACTTCGTTTTCTTTTCATTGTTTCGTTTTCGTCAAAGTTGCGTTCACTGCTCCTTGCTCTCTATTTCGTTTAAGCCTCTATCTCCTTCTTCCTTTTTATCTCACGTTTTCATCCCAGCCTCTCACATAAAAACCCAATAAGAGGCCCCTCTCTTCATTCCTCCTGTTGCCCCCTTTCTCCTTTTCGTTACTCTCTCGTCCAAGCCCTTGTTTTTTATCAAACCCTTTCATTCAAATAACCCAATATCCAATTCTCTCTTTCTCTCTCATCCAAAGAACTCAACAAAAGCCCTCTCTGTCTAACTAATCTACCCAATGAGCAAACCCACTCTCTCTCTTAATCAATCTTTTTTTCTTTATATTTTATTCCACCATCTCATTTTACTTCTTCTACCACGTTCCTTTCATGTTATTCCCTTCCCTTCATTTTATTTTATTTCACTCACTCATTTTATTTCCCCTTGTCCTGTGTTATTTTATTTATTTTATTCCACTTACTTTATCCCACCGTACTTTACTCTATTCCACTCATTATCTCATCTTTTTTTTTTTTTTACTCCACTTCATTTTATTTATTTTACTTCACTTCATTCTATTTTAATTTTTTTAATTGTAATCCTATTTTTTAGTTTTATGTTATTTTAATTCATCTATCTTATTTTCATCTCATTTTTTATCACTCTTTTTTCGCTTTCTTCTCTTTTGGAAGACCTAGAGAGAGTCAAGCTAGTCTTCATCTCTCATCTTTCTCCCCTTTGATCGTTTGACCAGAAGGCAGGCTGAGCCTGGTACTCGTGCGAGTCTTGGTGTCGAGTAGTTTAGCAGTCATGCCGGTCTGAGTCACCATGCCCGTCTAGCTGCCACGTTAGACTAGCTGTTACGTCAGGCTGGTCGATGTTGGTTTTTGTCGTTGAGTAGTTAATCCACCACGTCGGTTTGAGGTACCATGCCCGTCTTGTTACCACGTCAAATCAGTCACCATACTGGTCTAGCCACTGTGCCATGCTAGCCGCCCGGTCAAACTTCTTCTCTCACTTTCACTTCTTTTATCTCTTTTCTTCTCTTCTCTTCTCTCACTTCTTCGTCTCTCCTCCCATTTGGAAGGGTTTAGTGAGAGTCAAGCTGGCCTTCGCCTTCTTTCTTATTCCTCTTCTTCTCTCCTTCAAAGACAAACACTTCCTTTCTCTCTATCTTCCCCTTTTCTATTTCTTTCTTGTAAAATATGTACTGAGAGTCCCTTGTGAAGAAGACACCGTGAGGCTATCGAATTGATACGGATTCTCCTATGTTATTTTCTGTTTCTTCCTTGAGTACACACTCACATGTGCACTCGCCCTATAACAAGGTGGGGACCTATGCCCCACTCGTCTGTACTTTTAATGTATGTGTGTGTGTTTGCAGGAAAGGAGAAAACAAGTCAAGGGAGGCGATTCCAAACCAGTCACATGCCAAGGGGGCATTCCAACGTGATCTAAGAGGGTGCCCATGTGAGCTAGCCTAAGTGTGTCATGGACCTACGTGAGGTAAGTCTCGCCTCACGACCTTAATTCCTCTCTCATTAGTTGGTACTCCTGCCCATGTCTTCTTTGCACGGTTCTCGAGAGAGCGATCTCAGGTCCCGAGTCCATCTTGAACCTGGAACCACGCCATCAGGTCAACTCGACCTAGGGGCGAGATCGAGGTACGTAATCAATAATAGAAAATCGTCTAAACCATCGCTACAAGTTTATGGAAAAGCTTCCAGGATCTGGCAATAGTGGGAGGCCCCTCAGAGAGGGATGGTTTCGTCATTAGCTCAAAAAGTTTTAGGGGCATTTTGGTCATTGTACCTAATTTCAGGATTTTGTTCTAAATTCTTTTAATTCTAATTAAGCTTAGTTTTTGAGCATTCACCCCTATTTGGTGAGTTCTTTATGTAAATAAGCTTAGGTCAATTGTAGAAGGGCAAATTATTCATCACTCAAATAGAGGCATCACATTTGTTTTCACATGTCATTTGTTTCTAAACCCTTTAATCCTGTCGAGAGGAGAGAGAAAACTTTCAAAGGGAGAAAATATCCTTGAGTGCACGGTCTCATTCCTTCTCTTTCACCCCGAGCCTTCTCTCTCTTCCTCTCTAATCGTTACCTACCCTGCGCAGTAACCCCGTCCGCGACAAACGCTCCGCCACGAGTGAACCCAAGAGTTCTAACCCTCGGGCCACTGCTCTAACTTCCTCTCGTACAATTGAGTTGAGCCGAGGGACGTGTACGCTCTCTCCCTCAGTCACTCGGGAGGAGTCAACCTGAGCTAGTAGTGAAGAGGGATCCAACTCTTTGATTAGCTTAAGTGCTCGAACGCCCAACGCTCACGTGGAGAGGAAGATTTTCACCACCCTTCCTTTGCACTCTATCCTTTTGCCAGTCAGCCTCCTCGAGAGAATCGTCATTATGAGGAATAATCGAACCCACATCGCAATTACAAGCACGACAGAGAGAGAAGCAACGTATTGAAGACATGAAGAGAGTCCATGTCCAAATTGCACTCGCAGACAGTCGGAGGGCTTCGTTATTGTTCTAAGAAGGCGAACTGCCCGGGTGTGTCCCTCGAACCCCAAACAGGGAAGTAAGCGTCTGAACGTATCCCTGCTGTAAAATCTCTCTCGTTGTTGGTTCCTATCCGCACTTAGGAGAGCCTGCGTACGCACACCCATGAACATGTGACGCGTGCGCCCTCCACGGTTGTTTAAGAGAGGATTTTGTCCCCTGCGCATCCATCCCATCCACACGTGAGGACCTAAAGGAAATCCAGCCCCGATAAACTGACGACTCCACTAGGGACACGCCACACTATAGTTGACTTGGACTGTTTTCAGGCGAAAACTTATATTCTTTCTCTCTTTAAAATTGCAATGGGATTCTGTTACCCCTCCTTTGTCCATTTTGGGAATTTCTTCATCCCCATATTTGAGACCTCATTTGTGGCGAGCGGATCAGTTGATCTTGCCTCCCTCACATCCTACTCAAGTGGCCTGACTAGCCCTGCCATCCTAGTCCAACTTAGGAAAACTCGGGGCACGGGCACTGAAACCCCTTGTCCCTCCTCCTTCCGCATCAAAGGGAAATCCATTGATGTCAACTGCATGGGTGGCATCGCAACCGCTCCTTCGCATAAGCACCCAGTCACTGGTGGACACCCCGCCAGTCGAAAGCTTCAACGTGGTCCCTACGCCACTACTCCTCTTCGCTCGATGGGTCCCAATAAGACCACCGTCTCTATGGGTAACCAAAAGGTAAACCCACCTATGTCGCACAAATGTGTCGTTAGCACTAGCATGTCACTACACACACCACACTCTAACAATCCCTATGCCAGTCCTCGCGGCCCTGCAACCACCGCATACACATGCACTCACGTCATTGCTGATGGTCTAACCATCAATGTGATAAGACAGGGCTGGCAACAGCCCACCCCAGTCTCCTCAACTGCTTCAAGTTTCTTCAGACCCAAACTCAACATAGGTGGTTCCAATACCACCAATGCCATGCATATTAATCCTATAGCTTGGGGCAGCCCAAAGGCTATAACCAAATGAGCACACAACTTTCGAGATAATCGAAGGTCCCACAAGCAAGTGCACATGCATGCTGGAGGCTCTAAGGCCACTCAAATCAAATTGGCGAGTATTGCAAATACTTAGTGTCTCACTTCACAAGGGGTTGGGCTTAGAACCACCCCAAACACTGCTGTGGATCGTGCACACACATGAAGATCCAAGGATGCTGTCTGTGGGAAGGGGAAAAGAGCGTCCGTCGCACCCTTAACTGCCCCAAAGCCATTCACTAAATGGTACTCGAAGAAATTCCCCTTGAGCATCATCTTCTCCAATCCTCCTTTCCTGCACGTGCGAGCTAGCCCTCGTGGCAGGGCTCGAGATAAGAGGACACCCTTGGCGACGACCAGCCTGCCGCCCCTTCTTCGGACTGTTCTAAGTCCCAAAGGCTTACTGCGAGCTCCCTTCTTCACAGGCGACATACTTTGCCTCTGTCAAGCGAGCCAGTCGGGAAGGAAATTGGAATCGTTCTCGATTCTGGGGAAAGATCTACTAGAGCTTGCAGTTTAAACAAGCGAGGGGCATGGAAGTGCCTCTCCAAGAGCAAAAATTAAGGTCTTCCACCTCAGGAGGCCTTATGAAACAAAACAAGTTCGAACCGTTGCAAGACGCGGAAGAACCTGAAACGAGCAACACTATTCACTACTACGTCATCGAGGCATAGAAAGGTGGGCCTCCTCGATTCGACCCTCAGCCCCAAGGTCATCATGAGAAAATAAAGGGAATATGCTTCGAAAGTTGTCTTAAGCCTGACCAACCTGAATGTTGGCCCCAAGGCCGTTAAACGCCAAGCCTGGCAGTGGCGAAACCTAGAGATCTATTAAATCCAATTGGAGAGAGGTATCAAGGGAGTCGAACGGAGCTGACTCTTCAAATAGAGAAGCATGCCACATGTTAGTATTCCGTCAAGGATGTATGGCAGTCCCGGTTGACGGGATGCGATTACAGTTAGGAAGAAGGCTAAAACCAGATTAGAGGCCTCCCTCATCCAAAACCCTAAAATACCCGGGGTCACCACCGATTCCCTATTCAGAGCCCACCACTTTCCTCCATAAACTACCCTCTTTCTTGAATCACCCTGAAACCGCACCAATTTCTCATACAAACACGTTGCTTGCCCACGCCTAGAGCCTCACGCCGGCGCAGTCCTCACCCCAACCTATTCCCCTTGTGCCTGTTCTAGCTGCACGGTCTAGCCAGCCTTCTCGGTCTAAACCTGTGACAACGGCTGATGCTTCCCAGACAGCTATGACGAACCCTTCTCCCCCAAAAACCATCCCATTGCAACCTGCTCCCCTCAAATCAGCGGAGAACTGAGGAACTACCCTTCCCAAGACCGACAAAGTTAAATATGAGATGATCGGCCCCCTAAGAAAACTTCCAGCTCTCCTGGGTATCTATGATGCCCTCATATTGTCTAATGACCTCCGAATGGCCCTGGTACAAGCATTCTTCAGTACAAAAGTCGAGGTAGGCCTTGTAATACTCAACAGTTGCTTGGCTATCATGTTTTTAGACGATGACTTACAACTGGGGGAGAAATCGCACAAATGACCCCTTTTCGTGACAGGCGAGCTGCACGCCTGTCTGGTCAACCAAATCATGCTGGACGGAGGATCAGCAGTGAACCTAATGCCCCAAAGGATCCTTACGTGGATTGGGTTGCGCATGGACCAACTTGAACCTACAAGCCTAACAGTTCAAGGATTTAATCAATCTGGAGAAAAGCCGATTGGTACGATCCAGCTCAAACTCAGAATTGGAGATTTGAACACTATCACTTTATTCCATGTCATTCACACAAATACCTCTTATAACATCCTATTGGGTCGTGCCTAGTTGTATGAGCATGGTGTGGTTCCGTCCACGCTTCATTAATGTTTCAAATATAGCCGAGATGGGAAACAACATGCAGTCTATGCTGACAAACGATTGTTCCCCATCGCTGAATCACACTATGCCGATGAAAAATATTATTTTGCAAATCAAATACACTCTCAGTACCCTTCATTTCATGCGAAAGCTCGTACGGACCTGAAATTGACAGAAACTGCCCCAACCTCTCATGAGGATGTAGAAAACATGACATGATCCCTTAATCATCTTTCTCAAGAGGAAAATAGATATGAGAGAATAATCCCTCTGACCCTTGTTAACGTGAACCTCACCTCACCCCCAAAAGACACAACAGGTCAAAAACCGAAGAGGAAGTTTCACCCCCAGTTCCCTCAGCACAAGAATCCTTGTCAGTGGAAGCTCAGCGTGAGCGTAGCAGAGGTGCAATTGCTGGTTTAGGGCCACAGACATCTATAGTCACTTATGCTCAAGATGGCATGAAAATGCTACATATCCTCATCCCCCTTCTCGAAGTTGAGACGACGCATACAACTAACGTAGAACGAAAACCTGATCAGAATGTCTTATGCATCCCTGTCTCTCTAAAAAGGGGGGATGGTGCCTCCACTTCTCAAATCAGTTATCCCACAAATCGGCTCAAAGTTTTGCAAATACCTAAGGTGTTGTATGTTGAAAAGACTAAAGGAAACTTGCCTTGATCCCCCGCAATACATCAGCAGAGCCCCTCCAAACTACAAATTCCCGAAGTCCTGCCCCTTTCTATTCTTGATAAAGGAAGAAATGAAACCAAGCTCACATACCAGGTTTACCACACACAGGACTCCCAAAAGACTCTATTCTTTCCAACCTCCCTGTCAGAGGCTCAACTCGCTTGCCGGGAGACAAGGAGTGGTCCGTCCTCCCCCATCCACCATCCGTGCACGAATGGATGTGAACTGTCGTGCGCATTGTGGGCCACTATGTGTGAATGGATGTGAGCTGCCGTACGCAATGTGGGCCGCCGTGAACAATTGGATGTGAGCTGCCGTGTGTGATGTGAGTGTGAGCTGCCATATGCAGCTGAATATGGTAGTCTAGGGGACTTATTCATCTTTTCTCTCTTGTTTGCTTGCTCTCTCTCTCTCTCCTGTACATGCTGCCTTGTGTACCACTTGTCCTTTGCATGCTACCTTGTGTGCCACTTGTCTTGTGCATGCTACCACACCCCTTTCCTTTTATTTTTTGTACCCCACTTCACACCCTACCTTGAGGTTTGTTCTCTCTTCTCCCTGCCCTCTCTCAAGCACGCAATCCCTCTCTAGCCTTAAGAGCCTAGGAGCTTGAATCCAACCTTAGAGCTTGGCATTGAAGTGAACCTCTGTAGAGTACTTTGGATCTTTACTTAGTGTTGTAAGTGGATCTAGATTCCATGTTTTCATGCCTTGATTGATGCATGATTAATTTTTTTGTAAAATTATGAAATTGAATTATGATTATGAATGTGATTGTGAAAATGGGTGTAGAAATATATTGCTGAAATTCTGCTAAGTATTCTACTAAGCATGTACTATGTTTCCAGAACCATGACTGCCATTTGAGTAACTGTTTGCGAACCGAAAATATCTTTGTTGATTATGAAATTTTGTGTGGAAATACCTCTTTGAGTTTATTTTAAGAAGAAAAAGACCCCAAATCAATATATCTTTTGATTGGAAAGTTATGAGCCATTTTCCAGAACATGCTAGAATTATGAAAGGAAAGTTTCCATAAACTTAACATGTTTTTGTATTGAACGATTTACTGACCAAATAATATCCAAATGAGTTAAAAATAATTTTAAATGAAAGATGAGTGAGTCTACGGTAAATATAGTTTTGGAATCAAAATGAAATTCCTTGTGGTTAGGAAATTATGCCCCTTTTACTATGAAGAGGTCACTATAGTGATGAAAGGAAATTTTCCAGAAACTTAACATGTTTTTCTATTGAACTATTTACTCACCAAATCATGTTAGAATGAGCTCAAAAAACTGTTGAATGAAATATGAGTGAGTCTACTGTAAATATGGTTTTGGAATCAAACAAAATTCTCTGTGGTTTGGAAACTATTTCCCTTTTTCTATGAAGAGGTCACCGTAGTGATGACAGGAAATTTTCCAGAAACTTTATATGTTTTTGTATTGAACTGTTTACAGACCAAATCATGTCAGAATGAGCTCAAACTACTTTTGAATGAAATATGAGTGAGTCTACTGTAAATATGCATCTGGAATCAAATTTTTTTTTCATATGGTTTGGAAATTATGTCTTTTTTCTATGAAGAGGTAACTCTAGTGATGACAGGAAAGTTTCTAGAAACTTTACATGGTCTTGTATTGAACGGTTTACTGACCAAATCATATTCAAATGAGCTCAAACCACTTTTGAATAAAATACGAGTGAGTCTACTATAAATATGGTAGTAATCAAAACAAATTCCATGTGGTTAGGAAATTATGCTCCTTTATCTATGAAGAGCTCACTATAGTGATGACATGAAATTTTCTACAAACTTTACATTTTTTGTATTGAACGGTTTTCTAACCAAATCATATCTGAATCAGCTCAAACTACCTTTGAATGAAATATGAGTGAGTCTAATATAAATATGGTTTCGAAATCAAAACTTAATTCCCTGTGGTTTGGATATTATTCCCCTTTGTTTATGAAGAGGTCACTGTAGTGATGACAGGAAAATTTTCAGAAACTTTTACATGTCTTGTATTGAATGGTTTACTGACCAAATCATGTACGAATGAGCTCAAAACTCTTTTGAATGAAATATGAGTGATTCTACTTTAAATAATGTTTTGGAATCAAAATGAAATTCCTTGTGATTTGGACATTATGCTCTTAAAGGTGGACTGTGTTCACTTCTCAAACCAGCAAAATAATTCTTATACTTGTGTGCATTAAAGTATGCTCTTTGGTTGCAAGAATTCATGATAATGATATAGGATCTGTTATGATATAAAAGCATGTTGTAAGATACGCCCTATTACGATATGTGTACATGACTATGATACACATTCTGCAGTGATATATGTGCATAATTCTGAGATAATTGATGTGTACATGATATGTGTGTATAATTTGGAGATAAATGCTATGTAAGTGATACGTGTGCATGATTTTGAGACAACCTAAGTGATATGTAATTTTTTCAGCTTGCTTTGAGTGTAGCATGGCCGTCATGTGTTTTGATAAGAATGTGCTCTAATAAGACTGTGCTCTGACAAGAATATGTTATGATAAGAATGTGTTCTGATAAGACTATGCTCTATAAGAATGTGTTCTGATAAGAATGTGCTATGATAAGACTGTGCTTTGATAGGAATGTGTTTTGATAAGCATATACTCCAATAAAAGTGTGCACTACACAATGGGTCATCCTTTGGTAGTGTAATGTGATCTGATAAGAAAGTTGTGCCGGCAGTTGAGATATTTCTGTAACTCTCTATGATAGGATTGGAGCTAGGATGATTATTTCTGTTGGGATGGGTCGTGCCCCCCAAATTTCTGTATGAGGCACTATCCATTGGGATCCTTTTGGTAGTGTAACGATCTCTCGTCAGAAGGGCACATGAGAGGTCGTGTCTTACAAGTCCAGTGTCTATCAAAAGCTCCAAAGCGCACTGGGATTGTGTGTGTGTGTGTGTGTGTGTGTGTGTGTGTGTGTGTGTGTGTGTGTGTGTGAAGGCATTACAAAGTGGGTTACCCACTTGTTATTATCTTCCCTCTCGAGTGATAGTAGAAGTTCTAAACAATGAGATTGGCTTGGCCTAATGAATAAGGCTTGTACTTCGGGAGTAGGTGAATTAAGGTGTGAGTTGGTTAACGTCTGTTAATGGGTTTATACTTATTATGCTTGTTGAGTTATAGTTATGATGACTGTTATGATGCTTGTGATGGAAAGATTTGATAAATTGCTAATTCATATGATATCTGCATTGTAATTGCATATCCCTGAAAAGAATCATTTACAACTCATTGCTAGATATAAATGTGAAGCTTGGCATCTGGATCTACTTATTGGGCTTCATAGCTCATCCCTTTGACTTTCTTCAATGTAGAGTGATAACTTGTGATTTGAGGGGGATGGTTAGGCAATCGCAGCTAACAGTTGGAGCCCCGAACTCGGCGAGGAAGCTTCTTTTGATTGTAGGTTTTAGATGGTGGTGGATTGATTGAGAGGTTTATGAAACTTGCACCTCCAGCATTCTCGGGACACAAAGGAGAGGAAAAGGCTGAAAAATGGAGGAGGCAAGTAGAAAATATCTTCGAAGTGTTATATTGTTCTTATGAGAAGAAAGTGAGATTGGGGACCTTTATGATAGAAGGAGATGTTAAGCACTGGTGGGGTTTGGTGAGGCAATCCTGGAAGGAGACAGGAACTGCGAAAACTTGAGAAAGTTTTCTAGTGGAATTTAGTGAAAAGTACTTCGTTGATTCAGTTTGAGACAGAAAAAAAGTGGAATTTATTGAGCTATAGCAAGGGAGACTGTCAGTGGAGCAGTATGCAACTAAATTTACAGAGCTCTCCTGCCACGTGCCACATATCATCAATACAGAGGCATGTAAGGCAAGAAAGTTTGAAAGGGGCGTCCGACCAGATATAAGAGGGAAAGTAATATTAGCCAACCTTAAGACTCTCTCCCCGTTAGTGGACCTTGCTATGAAGATCAAGAGGGATTGTGAGGAGTTCCAGCTAAGGAAAGAAGGGAGAGAAAGGTCCGTGCAGCCTGGAAGTTTTGGAAGGAAGACTCGGTCGCCTTCTAGGAGAGACTTTAGGGGAAGGGCAAACGAAGACAACGTAAAAAATCAAAAGACCTTTCGGGCGATGTGAGGGAGAACCAGTGCCCAACCTACTCATACTGTGGATTGACAACCATTTTGCAGCAGAGTGCTACAAGAAATCGAAAACATGTCTTAGGTGGGGAAAGCCTGACCACTGGATCAACGACTGCCTTATGGTAAAGCCGGAAAACCGAGACTCAAGGTCGAGTATTTGCACTCAAAGAGTAGGACGCGAAGGCGTCTACCTCAGTGATCAGAGGTACGCTCTTTGTTTGTGATAGAGAAGCTAAAATCTTGATTGACCCTGGTTCTTGTTATTTTTTTGTTGCACCTCATTTTGCATGTCATCTAAATATTGAACCTTCACTTCCTGACTACATTAGTAGTGTGCATGCCTGTGGGGGATTCTAAGTTGCACTTTGTTGATATCAAGGAGGTTCCCCCTCTACATTTTATTTCGGCCCTTCGGGCTTACCATCTTTTAGCAAAAAAGTTGTGTTGGATACTTTGCCTATGTGGTACAGAATCGGGACGTCCAGTCCAAGTTAGAAGAGATACCAGTAGTAAGAGATTACCCAGAAGTTTTTCATGAGGAATTGTCGTCTTTACCTCCAGTAAGGGAGATAGAGTTTAAGATAGAAGTGGTCGTTGACACTACTCCCATCTCTAAAGCCCCTTATTGGATGGCCCCAGTAGAATTGAAGGAGCCGAAGGAGAAATTGCAGGAGTTGTTGGATAGAGATTCATTCGACCTAGTCTGTCACCTTATGGTGCACCGGTTCTGTTTGTGCAAAGAAGGATGAGTCCATGAGACTTTGCATAGACTATAAGTAGTTGAATCAAGTAACAGTGAAAAAATAAGTACCCCCCCCATTTGTTCGATTAGCAGAATATGATTTTGGGGACAAAATCCTTTTAAGCGGGGGATGATGTAAGGACCCAGACTTTTCACTGCCTTGTACGAATGGATGTGAGCTGCCGTGCGCGTTGTGGGCCGCTGTGTGAGATTGGATGTGCGCTGCCGTGCACGTTGTAGGCCGTCGTGCGTGAATGGATGTGAGCTGCCGTGCATGTTGTGGGCCACCGTGCGCGAATGTATGTGATCCGCAGTGCATGATGTGGGCCGCCGTGTGCGAATGGATGTGAGATGCCATGCGCGTTGTGGGTCGAATGGATGTGAGTTGCTTGCGTGATGTGGGCCTCCATGCACGAATGGATGTGAGCTGCCATGCGCACTGTGGGCCCCTGCACGAATGGATGTGAGTTGTCGTGCACGTTGTGGGTCGCCATGCATGAATGGATGTGAGCTGCTATGCTCGTTGTGGGCCGCCTTACGCAAATGGAAGTGAGCTGCGTGCACGTTGTGGGCTTCCATGCGTGAATGGAGGTGAGCTGCCGTGCACGATGTGGGCCACATTGCGTGAATGGATGTGAGCTGCCATGTGTGTTGTGGGCCATCGTGCACGAATGGATGTGAGCTGCCATGTGCAATATGGGCCGCTGTGCACGAATAGACGTGAGCTACTGTACATGATGTGGGTGTGAGCCGTCGTGCGCAGTTGAATATGATAGTCCAGTCGACTTCTTCTTCTTTTCTCTCTTGTTTGCTTTCTCTCTCTCTCTCTCCTTTGCATGCTTCCTTGTGTACCACTTGTCCTTTGCATGCTGTCTTGTGTTCCACTTGTATTGTGCATGTTGCCACCCCCCTTTCATTTGCTTATTTATACCCACTTCCCACCCTACCTTGAGGTTTGTTCTCTCTCTTCTCCCTGCCCACTCTCTAGCACGCCCGCCCTCTTTAGGCTTAAGAGCTTTGGAGCTTGAATCTAACCTTGGAGCTTGGTATTGAAATGAACATGTGTAGAGTACTTTGGATCTTCACTTAGTGCTGTAAGTGGATCTAGATTCTTGATTTATGATTCATGGCTTAATGTGTTTAACCTGTAAAAAATTCTGGTGGAATCTCTTTGGTGTTTGACTCTAAATGATGTATTGTGTGTTTGTGTGCTATAGTATTGCTTATAGAATTTGTTTCTCTTGGATGCTTAGGTCTTTGGGCGCCCTTCTAAGCGTGACCTGATTGTGTGTGCATGCTTCAGTGGATTGTTTAGAGAGAAGTGCCATGGTTGAACCCCCTTTGTATGATAATAAAGTGTACGATTTTGAGGACAAAATAATTTTTTTTTTGGGGGATGATGTGATGACCCAAAATTTTCTTGGCTGAGTTGTGCAGCGCTGGTTGTGAAGAGGAAGAAGAGACCTGCGCCGACTGAGTAGGAGTGAAAGGCTAGCGCCTGTTGGAGTTGTATGAAAGGCCAACACCTGTTGGAGTAGTGTGAAGAGGTCAGCGCCGGTTGTGTTGGAGGAGGAGGCCAGCACCGATTGTGTTGCCCAGCTCCGGTTGTACAGCGTCCGCTGTGAAGGGGAAGAAGTGTCAGCGCCGATTGAGTTGCCTAGTGCCGGCTGAAGTTGTGGCCAGTGCCGGCTGAGTGGAGGAGAAGTGTACCAGTGCCGGTTGTGTTTCTGAGTGAGCTAGCGCCGACTGTGTTGAGGTGTAACGCCGGTTGTGTGAGAAGGCGTAGCGCCGGCTGTGAAGAGAGATGGACCAGCCGGTTGTATAACGCAGTGCGTAAACAGAGTCACCGCTGTTCGTGAGTGGTTGAGTGCATGGTAGTCTAGGAGCTCTCTCGCTCTCTCTCATAATCATTTTGTTTTCCATGCTTGTTGTACCCATAATCATTATGTCTCCATGCTTGTTCATGCATATCATTTAGCTTTGCATGAATGACACTTGTCACTTGCTGCCGTTTCCTCTTTTATACATATAGCCCTTCTCATCCCACTCAGGAGCTTTGGCCCCCTCTCTCCCGCGTTTTGCTCTTTCTTTCTCTCTCTCTCTAAAACACGTAGAGTCTCATGTTGGGGAGCTTGGAGAAGTGGCTGTGTGCAGGAGTTTTGGAGCAAGTTTAGAGCTCAAGGTAAGTAGATCACGTTATTGTGTGTTTTAGTATGAAGCTTGAATTGAAGCATGAATCTAAGCATGTATGAAGAATGATTTAGGCATGAATAAGAGTGAAATTAAGCATGATATTAGCATGGGATTGTATAGAAATTTGTGTGGAAGAATAAGATTTGCATGTGTGTTTGTGCTCGATTTTCCAGAAATTTAGGATCATTTGTACAATATGATATGCACCGTTGTGATTTCTGTTGAGTCTTAAAATTTGTGGGTTGATGCTCTTGTGAGTCTAGTTTAAGCTAGAATTGGTTTCATGTGATTATCTTGTATACTTTAGAAGTTATGCTTTGATCTTTGAGGTATGTTATGCTAGACTGTGGAATTCCAGGGAGAATTGGGGTTTTTGTGTCTCATTGTTGACCTATCAAATGATCTCAAAATTGCTTCAAATCACCCCCATTGGAAATATTTCTGAGTCTATTTTGAGTTTGATGCTTATGTCTAAATAATATTCTTGATAGATTGGAAGATGATGTGAAATGTGCATGAATGTCACTGTTATCAAATTGTGAAAATTTTCAGGAACATCGCTTTTATTGTACTGAGACTTTGCCTGATCTATTGGAGTCCAAATGACATGAAATCATAGACATTTGAAAGATGCATGAGTATATTTTGATTTTTTGTTTTGACCTTGCTCTGATTCTTTATTTATGTAAAGTTATACTTAGAAACATGCCAGTAGATCACCGTAGACAGTTTTGATAAAAACACCAATATGATGTCTCTGATGTCAAGAGTTTTGAACAACCAAATGAGGTTCGATTTCTTCCAAACCACTGCCATTTGAAATATTTTTGAGATCACAGATTTAGAACTTTTCGAAATTCTCCCTAATTTGAGAGTTACATGATTAATTATAACAATATGTCACTATGGACAGATTTTATAAAATTCAGAATTTATGCTTCTGTCGTCACATATTTTGACTAGCCAAAAGGGGTCCATTTTATTCCAAACCACTACCATTTGAACGGTTCATGAGTCAGATTAAATGCAAATGTTGAGCACTTTTTGGAATTTCTTCTTGATTGTGAGTTATGAAGTATAGTTTGAAGACACGTCACTACCTTCACTGCACAACAGATTTCAGATAAAATATCTTCATTCTTTTGAACTTTTGAGGGGCCAAACAAGGTCCAATTGTTTTCAAACTACCACGATTTGAAAGATAGGAGGAAAATTGGTTTTGGAACCATCTTCAAACTCTAAATGGTTCAATGATTACGGCCCTAATGGTAAGCACACGTCATTTCCTTGATGGCAGGAAATTGAGCAATAAGGCTTAACTGAAATAATGTCACTGTTACTATAGAACTGTCATTGTGATATCGTTAAAATGTGTTGTGCCACACTGAAAATGTGATATTGCTACTATCATGACAAGATACTGATATCGTCATTATATGATATGCGATATGTGAATGGATATCTACTGTGTGAATGATGGTATCATTCTGCTTATGTGTTATGTGTATGAGTACCTACTGTGTGAATGATGGTACCGTGTAGCATATGTGTTATGTGAATGGATACCTACTGTGTGAATGATGGTATCATGCTTCTTATCTGTTATGTGTATGGGTACCTATTGTGTGAATGATGGTATTGTGCAGCTTATATGTTACGTGAATGGATACATACTGTGTGAATGATAGTATCATGCTGCTTATGTGTTATGTTTATGGGTACCTACTGTGTGAATGATGGTACCATGCAGCTTATGTGTTATGTGAATGGGTACCTACTGTGTGAATGATGGTACCGTGCTGCTTATGTGATATGTGAATGGGTACCTACTGTGTGAATAATGGTACCAACATACTGAGTTATTGGCATGCTTTAAGCGTATTGCACTACCAGCTGTGGCATGATGACATTTTTAGTGATATGGGAATATTTCGGCATGCCTTGTGCGTATCGCATTGCCTGGGACATGTAACTTCTCATGAGGTGCGCATTAGATGATAAGCTATGTGTGACTTCTCGGCATGCTTTGAGCATATTGCACTGCCTGAGATATGCGACTGTTTGATATTAGTGAGGTGCCTGCTTTGTGGGTATTGCAGGCCCTGATTATGTGACCATACTATGTTAAGTGACTAAGTGGTGTGGTTTGAGCGTATTGCATGACCACGAGATGATAAGTGATTTCTCGATTTGCTTTAGGCATACTGCATTGACTGATACTGTAATTCTTGCCACTACGCAATGGGTCCTCCATTGGTAGTGGATATTCTAATTTTGTTATATGAGTGGGCACCGCTTTGAGAGTATTGCAGCGTCTGCTTGTGTGTTTGATGCCAGTAAGGTACATGCCTTGAAGTGTAATGCACTACTTGACTCTGTGAGTACTAAGGGATTAAAATATGCATTATTATGAAATAAGAGTATGCTCCATTGTGATAAGTATGTATATTGTAGAACATGTTCAGTTATAGATGAATGTGTAATATTGAGGAATGCATATGATGATACTCCTGAGGAAAGGTCTTTCTGAACTGCTAATTCATGTGATATCCATTATCTGTATTGTGAATGTGAATAATAATTACAACATTGAACAAATGTGAATTCTGATATCTTATATGGTGCCTGCTCTACCTGAAAAGCATCATCCTATAATTGTGACAGAATTGTGATGCATGACTCCTGTTTTATGAGCATGACATAGAATCTTGATCTGTGATGTGTGATAATACTCATAGGCAGGGAAGCATAATGCTGTGATCTACTTATTGGCATTTTTAGCTCATTCCTTTGCTTACACCCTTGCAAATTGACTGTTGCAGGTTGAGAGCAATAGGAGGTGATTGTGTTTGGTGGATGGAAATCGCACGCTCGACGAGCGGATCCTTGTTCTTGTGTAGTTTTTCAGTAGGTGTTTGTTAATTGTCGGTCATGCAGTTGTTGTTGTTGAAGTTATGTATTTTGATGGCAAGCCAGCAGTGCCTTGGACGATTGTAATATTCTGGATATTGTAGTTATGACCTTTGAGACTATTTATGGATATGAATGGTTTTAATTTATCCCGCTTTTGTCATGTTTATGGTGGGAGTTTTAGTTTTCTTTCATGGTTTGCTTCTGATTCTGCCTATCTTATGTGTTGAGCCACTTCCACCTGAGTGACGTTCACGACCTCTGTGATCGCGATCCCGGACCCTGTCTCCCTGCGGTATGGGACGGTAGGGTTCAGGGGACAGGGTCGTGACACCAAATCATGTTCAAATGAGCTCAAAATACTTTTGAATGAAATATGAGTGAATCTACTGTAAATATGTTTTCGGAATCAAAACAAAATTCCATGTGGTTCTGAAATTATTCCCCTTTTTCTATGAAGAGGTCACTATAGTGATGACAGGAAATTTTCTAGAAACTTTACTTGTTTTTGTATTGAATAGTTTACTGACCAAATCATGTTTGAATGAGTGAAAACCACTTTTGAATGAAAGATGAGTGAGTTGTTTACAATGAAAACCTGACAGATCTTCCGATGAAGATCTCTCAGATCTTGACATCTTAAACTTATGAAAAAGATGTGGTAGAGAAAACGGGATAAATCGAATTCAGATCTAAGGCCAAATCTGCCAGAAAACGAGCAGATCTGCTCTAAGATCTGTGGCAGAGCCAGCATGATCCAAGACATAAAAATAAGATCAAAATAAAATGAAAATAGTAAAAAGAAGAAATAAAAGGGAAAACACAATACTAAACTGGGCCGAATGGCCCGGGACTCCCGAGCCTTCAAGGGCTCACCCGTATCAAAGGCGTCCTCTTTGCCTCTCTGATTCGAATGTTGACCAACAAGTCTCTGGTGTAAAAAGGGTTGTTATGCCCTGGAGATGGTTTATATCTAGGGTTGTTGTGTCCTAGGTCTAGGTTTTCTCAGGCTTAGGGTTAAGGTTTCAGGAGGCTAGGGTTTCTAAAGCCAGTCTATCCGCTAGGGTTTCAATTCTCTTCTAGCCGTCCCTCCAATGGCCACGAAAAGACATCTTATAGGGATCAAGGATATGTTGGAAAGGATAACTTTCCATAACCAACATATCCCTATTTAAAAAAATCATTTTTTGGGGTACGGATCTGGGCAACACACCCAGTGTCACCCAAGTAAAATGGGAAAATACCTTACAAAAGGTAGGAAAAACAACACGGGAAAGAAAATTTTCATTTTGGGCAAAAAACGTTTGAGTGACACCAGTGGTGTCGCTTGGGCGGCACTGGTAGTGTCGCCCAAATTTGGGCGCTACTAAAGTCTTAGATGGGCGACACTAGGAGTGTCGCCCATGTCAAACTTGATCCAAATTGATATTTTTCACTTATGGTGTGTTCGTCAGCCTCTTGTGAAGCACTCAAAGAAAATTTGGGTCAAAAAGTATTTTCTTACTATTTTTAATGATTGTTTTGGTAAAATAAGACGTCTGCAGGATTCTAAATCAAAACAAGGTTTTTGCAGGGTTCCAGATAGGCAGATTGGTTTTGGGTCACATGGTAGGCTTTGTGAACTATGGATTTAGGGTGTACTAGGATAATGCGGTCCTAAGGGCTCAAGAAACTATAGAATTTGCCAGATTTAAAATGGGGTATCTACAGTTGCCCCTCTTTGGCACTCCTTGTCCTTCGAGGGACAGGTAAGTGGCAAAGAAGTAGACACTTTGGTATTCCTTGTCCTTCGAGGGGCAAGTGAACGTCAAAGACAATACAGACATTTTAAATTTCATCCTGAGGTCACATGGTCAGAGGGTGCACCAACTAATCCCTCCAAGTCATTACGCTCACTGAGCTCACCCACCTAGGGCCTTTTTCCTCTTAGGGTTTTTGGTGTGAGATGTCGGTGAGTTACACAAGCTTCAAACTCGAGTTGGATTTTTTGTCCATGCCACTTAACTTCAGGGGTTTCACAATTTGAAAATTTTAACCCTGGCATCTTCTTTGATTTTCTTAGGGTTTCCTAAGGCTGTCTAAAGGAAAAGGCTTTCTATAGAAAGAGACTTGTCTAGTAGAATCTGAAGAGAGAGACGAGGCAGCAACGCAGCAATCACGGCAACGCGATACTCATCATATACGGGTGTCCAAGCTCCTTTGTTTTAAAAGACGTTTAGGAAATTTTGAAAGTAGGGGGAGATTTGAAATAGAACCCGGAGCAAGGATAGGTTACAACTTTAACAAAGATACTAAGTTTTTTGAAAACACAAGACATATAGTGAAAATTTTGAAAAGAGAAAGATATTTCGAAAAACAAGGTTGGTTAGTAGTTTTAACTCCTGCAACCATAGAGCCCTCTAAGCAATTTAGCATCATGCTGCAATGGACCATACACCTGACCCGTTTACATCATACAGGGATAGACAAAATACACCCGACCCTTTTACGTTATACAGGGATAGACATAATACACCGACCCTTTACGTCATATGGGGCTAGACGGAATACACTCGATCTTTCACATCATACGGGGCTAGATGGAATACACCCGACCTTTCATGTCATATGGGGCTAGACGTTACTCGCCTCGACTCTTTTACATCACACGAGTTTGATTTTTGAACTGGATACACCCGAATTTTCATGTCATACGGGGCTAGATGGAACTGTCTTGGCTCTTTAACATCGCAGGAGTGTGACGTTTTTCCTGTCTCGGCTCTTTTACATTGCACGAGTTTGACGTTTTCTGAATTGGACTTTGGTTGGCTATTTAGGCTCATGCCACCAAGGAGCATTTTCTTTTTGATTTGTTTATTTTCTTTTTTCTGGAAAATTGGTTGGTAGTTTAGGCTCATGCAACCGAGGAGCGAATTATTCTTTCTATTGAATTTTTTGAAAATTAATCAGAATGTTTGAAAATGGTCATAAAACACATGATAAGCCAAAGACTGATCCCTGGAAGGCCTCAAAAATTGAGTGGGGCTTTTTTGGAAAAATGTTTTGAGCGACACTAGGCATGTCACCCAGCCAGCACTGGTGATGTCGCCCACCTAATTATTTATTTATTTATTTATTTATGTATTTTTGCTTGGAATTGAAAAAGAGAATGAAAATTTGGGCGACACGAGTAGTGTCGCCCACACAGGCTGGGCGACACTAGGCGTATGTCAACCATGTATTTTTTTATATTTTTTATGGGAAAGTAAAAAAGAGTTTTGGAAAAAATATTTGGGCGACATGAGGAGTGTCTCCCTCACAGGCTGAGCGACACTAGGCGTGTTGCCCATGAAAAAAATTATTATTTTTTTAATTGTGCTTTGTCGGGGAATTAAAAGAAAATATTTTTTGCAAAAAGATAAGGGTGACACCAGTGGTGTTGCTCAGGCGACATGAGGAGTGTCGCCCTCACAGGATGGGCGACACTAGGCTTGTCGCTCATATAATTTTATTTTATTTATTTATTTATTTATTTATTTTTTGTATTTGTAAAATGCTGAGATGAAAAGAGGGTTTTTTTTTTCAAAATTTTGTGGGCGACACTGGTAGTGTCGCTCGGGCGATACTGGTGGTGTTGCCTAGCTTGAGTAAGGAATTGAGCGACACCAGGTGTGTCGCCCAGACCTCAGACCTCCAAAATCAAAGTTTATCATTTTGGAAGGCTTTAGGGTTATCTAAACTTTATGTTGGTCGAAGTGGATAGCTACAGGACGAGTTTTAGTTCGGATTTCCTATTTTTTATAAAAATCACCTCCTTCCCATTCTTCTCACATCTTTCAATCTCATCTTTCTTCTTCCCATCTCCATCTTCTTCCTTCTTCAGCGTCTTCCCTCTGATCTTATTGGGTTTCCTTACACTCATCCTTAGGCTTTCATGGCTCCTAAGAAGGACGACGCAATCTCCACGGGCAAGGGGAAGGTTTTCAAGCGGATTGACAATGGAGGAGAGGAGGAGGCTTTCCCTCTTTTTCCTAGGGTTAGGCACTTCCCTGAAGGTCTTCCCTCCCATATCTTACAGGACTTTCGATCGGGTGAAGTTCCTCGACGTGTCAATGGCTTTCTTGTCATCGGGCCCTGGTTCAGGGATTGGTTTCTTTTTTGTCAGTAATGGCCCGAGCTCACGGCCTTTTTGGCTTCAGTTTCAATGATAGACATCTTGAACACGGCTTCTTGCCATGTGAACTTTCCGCTCCTCGAGGCTTTTATGGAGAGGTTCAACTATCAAACAAACACCTTCTTCCTTCCTACCGGCGAAACTTTAGAGGAAGTTGTCAGGGTTTTGGGCTTGAGCTTGGCCAGGATTGCATATCAACCTTCTACTACTTTCGACGATCATTCCATCATGAGTGCGTGACTGTTGGGGGCGGTCTACTCTTCACATGGTTAGTGGGTCGATATGGAGTTGCTGGTCAGGAATCGAGAGTGATCTCGAACAGCCGAACAGATCGATATTTTCCTTTTTGTGCTGTTGGGTTCCCTTCTTTTTTCAAGTGGTCATAAGACGGTTCATAGTTCTCTTGTTCCTTTAACCCATGCCTTTTGGGAGCGAGGGGTTTACACCATTGTTCAGGCCATGTTGGCTGGCATTTACCGAGGTCTTCACGACTGGGTCACCAGAGGTGACCGATTCATTGAGGGTTTGCAGGTATATTTTTTAACTCAATTTTACTTTATTTTTGCCCCTGCAACTTAGTTTTTCTTCTAGTTTTGGCCATTGTACCCCGTATTCATGCAACATATGTTCACTAAAAAAAGCCTGACTCGATTTGGAACGGTCTCAGTTGGGTGACACTGATGGTGTCGCCCACACATGCTGGGCGACACTGCCTGTGTCGCCCAAGTAAATCTGTCCCGGATGGTTTCGGGGTCTAGGGCTCTGTTTTGTGACCTGTTGGGATCATGTTTGCTCCTGTTTTCTACAGATTTGGGCCTATGAACACATTGCCATTGTTCGTTGTCCTCAATCAACGACAGCTATATCTGCTGCTCTGGGACTGACATATGTGAATGACACCACCGGACCACGTGATGTCAACCATTATCGTGGGATTCTTGACGAGTTGTCATCATTCGATTGGGTCATTAGGGGTCTTGAGAATGTGCCCCTGTTTCTACCTTCTATGGGATGTTCATGTCTTATTTTAGTAGGGAAGTTCTTCACAGAGGGGTACTTCCCTCAAAGGGTGCTTCGCCAGTTTCGTCATGCTCAAAATTATACTTCTCCTGGGGAAGTGATCGATCATCGCCCTATCTTTACACTACGACGACACTCTTCACCCTTATGGTCAAGGCGGGTTTGTCGTGGAAGGGAAAGAAGTCTTCTTCTAGTGAGGGGTTGGTTAAGAAAGACAAGCCCACGACCACTTCCAACTATTATACTTGGTGGGGATGTGCCTGCCCTCTTCCACTATGCCCTAGATCTTCGAGACTTCGTGGTGAACCTTCTTCTCCTGCTTAGGATTCCATGCTTTCTCGAGAGGACAATGACTCTTCCTCAAATAAACGAATCAAATCCAATGAGGATGTGTACGCCATCAGCGTGGAAGAGGCTGAAGTCGAATTGGCTCGATGGATGGCCTTCGTAGCGGAACTCAAGGAGAAGGATGTTGATCCAAAGCCGAAGATTGAAAAGCCAAATATTTTCTTTTTCTTTATTTTTTTCTTGGCATGAATAAGTTGATCTCATGATCAGCATTATTTTCAGTAGTTTTATTTTTGTTGAAGTCTGTTAGGACAGTAGAAATTTTGGACTCAAAACCAGAGTTGATTGTGTAAGTGTATGTAATAAGCCATTTTCAATGGAAGAATAAAATCAAATTTTATTTCCCATTTTGATTGGTCCTCTGGGATTGTGGAATCCCTTCTACTTTTTTATTTTCTCCTTGTTGCTGCCCCTATTGGGGGGCCCTTGTTCAACTTGTACGTGTGCAATTAATTTGTCGAAGTAGAGCGAGACACTCGCTTTGCACACACTTTTCAAACTGAATCTTTACATACTCAACCTCCCTACTTGTAGGGTTTTTGTCCCGAATTCTCGGCTATTGGGTCATTGTATGCACACACAGGGGTGTGCTTGCCTCATTTGCCTCAGGGGATCTAGTTGAGAGAAAAACACTCCCAGACTAGCCAATATCGTCATTGACGAGGTTTACCCATCTCCGATATGTGGTAGTTGGTAGTTATACTCATACAATCATGGAGTGCATGGCTAGTTTCAAGCCTTCATAATAGGTGTAGGAAGTTGGCTTCGAGAATGAGGCCAGACCACTAACAGTTTAACCTCTTGTAGTGATGGAGGAAGTCCTTTCTAAAAGAGTTTTGTTCTTGAAAATGGATGATTTAAAAGTCAATTGGAAAAGCATTTTCAAAAGGGACGGGCCTTACAATTTTGCCACCTGTGGCCCCTTTGGTGGTCATTTTCTTCATTATGTTTTACCTAAATATGATGAAAGGATTTCCTTGTGGGATCGTGAGAACTCAAAAGTCTCGAAGTTGTCCTTTTACCTTTGGAGCTTTCATCCTATGCTTTGCAGGTTTATGAAGAGTTCTCTGGATTCTTGTCAGGCTTCCATCTTGGAGAGGTCTCGACGTTCTTCTAGGGTTGTCGAAGTCACTTCGATTTTCCATTTATGTCACCCTCTTACATCTTTTTGAGTTGGTTTTATTGGGAACCTGCAGGGTTTAGGAGTAGCCTTCATCCTAAGAGTCTGCTTGTGCAGTGTTATTGGAACTTGCAAATACTTGTTTGTACTTGAGTGTTTTGAATCAGAAGCTCGTTCTTGGAGATTTTTTTTATTATTCTTGTTTTTTTTTTACCCGTGATGCCTTTTCAGGTTTTCACCACCTCTATTTTTTGTTTTTATTTTTTTATTTTTTTCTTTGTGATGCCTTTTCAGGTTTTCACCATGCTTTTGAACTCGTTACGGGTAGTACTTTCTGAGATACATCGCATTAATAGGGTCGTTGAGTTCGTACCCCTCCAGATTTTTTATCTTGTAAGAGTTGCTTACGTGCACTCGAGTAACCACGAATGACCCCTCTTAATTAGATTTGAACTTGCCTAAAGGGTGTGCATTTGTAGGAGTGTGGAAGATTTTCTTGAGTACCATATCCCCTTCTCTGAACTGTCGAGGAACAACTTTTCTTTGGTATTCCCTCTCGATTCTACACTGGTATGCAATGATATTTTGTGTTGCTTGTAGTCGTGTTTCATCCAAAGTAACGAGGGCAGCGATTCGTGCTTCAATCTTTTGTTCATCATCTGATTTTTTGTGAATAAGCACTCTGAGAGACGGTATCTCAACTTTAATGGATAACACTGCTTTCATACCATACACCAATGAGTATGGGGTCATGCTAGTAGGAGTCTTCTCAGTGGTCCGGTAGGCCCATAGTGTGTCATTTAGCTTTTCGTGCCAAGCTTTGCCACCTTCTATTATTCTGTCTATAATTTTGAGAAGTCTTTTGTTCGTGGCCTCTGCTTATCCATTTCCTTGAGGGTAGTAAGGTGTGGAGAATTTTTGCGTTATCCCAAACTTTTTTCACACCTTGGTGACCCTTTCATTTTTGAAGTTGGATCCATTGTCAGTAATATTTGACTCAAGAACGTCGATTCTGAATACAAATGTTGCTCTTTATGAAACGGGCAACATGTTGTTCTTCAATTTTGACAAATGATGCAGCCTCTACCCATTTTGTTAAGAACTTCGTAGCCATTAATATAAAACAGTGGCCATTTGAGGCTTTTTGTGAGATCATTTCGATGATATCAAGACCCCACATGGTAAAGGGCCATACGGGGCGGTGTTGAGTTGAGTGGTACGGACGATGCATGGATGAGGTCTCCATAAAGTTGACATTTGGGATACCTCTTAACGAAATTCCAACAATCTTCGGCCATGGTGGTCCAGTAATAGCCTTGACGCCTAATTTTTTGAGCTAAGGCAGCTGCCCCAGAATGACCTCCTTTATTATGTAACTCTGTCAGTACTTGGTCAATTTCTTGCTGATCGAGACACCGTAGAATGATGCCATCGAAGGATTTCTTGATCATGAGATCCCCTCTTACTAAGAGTTCCATAGAAAACCTTTGAAAGGCTTCTTTATCCTTTTTGGTGGTTCCTTAGGTGTATGACCCATCTTTCAACGAGGATAGAACTTCGTGAAACCATGGTTTTGGTGCATCTAAAGCCATGAGAGACACTTCCTCATCGTTTTCATTTTCTTGTTCTATTTCTTCTTCGATCCTTGGTGGGAAAGGATTATGTTTTTTCTTGATGTAGAATGTCAACATGGTGATTTCTGAAGGAATATCAACCATTGAAGCAAGGGTTGCAAGGGTATTGGTGAACCGATTATTTTCCCTAGTTACATGCTGAAAGGTGACTTTCTTGAAATATAGAATCATCTTTTAGACTTTTCTTGATAGGTTTGAGCTTTTATTCTCTCACCTTCCAAATTTCTTGAACTTGGTATATGACGAGTAAAGAGTCACCAATCACTCGTATTTGCTGGATTTTCATTCCCATAGCTTTCTCTAGCCCGGCTATAAAGGCTTCATATTCAACAATGATATTAGTACATGAAAAATTCAATTTGATGGTTGTTGGGATTAAAAATCTTCTCGGATGAGCATGGTATGACTCCTATACTTGACCCGTATTCGTTCCTTGCACCGTCGAAGTATAGCTCCCAATTTGAGTCCTCAATTGTGAAGAGGTTTTCATCAGGGAGATCTATGTTAACGGGAGTGTTATCTGGCAGTGCGTGTTCAGCCAAGTGGTCAACAATGGCTTGTCCTTTGATCGATTTTTTAGTGACATATTCGATCTCAAACTCATTGAATAATAATCTTCACTTCACCAAATGTCCGTTAAGGACTGGTCTTTTCTAATAGGTACTTGAGTGGGTCTATTTTTGAGATGATCTTGATTGCATGAGATAAGACATAGTGTCTTAATTTCTGCATAGACCACACAAGTGTTAAGCAATGCTTCTCCACGTCCGTATTTCTCGTCTCATAATCGACCATGGTTTTGTTGATGTAATATATTTTTTGTTCTTATCCATGATCGTCATATTGTCCTAACATTTCCCCCATGGTCTTGTCTTTCACAGATATTGTATAGGAACAAGGGTTTATTTAGACTTGGAGGACTATGGATGGGAGGTTTGGTTAGGTACTCCTTGATTTGATCGAAAGTTTCTTAACATTTATTATCCCATATGAATGGGGTATCTTTCTTAAGGAGCCTATTGAATGGTGTGCACTTGTCTGCCAGTTGTGAAATAAAACATCTTAAAGCCCATGAATTTCTCTAATGTTTCGGGGAGAGGGCATTTCAGTGATGGCTCGTATTTTGGATGGATCCACCTCGATGCCCCTTTGGCTCACTATAAAGCCTAATAATTTGTGGGATTCAACTCCAAAGGCACATTTTTGTGGATTGAGTTTGAGTTGATGTTTCCAGAGTTTTTCGAAAATGAATCTCAGGTTGGTGAGATGATCAGGCCTGGTCTTCGACTTGATCAGAATGTCGTCAATATAATCTTCCATGATGGTATTCATCAAGTTGTGGAAGATGCTTATCATTGCCCTTTGATAAGTTGCCCCAACGGTTTTGACGCCAAAGGTCATGACATAGTAGCAGTAGGTTCCCCAATGTGTTATGAACGATGTTTTGGTGTCTTCTTCTGCCATGAGGATCTGGTTGTAACCTGAGAAGTCGTTCATGAATGACAACATTTCGTGCCCCGCAGTGTTGTCGACCAAGGCATTGGTTAGGTGCCTCGATCTCGCCCTCCTGTCTAGGTGATTTGGTGGCATGTATCTCGGGTTTCTGGTAAACTCGGGACTTGAGATTGCTCTCTTAGAACCTTGCATGAGGGCAAGGGAAGGTATACCAACTAATGAGAGAGGAATTTTAGGTGGCTTCTGGACTTACTCAGGCTGGCTTGCGTGGGCGCCCTCTTAGATCACGAAGAAAGCCCCCTAGCTGCTTGAGCTGGTTCAGAATCGCCTCCCATGACCTGTAATCATCTTGTTTTTTCTGTACAACACTTCTATGGTTAATTTGTAAGACAAGTAGGTCGAAGGGACCCATTCTTGTCTTAGGGCAATGCACGTCCACATTAAAAGGTGATGAAGTGAAAGGCTTGGTGAAAGATAGAAAAGAGAAGAGAGCTTGACATGGGGGTGAGACTAGCATGACAACCAGAAATTACCGACTCGGAGTGGTAGCAAGACGAGGATGGTTTTCAAGACCAGCACGACGACAATACTACTCAAAACCGAGGTCGTCAAGTGGAAAGAGAAAGAGGTGAAGAGGAAAGAACGAGACGATAAAGAGAAGGGGAAGTCCCCGACGTCAATAGGCATCACGGTGGGCAATGCAAGGAGACGACACATCCCTTCTGGATGGTGACAGCTTCTGAGGAGGCACACAGTGATAGTTTCTCCAAAGTCGCATGGCGACAGGCATGGGACACAGAGAGAACGACGACAAGCACCGAGTGCGCAGAGGAGGCTCGCGGACAATGATAGGTGTTGTCGACGCCCCTAGCAGGCGACAATAGGTTTCACCGTCTTCACTAGACGTGCAGCAGAGGAAGACCCCTGCGAGCGGCAATAAGCTTCGTCGTCTGGGTTCTTTGCCGAGACGTCATAGCTATGTCTGTGGGCCGTGATAGGCAGTGCCATCTTTAGACTGCACTGGAAGAAAGACGAATACAAAGGGAGGGGGATTCGTGCATGGTGCTTCCATCGCCATGCATACCCTGTGAGACCGAGGGAGAGGCATGCATGACACTGCCACTGCCTTGCACGACCTTTGCAAGGAACTTAGACGAAGAAGGGGGGGAAGAGAGTGGAGAAGAGAGAGAAGAAGAAAAGAAAAGAAGAGAGAGAAGGTTTACCTCAACCTTAGGGGTATCGATCAAAAGTTTCTCTCACCTCACTCCTTCTCTCAAGTGTAACACAAC